>JAWRVZ010000202.1:0-412500 GCA_037043235.1 Rhodeus uyekii
TGTGTCCTGGGCCGTTTTTAGGTGGTTATTAGGTGTTATGGGGGGTTTCTATGGCATTATTAGCATAATTTAACACTTAGTTAATCACTATTAGCATGTAGCTATTCACTGCTAGCATATGTAGCATGTTGGAAGTCCTGTTTGCTAGCATGAGCCAATAGAGCCAACCCCCATGTCTCTACGATACTCAGAAGCGGTACTCTGTTTGGTTGCTAAGGAGTGGCTTGGTACCTGCCAGTCATGTTACTCCAAAGGCTGATTGTCTAATTGACCCAACTCCCATGTCTCTACGACTTTCTGATGCAGAGATATAGGACTGCCTAAATGGTTGCTAGGATACTATTTTTGGTTGCTAAGGAGTGGCTTAGCGTCTGCCAGTGATGTCCCTCCAAAGGCTCCTTGTGAGTATGAACGATATAAACCAACCAGAATGCCTCTACGACATTCAGAACTGAAGATATCTCACTTTGTATTTGGTTGCTAAGGTGATCCATAATGGTTGCTAGGGCGTGGCTAGGAAGTGTTCAAGACGTTGGTGATTGGCAGTTTGCAGCCCCGAGTCAATCGAGCCCATCCTCAAATTTCTATGACTGTTCTATCCAGAGATAGAAGTTGATCAATTTGAATAGAAGTCTATGGGATGGGTTGCTAAGGTGCTCTAAATGGTTGCTAGGGCGTGGCTTAATAGCTTCCCAGTGATCCTGAGACACTCATTGGTCGCCTGAGTAAAATGAGCCCTCCCCCTTGTCTCTGTGACGCTGTGCTGCAGAGTTATGTTCAATTCAAAATCCCTATGCACATAGTAGATGGCGTTTCATGGGACGGTTTTCCCCATTCATTTCAATGGGGAAAGTTTGGGAGCTCTAGCACCCCAGGGGTGTAACTTTTACCCCATTTTGTGGTATGTTCTCATAGAGCCATCCACCCTCTTCAGATGTGGCGAGTTTCGTCTTTTTACAAATTTCTCACTCCGAGTTATTAATCGTCAAAGTCGTTTGCAACGCGTTTAAATACTCTTCTAGGATTTCCGTTTCCATTGCGTCTATGGGGGCACGTTTGGGCAGCTCTAGCACCCCAGGGGTGCAACTTTTACCCAATTTTTTTGTATGTTCTTACAGAGCCTGCCAGCCTCTACAAATGTGGCGAGTTTCATCTTTTTACAAATTTCTCGCTCCGAGTTATTAATCGTCAAAGTTGGTCGCAATGTTAAGTCAATGCGTTTTTTCGGCTGCTTTTTCGCCCCTGGGGCGAACATCGTACCCCCGATCCCTTAGAAAAGATATAGCACACCTCTCCTCAATAGGCCGCACGTTTTGTTGCCCTATTCATGGGTCTAGGACAAAACACCTAGGAGGAGTAGCGCGCCGAAAAAAAAGTGAAGGAAGAATAAGAATAAAAACCATTGATGTCTATGGGGCAAGTTTGGGCAGCTCTAGCACCCCAGGGGTGCAACTTTTACCCCATTGTGTGGTATATTCTTTTAGAGCATGCCAGCCTCTTCAAATGTGGTGAGTTTCATGTTTTTACAAATTCCTCACTCAGAGTTATTGAGAGTCAACGAATTTTTCAAATCATTGTCCATGCGTTTTTTTTCGGTACTTTTTCGCCCCTGGGGCGAACATCGTACCCCCGATCGCTTTGTAAAGATAGAGCACCACTCTCCTCAATCGGCCGCACGTTTTGACGCCTCATTCATGGGTCTGGGACCAACGCTCTAGGAGGAGGAGCGCGCCGAAAATTTGGTGGTATCAGCATCATTATTATAGGCTTGGTAAGATAGTAATAGTAGTGCTCGAGGCGAGCACCACTAACTAGAATGTATTGTTGTGATTACTATTCTCCTAAACCAACCTTCAACCAAGCCTATAATAATGATGCTGATACCACTAAATTTTCGGCGCGCTCCTCCTCCTAGAGCGTTGGTCCCAGACCCATGAATGAGGCGTCAAAACGTGCGGCCGATTGAGGAGAGTGGTGCTCTATCTTTACAAAGCGATCGGGGGTACGATGTTCGCCCCAGGGGCGAAAAAGTACCGAAAAAAAACGCATGGACAATGATTTGAAAAATTCGTTGACTCTCAATAACTCTGAGTGAGGAATTTGTAAAAACATGAAACTCACCACATTTGAAGAGGCTGGCATGCTCTAAAAGAATATACCACACAATGGGGTAAAAGTTGCACCCCTGGGGTGCTAGAGCTGCCCAAACTTGCCCCATAGACATCAATGGTTTTTATTATTATTCTTCCTTCACTTTTTTTTCGGCGCGCTACTCCTCCTAGGTGTTTTGTCCTAGACCCATGAATAGGGCAACAAAACGTGCGGCCTATTGAGGAGAGGTGTGCTATATCTTTTCTAAGGGATCGGGGGTACGATGTTCGCCCCAGGGGCGAAAAAGCAGCCGAAAAAACGCATTGACTTAACATTGCGACCAACTTTGACGATTAATAACTCGGAGCGAGAAATTTGTAAAAAGATGAAACTCGCCACATTTGTAGAGGCTGGCAGCCTCTGTAAGAACATACCAAAAAATGGGGCAAAAGTTGCACCCCTGGGGTGCTAGAGCTGCCCAAACCCATCCCATAAACTTCCATTCAAATTGATTGACTCCTATTCCTGGATAGAAAAGTCATAGAAATTTGAGGGTGGGCTCGTTTGACTCGGGGCAGCAAACTCCCAATCACCAATGTCTTCAACACTTCCTAGCCACGCCCTAGCAACCATTATGGAGCACTTTAGCAACCAAATACAAAGTGAGATATCTTCAGTTCTGAATGTCGTAGAGGCGTTGTGATTGGTTTATATAGTTCATACTCACAAGGAGCCTTTGGAGGGACATCAATGGCAGACGCTCAGCCACACCTTAGCAACCAAAAAGAGTACCCTAGCAACCATTTAGCCAGTCCTATATCTCTGCTTCTGAGTATCGTAGAGACATGGGGGTTGGCTCTATTGGCTCATGCTAGCAAACCTGACTTCCAACATGCTACATATGCTAGCAGTGAATAGCTACATGCTAATAGTGATTAACTAAGTGATATATTATGCTAATAATGCCATATAAACCCCCATAACACCTATTAACCACATAGAAACGGCTCAGGACACCCTAGGTGAGCCATAACAACCACCTAGCATAACCTTAGCAACTGCCTAGCAACCACTGAGGATACCCTAGCAACCACCCCAGTTACCCTAGCAACCACCTAGCAACACCCTAGCAACCGCCCCAGATACCGTAGCAACTGCCTAGCAACCACCCAAAATACCCTAGCAACTGCCTAGCAACACCCTAGCAACAACCCAGGATACTCTAGCAACCGCCTAGCAACCACTCTGGTTACCCTAGCAACCACCTAGCAACACCCTAGCAACCACCCAAAAATACCCTAGCAACCACCCTGGTTACCCTAGCAACACCCTAGCAACCACTACAGTTACCCTAGCAACCGCCTAGCAACACCCTAGCAACCACTCTGGTTACCCTAGCAACCACTCCAGTTACTCTAGCAACCGCCTAGCAACACCCTAGCAACCACTCTGGTTACCCTAGCAACCACCCCAGATACCCTAGCAACCGCCTAGCAACACCCTAGCAACCACTCTGGTGACCCTAGCAACCGCCTAGCAACCGCCTAGCGACAACTTTGGTTACCCTAGCAACCACCTAGCAACCACTCTGGTTAGCCTAGCAACCACCTAGCAACACCCTAGCAACCACCTAGCGACGACTCCGGTTACCCTAGCAACCACCTAGCAACACCCTAGCAACCAACCCAGTTACCCTAGCAACCACCTAGCAACACCTTAGCAATAACCCCAGTTACCCTAGCAACCACCTAGCAACCACCCTGGTTACCCTAGCAACTGCCTAGCAACATCATGGTTACCCTAGCTACTGCCTCACCTGGCCTGAGACGGATTTTGCCACTGCGAGCACCACTCACATTTTCTTCAGGAAATGTACATTCTAACTAGAGAGGATAAAGTTCGTCGAGACAAACTTTAGAAGTTGGCTGAGAACGTCGCACCGGAAACGTTAATTTCACATGTTGGTAGCACAATTTAACATTAAATACAAAGTACGTTACGAAACCAGAAATTAACAGGTTGCTAAGGTCTTCTGGGTGGTTGCTAGGGCGTTGCTAGGCAGTTTCTTAGGTATCCAGGTTGGTTGCTAAGGTGTTGCTAGGTGGTTGCTAGGGTAACCAGAGTGGTTGCTAGGGTGTTGCTAGGTGGTTGCTAGGGTAACCAGAGTGGTTGCTAGGGTGTTGCTAGGCGGTTGCTAGGGTATCTGGGGTGGTTGCTAGGGTAACCAGAGTGGTTGCTAGGGTGTTGCTAGGCGGTTGCTAGAGTAACTGGAGTGGTTGCTAGGGTAACCAGAGTGGTTGCTAGGGTGTTGCTAGGCGGTTGCTAGGGTAACTGTAGTGGTTGCTAGGGTGTTGCTAGGGTAACCAGGGTGGTTGCTAGGGTATTTTTGGGTGGTTGCTAGGGTGTTGCTAGGTGGTTGCTAGGGTAACCAGAGTGGTTGCTAGGCGGTTGCTAGAGTATCCTGGGTTGTTGCTAGGGTGTTGCTAGGCAGTTGCTAGGGTAACCAGAGTGGTTGCTAGGCTGTTGCTAGGGTAACCAAAGTTGTCGCAACCTGGATACCTAAGAAACTGCCTAGCAACGCCCTAGCAACCACCCAGAAGACCTTAGCAACCTGTTAATTTCTGGTTTCGTAACGTACTTTGTATTTAATGTTAAATTGTGCTACCAACATGTGAAATTAACGTTTCCGGTGCGACGTTCTCAGCCAACTTCTAAAGTTTGTCTCGACGAACTTTATCCTCTCTAGTTAGAATGTACATTTCCTGAAGAAAATGTGAGTGGTGCTCGCAGTGGCAAAATCCGTCTCAGGCCAGGTGAGGCAGTAGCTAGGGTAACCATGATGTTGCTAGGCAGTTGCTAGGGTAACCAGGGTGGTTGCTAGGTGGTTGCTAGGGTAACTGGGGTTATTGCTAAGGTGTTGCTAGGTGGTTGCTAGGGTAACTGGGTTGGTTGCTAGGGTGTTGCTAGGTGGTTGCTAGGGTAACCGGAGTCGTCGCTAGGTGGTTGCTAGGGTGTTGCTAGGTGGTTGCTAGGCTAACCAGAGTGGTTGCTAGGTGGTTGCTAGGGTAACCAAAGTTGTCGCTAGGCGGTTGCTAGGCGGTTGCTAGGGTCACCAGAGTGGTTGCTAAGGTGTTGCTAGGTGGTTACTAGGGTAACCAGAGTGGTTGCTAGGCTGTTGCTAGGGTAATCAGAGTGGTTGCTATGGAGTTGCTAGGTGGTTGCTAGGGTAAACTGAGTGGTTTCCAGGGTGTTGCTAGGTGGTTGCTAGGGTAACCGGAGTGGTTGCTAGGCGGTTGCTAGGCAGTTGCTAGGGTAACCGGGGTGGTTGCTAGGTGGTTGCTAGTGTAACCAGAGTGGTTGCTAGGCGGTTGCCAGGGTAACCAGAGTGGTTGCTAAGGTGTTGCTATGCTTTCTGATGCAGAGATATAGGACTGCCTAAATGGTTGCTAGGATACTATTTTTGGTTGCTAAGGAGTGGCTTAGCGTCTGCCAGTGATGTCCCTCCAAAGGCTCCTTGTGAGTATGAACGATATAAACCAACCAGAATGCCTCTACGACATTCAGAACTGAAGATATCTCACTTTGTATTTGGTTGCTAAGGTGATCCATAATGGTTGCTAGGGCGTGGCTAGGAAGTGTTCAAGACGTTGGTGATTGGCAGTTTGCAGCCCCGAGTCAATCGAGCCCATCCTCAAATTTCTATGACTGTTCTATCCAGAGATAGAAGTTGATCAATTTGAATAGAAGTCTATGGGATGGGTTGCTAAGGTGCTCTAAATGGTTGCTAGGGCGTGGCTTAATAGCTTCCCAGTGATCCTGAGACACTCATTGGTCGCCTGAGTAAAATGAGCCCTCCCCCTTGTCTCTGTGACGCTGTGCTGCAGAGTTATGTTCAATTCAAAATCCCTATGCACATAGTAGATGGCGTTTCATGGGACGGTTTTCCCCATTCATTTCAATGGGGAAAGTTTGGGAGCTCTAGCACCCCAGGGGTGTAACTTTTACCCCATTTTGTGGTATGTTCTCATAGAGCCATCCACCCTCTTCAGATGTGGCGAGTTTCGTCTTTTTACAAATTTCTCACTCCGAGTTATTAATCGTCAAAGTCGTTTGCAACGCGTTTAAATACTCTTCTAGGATTTCCGTTTCCATTGCGTCTATGGGGGCACGTTTGGGCAGCTCTAGCACCCCAGGGGTGCAACTTTTACCCAATTTTTTTGTATGTTCTTACAGAGCCTGCCAGCCTCTACAAATGTGGCGAGTTTCATCTTTTTACAAATTTCTCGCTCCGAGTTATTAATCGTCAAAGTTGGTCGCAATGTTAAGTCAATGCGTTTTTTCGGCTGCTTTTTCGCCCCTGGGGCGAACATCGTACCCCCGATCCCTTAGAAAAGATATAGCACACCTCTCCTCAATAGGCCGCACGTTTTGTTGCCCTATTCATGGGTCTAGGACAAAACACCTAGGAGGAGTAGCGCGCCGAAAAAAAAGTGAAGGAAGAATAAGAATAAAAACCATTGATGTCTATGGGGCAAGTTTGGGCAGCTCTAGCACCCCAGGGGTGCAACTTTTACCCCATTGTGTGGTATATTCTTTTAGAGCATGCCAGCCTCTTCAAATGTGGTGAGTTTCATGTTTTTACAAATTCCTCACTCAGAGTTATTGAGAGTCAACGAATTTTTCAAATCATTGTCCATGCGTTTTTTTTCGGTACTTTTTCGCCCCTGGGGCGAACATCGTACCCCCGATCGCTTTGTAAAGATAGAGCACCACTCTCCTCAATCGGCCGCACGTTTTGACGCCTCATTCATGGGTCTGGGACCAACGCTCTAGGAGGAGGAGCGCGCCGAAAATTTGGTGGTATCAGCATCATTATTATAGGCTTGGTAAGATAGTAATAGTAGTGCTCGAGGCGAGCACCACTAATAAATAATACAGAGCCTGCCAGCCTCTTCAAATGTGGCGAGTTTCATCTTTTTACAAATTTCACACTCCGAGTTATTAATCATCAAAGTTTGTAGCAATGCGTTGTCTATGCATTTTTTTGGCTGCTTTTTCGCCCCTGGGGCGACCATCGTACCCCCGATCGCTTACAAAAGATATAGCACACCTCTCCTCAATAGGCCGCACGTTTTGACGCCTCATTCATGGGTCTGGGACCAACGCTCTAGGATCAGGAGCGCGCCGAAAATTTTGTGGAATCACCATCATTATTATAGGCTTGGTAAGATAGTAATAGTAGTGCTCGAGGCGAGCACCACTAACTAGAGAGGATAAAGTTCGTCGAGACAAACTTTAGAAGTTGGCTGAGAACGTCGCACCGGAAACTTTAATTTTGCATGTTGGTAGCACAATTTAACATTAAATACAAAGTACGTTACGAAACCAGAAATTAACAGGTTGCTAAGGTCTTCTCTGTGGTTGCTAGGGCGTTGCTAGGCAGTTTCTTAGGTATCCAGGGTGGTTGCTAGGTGGTTGCTAGGGTAACCAGAGTGGTTGCTAGGGTGTTGCTAGGCGGTTGCTAGGGTATCAGGGATGGTTGCTAGGGTAACCAGAGTGGTTGCTAGGGTGTTGCTAGGCGGTTGCTAGGGTAACAGGGGTGGTTGCTAGGGTAAAGAGAGTGGTTGCTAGGGTGTTGCTAGGGTAACTGGAGTGGTTGCTATGGTAACCAGAGTGGTTGCTAGGTGGTTGCTTGGGTAACCTGGGTGGTTGCTAGGGTGTTGCTAAGGAGTTGCTAGGGTAACCAGAGTGGTTGCTAGGGTAACCGGGGCGGTTGCTAGGTGGTTGCTAGGGTATTTTGGGTGGTTGCTAGGGTGTTGCTAGGCAGTTGCTAGGGTATTTTGGGTGGTTACTAGGGTGTTGCTAGGTGGTTGCTAGGTTAAACAAGGTGGTTTCTAGGGCGTTGCTAGGCAGTTGCTAGGGTATTTGGGTGGTTGCTAGGCAGTTGCTAGGGTATCTGGGGCGGTTGCTAGGGTGTTGCTAGGTGGTTGCTAGGGTAACTGGGGTGGTTGCTAGGTGGTTGCTAGGGTAACTGGGGTGGTTGCTAGGCAGTTGCTAGGGTATCCAGGGTGGTTGCTAGGATGTTACTAGGTAGTTGTGAGGTCTTCTGGGTAGTTACTATGGCATTCATAGCACAATTTAACACTTAGCTAACCACTATTAGCATGTAGCTATTCACGGCTAGCATGTGTAGCATGTTGACAGTTCTGTTTGCTAGCATGAATCAATAAACCCAACCCCCATGTCTCTACGACGCTCAGATCCAGAGATATAGGTCTGGCTAAACGGTTGCTAGGGTACTCTGTTTGGTTGTTAGGGAGTGGCTTCATAGTGATCTTGAGACACTCATTGATTGCCTGATTAAAAAGAGCCCTCCCCTTTGAGTGTACGATACTGTGATGCAGAGTTACATTCAATACAAAATTCCTATGTAAGTTACCTTGAAACATGAAGGGAATGAGGCAGGAAACAGGAAGTGCAAGCACTTCCTGTTTCCTGTCCTTTGCCATATAAGGTAGAATGGCAGCATCACTGATTCTGATTGGATGAGAGACAGTTATAGAACCGCCCCTGCACTGACTCTCAGCAGCTGCAGTGTTTAGATTTGAATTTGGAGACAGTTGGAGTTTGAAAAATCTGAACATTCCGCAATGCAAAGTCAATGGGACTTTTTTTCGGGCATTTTTTGCCATTTTTAGGAAAACCGTAGGTCTGATCCCTTAGAAAAGATATAGCAACTAAATTCAGAACAGGCCTGCGGCCTGTTCTGATTTTGGGGTATGTAGCACTAACGCTGTAGGACGAGATACTGTCAACAAAAGGGTCTCAGAAGAATAATAATAATAATAACTATATAGTTTATTAGAATATCAATATGTTGGCTGCTTCTCAGCCAACTTAATTATCTCAATTAAACAATGACGCAATCGGCCATTACCCAAAATAAGTGCACTACCAGCTATTATCTTTATTTGTATGACTTGTAGTGAGTAGCATCATACAGATATTACATTATTTACATGATAAATTAACAAATTAATTAATAATAAATTAATTCCTCACGCGTTGTTATGAGGAAATGTAATATACATGTAGTCTGGTGCTATTTAATTTCACAATCGTCAAATTAGCTTTAGAATAACTCGAACTACAAACTATATAAACAGAAAACTTGACTTAATTACACATAAAACGGTTTATTTATCATTATTCTTACCTGATTGCTCTTCACGTCGGTGATTTCTGCGCATGCGCAGTCAGTCTCAGCAACAGAGCGCGTGCATCTCAGGTCGGAGAACAGGGTCATCAAAATATGGGTGATATTATCATTATTCCTTTTTGTTTTATTTAATTACTGTAGCTTTTTAATGTTTTTGTTGTTATTTTGCAAGCAACGTCATTTTTTCCCCATAAACCTTTACACTGGTTTGACAAAAACCGTAATTATGAGGACATCAGGCGATCAGCCAATCAAAAGCTGCGATTCAGACACATGTGTGCATATGCATGAGACGGTGCATTACCGGGACCCGGCTACAGGGGCACTGTCTCATACACAGATTTTACACAAAATCAGGTTTTTGTGAACTATAAGGACTTGAGCAGAAATTTTGTTTTCCAGCTCTCCCAATGCATAGAAACACTTTTACATTGTCCGAATTATGAGGACACCGACCCTGTCCTCATAATTCAAAATGTCCTCATAGTGTTGCGTGTATTCAGATGAAATGTCCTTGTAAACCACAACCAACAACAACACACACACACACACACACACACACACACACACACACACACACACACACACACACACACACACACACACACACACACACGTCAATACTCGAATCGACAGGAGAGAGCGTCTCAATGTCAGACTTTGCCAACATTATGTAAACCAAACATGCTCAAAAATAATAGAAAGTAACCTGAAATCTGCTTAAAATACATATGCTAAATAAAATTAAAAAAGGTTTCTGTGAGGTTAGCATCACCAGCTCATCAGTAAAACATCTGAAGTCATGGAAAGTCCCAACCACGTGTGTTTATGCTCTGGAAAGCCAAGTTTCACCCATCACAATGCTTTGCTTGCTAAACATCTTTTAGCATGAACCGTCATTTTGCAATATATATAATCCAATATAAATATCCGTGATACTGCTTGCTGAAACATCATCATTAGATACTACTGTGAAAGTGATAATCTCTCTGTTTAAAAATATATATTTGAATGTCATCATTTAGCTAATGGTGATTTATAGATAGTTACAAATTACTTCAGTTCAGTGTCTGCTGACCTTTATGGCAGTTTTATGTGACTGTTTACTATCCCATTCATGAATTATTGAATTTTTTATTTATATCTAGGTCAAAGGACAGGCGGCTGTATTGATTTAAGAGAAAGGGGTATATTTTGATAGGGGAGTTTTATATTTTGTGCACTCTATGAGACAGACAGAGCTTGATGATGGTAGCAACACCAACAAAAACACACAATGCAGCACTGTGGCCCTCTGGAGGAGAAATACAGTCTCAACATTATTCTGACAATATGCAGAGTGTTCGAAGTAAAAAAAAAAATCTATATGCTTGTGTTGTAATTTAAGGATTCAACACATTTCTAATGGAATTATTCATAAGTAACTTTGATATATATATATAGTAGAGAGAGAGAGAGAGAGAGAGAGAGAGAGAGAGAGAATGGAATAAACATCTCCTCCATGAATGAGTGAATGTTTGTTTACATGAAACAGTATTTTTACCATCTTTCACTTTATCAGACAAGATGGGATGTTTTAGAATGAGACAAATCAACTTAATCATGTAAAACATCACAAAGCTGATCAAATCTAACACTAATACTTACTGATGTTTGTGCTGTGAAATTCCCTCCAAAGTGATGTCACTTCCTGTGGCATGATGCCATCAAGTAACCAGACATTATAAAATGATATTACAAAAGATTTAACAGGAAAGAAATGGATATTTTGATAGGATTATATTGATAGGAAAAAAGTGGTATGTTTTCTTTATATTTCACGTCAATGAAAGTCAGCAAAATTTGTATATTTCACGTTAGACGTCTGCTCAAAACATAATTATTTAAAATTCACCTGTCTTCACTTAATCTTGATTTTATGATAAAAGAAAAATAATATGAGTGTAATATTTATGGATTTGATCAACATAATTATATATATATATATATATATATATATATATATATATATATATATATATATATATATATACTGTATATATATGGTCCTTAAGTAAAAATAGATAGTTAAGTAAAGAAAGTAGGCCTATTTTAAAAATGATGGTTCATAAATATCGACAGCCACTCCTAATTTGAGAAAGAAACAGAGGAAGAAAACTCATGTATTTCCTCATCTTTTATTCAAACTTGTCGCTGTAGTTGATCATGGTGTTTAATGGGATTGTTTTCATCTGAATTCATGTCTTGATTTGGTCCAGCTAATAATTCAACGTACGAGCTTTACAGGAAACCCAGTGTGCATAAAGAAATATGTCACACAGTAATGCGTGTGATTTGATTAATGAGGACGGAAAAAAAAAAAACAGCTGTAGACTACAGCTCTTATAGAGCCCGTTCTCTTGTAACGCCTTTGGTTTTACTGAGAGTTGCTCATTGAAACATTTTAATTTAATGTAGAAATACAATTGAAATACAATAATCTGGCAGTGCGAGTATCAGCTCTTAAAAAAAGAAGTCAAATGCAGTTAATTTATTACCTTAATTTTGTATTCTATTATTTAAATATACAATATATTAGGGACATCAGCATTGATTCAACAGTTAAATGAGCTTCAGAAAGCTTAAAGGTGAAGTGTGTCATTTCCGCACCGCTAGTGGATCCAATGAAAAAGTTCAGCTCCAGTTGGAGAAGAATAACTGGGTCGACCATAACTACTTTGACCCAACCGATCTAGTTTACAAAAATGTGTTGCAATAACACTGCTAATGTTCTGAATGCTCTCAGAATGTTTAAAACGTTCAGTTTTGTACATGTTTAAAAATTGTGATCGTTAGAAAAAACATTAAAGGAATGTTTTCTCTGATTTATCATTTTGAAGCATTATGAGAACTATGTTCTCAGAACCTTCTGAAAAAAGTAGCAAGTAGCAACATTTAAAAAAGAGATTAGAATCCAATGAAAATGTTTCAGAAAAACAGTCAAAGAATGATGTATAAATAACATTTTTTGTGCTAACAGAGTTATTAAAGACCAGATGACTTTGACCGAACATTCGATTAACATCAGAAGATAACTTTGAGAGAACATTGCAGGAACATTAACCAAAGTACTGAGAACATTCCTTGTTAGCTGTTAGCAGTCAGTATTTATGATCAATTCTGTTTGGTGCTGCTATTTGCACCGAAATTACACACTTCACCTTTAATTTTACAGATGCTTTAGAGGCTGGTACAGTAGTAAAGGGTGAATACATGGATATGTGCTACTATGTGAATGCATTCAGAACTTACATGAACAGGTACAAAGACACAGACACCCACACAGTGCAGCATCTAAAATCCCTCCTGAACCAAAAGTGACGCAAACAGAGGAGTCTTTACTGGAACACTAAATTATTACTTAACGGATTATAACTGCAAATGTACAAAGGTTCAGATGATCAGACCTGCATGAACACGACTTGCCAAGATATGCGAGAAGAACAAAAAGACAAAGACTCATTTCTGGAAGAGGGAAAATGAAAGCAACAGAGACACAAAAAAACAACGTGTTGTAACTTTTGGAGATATATCTAAAATGTTTGGACCCTCCATTTATTACAAACTGACATCATATGATATTATAATATTGCAGCATGGAACTTTCTTCTGGCTATAGTTTTAGCAAGAAACAACAGAAGGTTAGTAAACAGCTGAATGATGCATTATGAGAGTGTGTGTAGATGTTGTATATCCTGGTTAGAATAGTTTGGCTTTCTTCTTCAGTTCATTGCGTTTCCACAAAGGTAACCTGTCGAATTCCTTAATTTCCATTCCAAAGATTTCAAAGAACATCTCTGGAGATAGGTGGCGCTAGAAATGCAGGTGAAAAATATTTAAAAAGTACAAAAACACCTAAAGCATCTTGATGATATCATAATGCAGTGTTTTGTTATTCGTATGCTGTTAGCAATCACCTCTAGTCGGGTTCTGTCCACATCTCTGGGGAGTTTGGAGCGACTGCGGCTGGTTACCTTGAGCATTTCATATGGATATACCTGGATCAGTACAAACACGCACAAACTCTTTTTATTTGTTTGAAATGTAATCTAGGGTCCAATCAGGAAAGCATAAAGGCCAGTTCAGGCCAAGAAAGATAACTATAACGATAACTACACTGCTCAAAATAATTAAGGGAACACTTAAATCACACATTGGATCTCAATGAATGAAATATTCCATTTGAACACACTGAGGGCTGGATTCAAAGTCATACCAAAAATCATTGAAAAACTGAAGTTACAGGCTAAAGTTCATCCCAGCAACTCATAATGTAAATCTTTCCTGTGTATGGCCCCCTCATGCCTGTATGCACTAATGACAATGTCTAGGCATGATCCTGAAGAAGGTGTTCTGGGGATCTCCTCCTATATCTGGATCAGGGCATCAGTAGCTCCTGGACAATCAGTGCTGCTACTTGGCGGCTTCAGATCCTCTGATTACACAATGTCCCAGAGGTTCTCAATTGGATTCAGAACATTAGTGCCAGTCAATGACATCAATACCTTCATCTAAAAACTGCCAAAACACTCTAGCCACATGAGACCAGGCATTATTATGCACCAGGAGAAACCCAGAGTCTCTAGACCAGCATAATGACTGACAATGGCTCTGAGGATTTCATCCTGGTACCTAACAGCTGTCAGGGAACCATTGGCTAGCATGTGGAGGTCTGTGTGACCCTCCAAAGATATTCCTCTCGAGACCATTATTGACCCACTACCAAACCGGTCGTGCATAAAGCACACGGCATAAAGTTCCCAACAGCTTCTCCAGACTCACATGTGTGAACCTGCTCTCATCTGAGAGGAGAATGGGGTGCCAGTGGCGAATTTGCCAATTCTAGTGTTCTCTGGCAAATGCAAATCGAGCTGCACAGTGCCGAGCTGTGAGCACACGTCCCAATAGAGGACGGTGGGCACTCATGCCACCCTCGGGCAGTCCGTTTCTGACAGTTTGGTCACAAACATGGATATTAGTGTCCTGATGGAGGTCATTTTTAAGCCTCTGGCAGTGCTCCTCTTGTTCCTCCTCGCTCAAAGGAGCTGTCTCCTGGTATCTCCTCCATGCTCTTGAAACTGTGCGGGGAGACACACCAAACCTCCTTGCAACGGCACATATGGATGGATGTGCCATCCTGGAGGAGCAGGACTGCCTGTTCAAAACTGTACTTGAACTGGGTTACAGGTACTGCCTCATGATACAGAGAGTGACTAGGACCCAAAGTGCGACAGTATTCGTATGCAATTGACCTTCAAATGCAGCCTCTGAATTGGGACACAGCTACAGTTTCTCTGTGCCATTATAGTTTTGGTGTGAACTCTGCAATTTTTTAATGTTTAGAATGATTTCTAAAACTACAGATCTTATGCGCCAGAGAAACAAGTGCTTCATTCATAAATCCATAAGATCTTACCTTCATGCAGTGTAAATATAAACTGGAAGACAGAACACAATAAGGGCAGCACTGATGTACTGACATAAGGTCGATATCTTTATCGTTATAGTTATTGTCCTTGGTGCGAAAAGGCCTTAAATCCGGCTGTATAGTTACATTACATCCAAGTAGTCCCCTGGATGCTAAGTAGCCTAATAATTGACCTGCTATTAAATATCAGATTAATATTTTACACTTGCCTTTGGTTCCAACATATTAGGCATAGACACTCCTCTGTCCATTCTGGTGGCTGTACGGTGGCCATCATGCATGGGCTAGAAACAAATCATAGACAGAAAGAGAACACAAAGCTAGCTACTTAAATGAGCCATGAGAACTGTATCTTTCAATTTAATTCACAATGTAGTTTGAATGGATTTTTACCATATCAAATGTTATTTATAATAAGAAAGCTATAAGGATAATCGTTGAGTGATTCAAATGGGTAAACATATATACGTACCTGAAACTCTGTTAAGAAGAAAATAAAAAATATATTTTTATTGTCATTCAATAAAATCAGTCATATGCATGTAAATTCCTTCCACAATACATTTAACCAATACATATTTGACTATTATTTGATCTCATTATATATTCCTATATGTAATTCAAGTTTAATTAAGAGACTGACAAACTAACCTCTCATCCCACCGCACACGTCCCCATAACTGTTATACTGTGTGAAATCAGTCGACTGTGGCTGAAGAAAAATAAACATTAGAAAAAGACAAAATGGGTTGAATGCACTGGAAAAAAAGAAACAAATAATAACTGGTGTTGGATTTAGTTTGACACAATTTTCACGCAGAAATGGCTGATACATTTCTCAAATAATTACAAAGAAAAGTAACACAAAAAAGTATACAAACTGAAATAACATTTTCTTGTACAATGTGTTCCAATAATTTATGTTTTATTTATATCAATGTCATATATATAATTTATATCAATATCAATATATTATATTATGAGGCTTCTCCGGTGAAAAAAAGAGTAATTTAATAACATAGCATACTATGTTTAGATTTAGCGTGCGTTAATGATTAGTTAACTTGAAGTGTGCTATTTTGGAAAAACGTATTAATTATGAGTGTTTTCGAAACACACCATAAGTCTATAATTATTATTTCTGAAAGTAATGTATGTCCAAGTAAGGACGTGAATTCCAAGTATGAAGAACACAGTTAAAAATATACCTAAAATATATTTTTAAGTGCAAATAAATAGACTTAAATTTTTTTAAGAACATTAACTTTAAGTATATTTTTCTAAGATATATTTTTAGAAAATATACTAAAGTACAATTCCTTTAAAGTGTGTTAAAAGTTGTATTGTGAAAAAGCATGATATTAATATACTTTTTTATATATTTAAAGTTGTTTTTTTTGTTAGTAAATTTGTAATTTACTGTTGAAAAAGGCTAATGTATTTTTTTATTCAATAAAGTGTACTCCTCAAAAGAATGGATCTTACCCTATGCAGTCCATTTCGCCCGTATCCAGGCAGTGAGCCTGTTTTAGAGGGTGAATTTTGATCTGCAATTGTAAGTATCAATCATGAAGTTATTGGATTTAAAACTGTACTGTTTAATGCTGCACGCATGCACGCATACACACACACACACACTATATATATATATATATATATATGTATATATATATATATATATATATATTTATACAGTAATACCTTGAGATACGAGCGCTCTGATGTACAAATATTCCTGAGATACGAGCAAGTCTTCCAGCTAATTTTGCTTTGAGATACGAGTAAATATTTGAGATACTAGCACGCTTACAAATGCTGACGATAGGTAGTCTATACCTCATTTATGGGGTAAATGCAAATGGTCTCCTCTAGAGGGCCATCTTGGTTTTACAGCGGTGGTTACCGAGGGCGATGAGTGATTCACAAGTATTATGCTGGGAGCAGCACGAGTTATGTGTTTTCAATAATAATAAATGTGAGGTTCTGAGGCATACATTATTGTGCGTGTAGTCTATCCAATACACCACACGGGAAGAAACACTACACTTCCGTATTGTGTTTGCATTATTCATTCTTTTGGGAAAAAAATTATTTGAGATATGAGCAATTCGCGTTACAAGCTCTATCCTGGAACAGATTATGCTCGTATCTCAAGGCATTACTGTATATTCTTTTAAAGCGTGTATACATTTTATATACTTTCATTCCACTAATCCCGCTTCCTTAAATTCAAATTCTGCATCCTATTTGAATTTAAATTAAAATTGAATTTGAATCTTAATTTTCAGTTCAATTCTGAATTGCTCACAACCCTGTTCCTCAATCATGAAGAACATCAAGATCCAGAACATGAATATCTAATTTGCAATCAATTATACTGAGGAGCATTACTGCTTCCATGCTCGTAGCGTTGTGCCGACAGGCTCCGTGCATGCCGTTCTCGGATCTTCTCTTTTTCCATCTCCTCTTTAAGGATCATTTTCCCCAAACCAGATTGGATCTGGGATTAGAAACATAATTCATTCAGACAGGAACAAGTTATAGAGCTGTGCTTTGTGTTAATAAGTTACTGAGTTTCTAACCTTGTTGAGATGTTCCTCCTGAATCTGTCTGCGTTTCTGAAGCTCTTCCTCATCTTCCTCTCTTGACCTTCTCCTTCCATCTGTTCCTGAGCAGCACAATAACAATAAAAACACATTAGTTGGACACACTCACAAATCAAACATGGAGGAGAAAGCTAATGTAAAAGCCAGTATATGCTATGCGAAATCCTGCATTCACCCGTCTGTTTTTGTATGATGGAACACTTTGCATCAGGTCTTTATACCTTCTGATACTTACAAAACAGAAATTAAATGATCACGTTTTACATCAAGACAGACGCAGTAACACACAGTAACACATAGACAGAAAGACAACACAAACGTTTGAAGTCAATCTCAGTATTAGGTTTTAAATCTTTTTAAGGTTACGCTGGGTTTTTGTTTTTGTCAATTTAGCACTAAAAGCTGTTTTAATGGCAATAAGAACAATCTGAAACACAACGATGCACAATAAACAAACTAAAAGTACTGCAAGAAAAAGTACTCTATACAAGATTTCAATCTGAAGATACTAGAATATTAATACCTAAATCAGGAAGATGCAACTTGATTCTAGCATTTATAGAAATATGTTAATTAGGGTATCTTCAGGGCAAGGATGTAGTTCACCCAAAAATAAATCTTTACTCAACTTAATGTCAATCCTTGTAGCATTTTTAATTTATTTCTTAGAGTGCCCCTATTATGCTTTTTTAAAATATGACATTTCATGCTGTTTGTGACTGTTTGTGAATGTATAACTGTTTGTGAATGTAAAGGTCAGTTTTAAAGTTTTAAAGATTAAAGAGCTCAACAAATAAAGTTGCCTCTTAAAAGAAAGAATCAGTTCTGAACTGCCGAAACGAGTAGTTTTCTGTCTGAAACAGACAAACACTGTAGGTGTAGCTGAGACTAGTCAGAGTTTGGTCAGTATTGTCGACATGTTGAGAAGACGCTGTTTTTTGCACAGTTAATCCTCTTTGGACGCACTTCAAAAGGATGAGGACTCATGCTGGAATTGATACAGTACAACCAACACCATTGTTGCCATTTGTAGCATTGTGTGCAGCTTTCCTGTAGCTAAAACAGTAGAGAAAATGTAAGTGTCAACCTATTGTAGGAGACCTCCAAAACTAAAATTGCATAATTGGGGCACTTAAAAACATAATTATGCTTCATAGAAGAAAGAAACTAAAAGAGAGCTGAAAAAAAGGGCAAGCAAACAGTGTAATTTACTGGGTGAACTTCCCCTTTAAGGCACAAGCAATGAGACTGTGGAAACAGATGCATCATGGGTGACCACAGTACCTATGACAGCATGGGAGATCGGGATGGACCAGCAGTCTGTCTCTATCATTGCTGGGTAGTCTGGACCAGGGGCGTACGCTGAGGGGAATTTGGCCGATTTGATGATGTCATCAGCAGACTTGCTCTGGGCTGCAAAGGCAGCTGAATCTAGATCAATAAACCGGGGAGCTGGACCATCAGTGTGGCTAGACCAACATCTAAGCAACAGATAGCAAAAAAAAAAAAAAAAAACGCCTACTGCAAGCCATATGTGGCATATGAGTTTAAGGCCTCTCCTCATTCAGATTCACAATATTAACTATTAGATATTACACTGGTTACTATTATTGGTTGTTTTCTTGCATGCTAAACTTGCACAGCTATATCATGAACCATTCAGCCAAAATAAGCCATGCAGCAATTTGACAAACAATCATTGACTTCAGAGCACATTGCATACAGCTAGCAGGATCTGACCTGCTGAATCTATTACTTTACTTATTCTTTTATCAATGCTTGTTGACAAACAATAATACTAGGGTGTCAGCAACAAGCTGTCAATAACTTTACATGTTTGGTAATAAGGGGTCACTAATTAAATGAGCAAATACTAATTTATGCAGATCTAACTTAAAAATCTTGCAATTTTTTTTTGCAAGTTTTGTTATTGATGAACAATGAATGAAAGATCATCAAGCACTCATCAGGAGAAGACACTTTAACGATGGTTGATTGATCGTTGGTTGGTAATATTTATAGTGAAATGATCTAAGTTGAGAAGACTTCAAACAATACTTACATGTTTACATTGAGGTGGTGTTAAATGGCACACAAGCAGATATTAATGAGGTGGAGGGACTCACAGATTCCAAACAAAAACAAACAAACAAACAAACAAAACAGAATTATGGTAAAGTGACACAAACCATACATAGTCATGGTGTGACATATTCTGAAATTCCATGACCTTGTTTTTCTCTCAATAAGAATCATCTAGCTGCTATCTTTTTAAGGCAACTCAAATCAACCCTGGCTGTTAACTCTTTCCCCGCCAACTTAAATAAAAAGAAGCATTTTCGGTCAAAGATTCCATGGCCACCAGAATATTTTTTTTATGATTACCTGAACATGCAATAAATAAAAAGAAAGAACAGAGCCTCTGCTTTTAAACAACTCATAAAACTCCCAGAGAGAAGGAGAATTAAACTGGGCCTAAAACAGAACCCTGTGGTATACCACATGTGCACGCAGCAGAGAAAGAAAAAGTAGAGCTAAGTCTGGATCAGATTCAGAGCGACGATGGAGTAAATCGAGTCCATCAACACCCCCAAAACTTGCACAGCTCTATCCACTTCCTGGGTTGACACTGCATTTAGTAACATTAGGCCGTTTAGATTTATACATTGTTTATTGTTGATGATCACATTATTTTTCACATGCATCTGCTTACATATGAGATCACTCGTTTCAGCTTCTTTTTTTCCTGTGTTTTGATCTGGAGATACTACACTCGTTCAGGAGATGCATAATAGCGCCCACATCTTATAACAAAAATAGTCAATGACAGGGAAGAGTTTTCTCATAAATGACGAGATAACTCTTCAATGGCAGGGAAAGAGTTAACCAAGTAACCACTGAACTGTTAAGATTTATTTCATTATCGCTCAGGCCGTAGAAATGCCCTGCTGTTGTGAGCCAAGCAGCATTAAAGTGAACTATTCAGTATGTTGTTTTAAATGTCATGCAGATGCTGAACAAGACTGTGCAAACTGACTTGAATAGTAAACAGCTAGTTGCTCAGAATGAGTGCTTTAATGCTTGCTATGAAAAATCTATATAATAATAATTTTCAATAAGTAAAACTAAGCAAGCACTATAAGAACTCTCGCAGAAGCTATTGTCATAATGCAATGCTTAAAAACAGTGATTCCCAACCAGGGCAGCACATTCCTCAGCATGTACTTAAACATTTTGTTGCCCTTACAACCGTTACAACCATTTTTCTGTATTAACCTTGTAAGTCTTCATCCTATAAGTTACACATCTTGTCATTAAAAAATGCACCAATTACAGTCTAGTTGCTTTTGTGTGATATTGCATACTTGAGCTTTTCAGCGTTTCAGTTTCACCATTTAAAGAGTGCATATTACTTTAATTTCATTTTTATTTTTTTGTTTCACTTTGTCATTAGGTTAGATAAGCTTTTTCTTATATTTTCACAAACTTTTCTTCAAAACTTTAAAATTAGCTCAGGATTCTTGCTAAAAAAAGAGGAAGTAACTTGGTTAAAATGTGATAATTATGGCCATTTTATAAAAAAAATTTAAGGTTGGGTTAAAAGGTTGGGTGACAGGGTATGATAGTTCCTTAAAATGGGTCTGTGTGGGTCCATATATCACAAATGGTTGGGAAACACTGCTTTAGTACATTATAAGTCAATAGGCATGTGTCCAAATCTAATTTCCTATAATTCATCATTGTAAAAATGTATGTGTTGACCTCAAAGACTCTGAATGACCATACCATGCTGTTTGTAGATAGGGGGTTTTCTGTAGATGTTTACTCCTTGATCTAAAAGAAAGGACAAAGTGAATGTTTTCAGTTTAATTCTTGATATCAGAGCTAATGGGTTTTAAAAAGAAAAGGAAAAGCAATAAAACATACAAAATGCGCCGATGATCAATAAAGTCTGAGGAACCAACAACTGCATCACGTACCCTTTGGATTTTCCATTACCAAAGTAACATATAAGATCTTTACATTTTCTGAACAAAAATGTGAGTGCTGTTAGCACGTGCAGAATTTTTATTTCTAGCTGAACTGTCACTTTAAGACAGAGAAGTAACCAGACATAGAAATAGTAATGAATTGTGAAAATGTGCTTAGACACAGGGGCATGCTGGGATTGACACACAGAGGGCCGCTGGAAGACTCCCAACAGTACCTGGCAGGTGAAAATGTTTAGGGGTCAGTGGGAGAGGAGGGGTGATGGACCCTGGGGAATTCCGACCACTGGACGGCTCAGCGCCTCCAATCAGAAACAGGGTCAAAGGTCAATAGGGAAAACAGTTCAAATTAGGTCTGTTTGAAATAGCTAAAAACAATATTTTTCAGCTATTTGACAATAATGTATGTCTGCGTGTGTGTGTTTGTGTGTATACATTTATACACACACACACGTACTATATGTAGTAAATAAATATTATTCATATATATATATATATATATATATATAGCCTCAATTTGACAATTTGTTTAATGCTTTAGTATTTATTTTAGTATGTAAAATAAATACTAAAGTTAAAAATCTCTGTTTTAATAAATAAAGAAGTATAAAAAAACATTTGATCATTTACCGGTATACCATATATTATATGCATATAATATATGCACTTGATCATATTTAATAAGCACAAATGTCTCATTGTCTACTGTAGTGATTAATAACAACATTAACCTTCATATACATTACTGGTCAAAAGTTAGGAATAATTAAGATTGTTTTTTTGAACGGTAGTGTATCACGGTTTCCACAAGTGCTAGTTTTTAAGAGAGGATTTGGATAGGTTTTCGCTATTCTAAAACTACATTTCAACACAGGGGGAAGAAGTGTCATATTAGAAAGCTGTAAATAATCCATGAAGGAAATTTTGATTTGATGAAATATTAATTTGACTCTTATGAAGGCAGCAGACAGGGTTCATAGCTCACCGGGTCTGTGGAAGTGCTGCGGTGAGCGTGACATGGGTGTGTAACTGTGGCGGCTGTAAATGGGCGAGCCGATGGAGCCCTGACTCGTCGACCTGTGGAGGATTCGTTCTCTCATGTCATAGTAACCCTGAAAAAAAATACATACAGGAAACATATACAGTAAAGAAACAACAACAAAAAAACGCCATTCTTACAATTGAAAATAGAAATTTTTCCCCCTTAAAAATTAAATTAGACATTAAACTGTAGAACTGTATTAACAAATTCTTAAATATATAGAATGAAAGTTAAACTACAATTTATAATTTAACATGTAAATATTCATTATTATTATTTAATCATTTTATTGGTGCCTGCATGCACAATAAAGCTCTAAATCTGACTTACCTCAGCAATTGGTGTAGGTGACCTGGTCTGAAAAACAGAAAAAAAATAAAAATAAAAAAATATATATACAAACAGATTTTTTTTAAAGAAGAAATTCACATTGTAATCTCAAATCTCATTAAAAAAAACCTGTCAGGAACATGGCTAGGTCAAATATTATACCAAAATCAAAGGAAAGAAAAGATCAATAAAATGTTACTTTAAGAAAATCTCTCTCTCTTTCTGTCACTCTGTCTCTGTCTCTCTCTTTCTTTCTCTCTCTCTCTCTCTCTCAAAAAAAAAGTAAAGTAAAACATATGGATGCTCAGCAGAGAATTTGTGTGAGTTAGTGGAGACATAGGTGCCCTCTAGAGAACCCATCTGAATCTTTAAATGGTAAATGGGACACACTATGGTCTCATGGACTGCTAGTGCACATACAGTGGACAATACATGAGAACGAGTGGAACAGGTCATGTGAATAACTTACTCTGTCTTCTGGCATGGGCGAACACTCTCTCCTGGAGCTCTGCAGCTGTCAACAAAGAGTGATAATAAAGGTGAATGAGAAATAAAGTACTACTGTAAGTGAATAAATATTGCTTTTACACAAGCAGAAGGATGTATTAGTCTGTGTTCAATACTATACTGAACTCTGAGAGCTCTGATTCAAACTCTGCATCCCTATTTTCTACCTACAAATGTCTTCTACGCCAGCATCATAATATCCAAAGATAAGGTAAATCCAGTTTAAAGGGGACCTATTATGCCTCTTTTGAAAGTCTTGATTTTGACAGATCTTCTTTTTGACTTCTTTTTACCTCTCCCACACTCTCTCTCTCCTCTGACTCCTCCAGTGTGGTGGTGTAAAGTGGCTCATAGTGGATTAAATCTGGACGCTCAATGTCATAAATGGCTTTGACCTTGGGAATGGCTGCTAAATCCCTGTAATCAAGGATCTCATTGTCTACTTTTGCCTAGAGGGAAACACAAACACAGACAGGGAGTCAACACAGATATCTGAATTTCTGCATGACAGCAGTGAAAATATAAAGCTGTATAAAAAGCCTCTTCCAGGCCAATAAAGAAGCTGATCATGAATATTTAAATAAATAAAAAGCAATCAGCCACTTGGGGTTGTGTGTTATATCGCTTTTATCATGGTTCTTGTTTTAATAAGTTAACTGTTATTTATATTTCACCACTGCTTTCAGAATTCAGAATTACAGGAAAGATAGCTACTGGACATGCATCAGGACATTTTAACATCCAGAAAACTACAAGACAACTCAGCTAAGCCAATTTATAACATTGTAAAGTTTAATAAAACACAATAATTATAGATATTTGTTGTGTATTTGTTGGGGTTTCGTAAGATTTTTTTATGTTTTTGAAAGAAGACTCTCGTCCTCACCAAGTCTGCTTTTTTTATATACAGTTAAAACAGTACTATTGTGAAATATATTGTGTAATTTTAAAATGTATTTTATCTCTGTGGTCAAAGTTGAATTTTCAGCTTCATTACTCCAGTGTTCAGTGTCACATGATCCATCACAAATCATTATAATATGATGTTTTGCTATTCAAGCAACATTATTATTATCAGTGTTGTGTTGCTTCATATTTTTGTGCATTTTTTGTTACTTTTCAATTTCAAAAGAACAGCAATCATTTGGAATAGAAATCTTTTGATATACTATTACTTTGTAAATCGTCAGTGTAAATAGCTAATATATATATAAATGATCTATGGTGTGTCTTCCTGTAGACAGCTAAATGTGTGTGCGCACTTATTTACTCACACAATGATGCACTTACATATATGGTGTGACCCGGTGAGCTAGGTATGCTTGAACCAGGTCTGGAACATATACTCTCGGTCGACGAGCGCATCGGCTGTGGAACAAACACAGGTTTAGAACCAGCAACCTATTCAACAGAAGCATGAAATAAAAACCTCAGCAGAGAAAATTATTAAAAAGAATTCATTTGCATCTAAACAGTTAACTAAGTTCATAATGATTAGTGTGATTCATGATTATTTCATAAACTTGAATTTAGTAGAAGTTTTGTTTTTGAGTTGTTACTTATATTTGCTTTATTGCACATAATCATGGAATAATGTATTCTTTCTGACTTTGACTTGCTAAAACACATCAACACATTTTGTGACTGCTTGCACATGGTGGTAGAAATAAACTATAATATCCACTGTTATAGTCTACACTACAATATTAGTTGTAGCCAATCAGGCCGCAGAAAGTCGATCAATGCTATGACTCATCAACTGTTAGACATCATAACCAACAATAAAATTCACCATAAATTCATTATAAATGCATAAATATAAATCCTTAACATCAAATTATCCAAATGTTCTAAGAAAACTTATTTTTTGTTGAAATAAAGCTAAAATAAAATATATAAAAATAGTTAATATAACACTACAATTACTAAACTAAAACTGAAATAAATATAAAATAAACCTGAATAGCAATGTAAAAAAGCACATAGTGAAATTAGTAAATGATAAAATATAGAGTTTAAAATATATACTTCAAAATATTAATAAGACTACACTGCCCATACAAAAAAATAAAACATAACATGCTAGAAACATTATAATCACTGCAATATTGATCCAATCATAGACTCCTTTTTTTTTGCTGGGCAGTGCATAATAATTAATATCACTGCTTTGACCTGTAAACAATGATATATGGGTCAAAACACAATACTGGTCTTGGCTTGTTGGTAACATGGACATCATTTAATGTATTTTCACCCATATATTATAAAGGCCAGAACTAAATGATGACACAACCTTTGAAACAAACCCAAACATAAATGAAATCATTACTTTGCCTTCCACACAACAAATGTCAATGGCAGTTTCATGTTTCCAATGGCAGGAAATGTAAGTGCATCTGATATTCCTTAGCATATTGAAATGCTAAAATGCTGAAATGCACCATGCGTGATTACGGCTGCTTGGCTTGATCGGAGGCCTTTTTGGTAATACCGTGGCCCAATAACAAGACCAAAGCAATGAGAGTCAATGTTTCCTTAAGGTTACACCCATAACTAGCTTTTAACTTACTAATCGACTAAACAGAGTAACCGGGATGTTGATTACTATCTGTTCTGTGGCATCAGCATCTATGAGATGGAATAAACCAGATGTTAATGATGGTTTATGACTAAAACTGAGCAGGCGGTCTGGTCTGAGCGATGCATTGTACTGCCAGTGAGGGAGCACTGCAACCCGCCGCCTCCAGGGGGGAGCACATGGTCATGCGATGCCATGGCGCAGCAGACAGCGAGTACAGTACCTGCCTTTCTGTTTTGCTGAGGAGAGCTAGAGATGCAGGCAATAGCTGTGGAGGAAGACACAGGGGTTTGATTGGACATCATACAAGATCCTGAATCACCTAGTCTATAGCGGTGTGTGTTCCCGGAACGATTGCTTGAGCAACAAGTATACTGAAAGTAGACAACCAACCTCAAAGCTAGCAATGAGATAGTATGCGTTTACTTTCAGAAAAGAGTCAGCAGAGAAGAACACACAGACAACAAGACAGGACAAACATGAAAACATAGGATGCAAAATGACACGGAAAGGGCCGTACCCGCTGTCTGTCCTCGCCTCTAGGTGAAGGTTTACAGCTTGGATGCCAAACTGTTGATCCTGCATAAACAATGAAACAGATGGCAAAATAAACCATCCAAGACAACCAGGGTAAGATGCCACATTTAGAATGAAGTCAGGTGAATTGGGTCACTTGTAGACAACGCATGGAGAAGAATTCAAGTAAACACCTTTAACGACCTTTAATATTGGCCAGCTAGTTATTTTTTAATGAGCATTTCAGAATTATATTCTGAGAAATGCATTAAATTTGAGTGTATTTTTGCTGAAAAGAAGAAAAAAATTAAGTATATTAGGAAAAATAACCTGGCTTTACCTTTGAATTAAACTATAATTTTTCTCATCCCGCTGGCATACATTTTTTGACTTAATATCCAAGTAATGTTGCTTTTCAATTTTTTTAAATATTTGTACTGGAAAGCAAGACAAGGATACTGAGTGCAGTGTAGACAAGTAAAATCAGAAAAAGATAAAACAGGGTTTTAACATACAGTTTTTGGTAAATTGACAAAGGTTCCTTCTGCAGAACAAATAGGTGCTATATGTGCAGTCTGTAAAGTCTCAGGCTCACCTTGCAGATACATCTCCTCTCCTTCTGTAAACATCTGGTTACACCTGCTACAGCGAGCACAGCTGGGGTGGTAGTGCTTGTCCCCTGCCTGTGGAGAAACTCACACATCACTATACACGTTCACTTAAAGTTAAACAGTCAGATAATAATGCCGTCAGATAAAACAGACTGTTAGAGAGAAACTGATGTTTTGCATGTGTATCATGTGAGATGACACATATTTATTCAAATGACCAGAACCCCTGAGCTTATCAAATATAGTACAGAACTATGATGTGTTCGCAGTCTCTCTTTAAGGCGCAGAAAGCATTTGAGCTATACGATACACAGAAATCTTCTAAAAGTCTTAAGAGAAACTTACAGGACCTGTGCAGTACCTTGTGATTTTTACAGAAAAGATTAAAGTGTGAAAAGGAAAGCCAAGTGTCTCTCTAACAGCCAATCAGATCAATTAGCCAGATGAAACGTCCTGCTGCAGTACTGCGGAGTCTGCTGGGAGACTGTTGTGAAACTCTAGACGGTTATCTGTCAGAGATCGGATGTGTGTAACATGCTATTGTCTATGTCACAATCAGTGTCTTTTGGCTTTATTTTGATGGTCCTCTTTAGACATTTTGTTGACTATAAGGCTGTGTTCACACTTGTAGTTTGGTTCGCTTGGTTTGTTTGGTCTGGACAAACCCCCCAAAAATAAAAATAAATTTCTCCTGGTCTGCTTAGCTTTCACATTGGCATTTTGACATCAAACCTTTTGTGGATATGTTCACAACCTGATTGGTTGCTCGGCTTTTATTACGTATATATTTCGTGAAGGAATATACTGAAAACAATTCTTCGGGGCTAAATGCACTCGTTGTATGTGTGTAGCGACATGTGATGGCATTTTGACCAGCTGAGAACTCGTGAAGAGCTTATAAAATGTGTAAAGGGGTCAAAACAGCATCAGTAATCCCTCCGTAACACACACAAACCAAGATCTGCTGCGAGGAGATGCGGTTCTGACGCCTGTACTGAAGTGTGATGGGCAACATCGCAACTATGACGAGAAAAATACAGGGGTAAACATTCTGACTTTTGTAGGGTCGCATGTGACATCGTGTCCTGTTATTGGTTCTTTTACATGTCTTTGGTGTGTATTGTATTCATACAAGATTCAAACCACACCAGAGTTTGTTTCGATGGCAACGTTCAAACTTATTCAAATGAACCGCACTACCAGAGAAATCGCACCAGGGTTCCTTTTAATCCAACCAAACAATCCAAGTGTGAGCACACAGTAATGCTGCACCTACATGTCAACTATGGCCTACCCTGAGAATGAATGGGGCAAAGTCATGTGATCATGTGATCGGCTATGATTGGTTCGTGCACATTCTCAAATCGGCCTGAATGAAGACAATGATGGTGCTAATGGGAAGACTAATTCAAAAGTAAGTAAACAACTCAGCTACTTATAAATCACTGCATTGTGTCACATCAAAGTTGAAATGGCCATTAAACATGTTGACTGTGGGGTTTTTAGTGAGCAAGCAGATAGGGGAAATGAAAGTTTCATCTGTGTCAGTATTTGTGACCAGTGTGTACAAGCTTGATGACTGCTGAAAATAAGCTGAACATAAGTTCAAAAATAAAATACTATAAATTGCGCAAATTATTATTGACTTTATTAGTTATTATTTTGGAATAACTGTAAAACATTTCTGCTTAATTTAAAAAAATAGAACATTCCCTAGTTAGTGTGAAAAATCTAAAATTGAATTTTGTTTATGTAATATTTAACAAGGAAAATTAAGTGTAACAGGGACATACATTTACATTTGATACATAAGAACAAAATATCAGGAATTTGCCTCCTTATTTTAAAATGCCACTATCTAAAATAGTGATTCTCAAATGGTGTTTTAGATCTCCAAAATGGGTAACAAGTCTGTTCTGAAAAATATAAAAAAAAAAAATATGACCCAGACTACATAACGACTGCATGAAACAACTGAATACAATATGAGCAAAACAATTCGAGAACTATGTTGGGTTACCACTTGATGTCCTGTTTGATGAACGCAATATTCTTTCCTGTGTTGACACATTTCCTATTCAAACAGGAAGTTGGATATATTCTAATTATTTGCTTAAGATTGAGCTACTTTCAGCTTACTGTTGAATCATTCGATTGGTTGTAGGGGATTATAATCAGCAGGGCATTCTCATTCTAGAGGCAATTTTATTGAAAAATATAGGCCTGGGTGAGATATGAAATATTCAAAACATATTTGAGATGTTTCTACAGTTGACGATGAATGTGACCAACTGAAAAAGTATATATCAATATAATATTTTTGGTGTATTTTCTTGGAAGAGAAAGACTGTTAGTTTTAAATGTGAATATAATGGTATAAGTATTATTTATATAGCATTATAGTGTATTTAATCATATTCTGAATCAGCTTTTTTTCAGTTTTCATTTTAATTTGCATATACTTTAGTAATTTTGTTATGTGCCCCTTTGTTATTTTTTGTTTTTAAATATTTCTATATAGCTTTAATTAATTGTGTCCTCTGGTTTTAGTGTGAGTGATTTTAGTACTTCAACTTGACCCGAGTAGTTATTAGTTAAGGCAAAATTTCTAATTTTATTTTAAGTTTAATTTCAGCTTTATTTCAATGATCAAAAATTACTTTAACAACTCTATTCAAAGCTACAGACATGGACTAAAAGGCACACAAATCATTTCAAAAGGTCAGTTTGTTATCAGTCCAGAACATTAAAACTGTGTGTGTGTGTGTGTGTGTGTGTGTGTGCATGTGTGTGCGCGCGCGCGCGTGTGTGTGTGGTTTGGGTTTTCTCTATGTTCCCTATGTCCCCTCAAGACATTTTTGATCTTGTGGTAACATGTTTTGGTCCCACATGAGTAAAACAATATATGAATCATACGTAATGATGTTTTGTTTCAAAATGTAAAAATGCAGAACGTTATCTGTGATGTTTAGGGTTAGAGGATTATACAGTGTATACACTTAAAAATCATGTCTATGGAAAGTCCCCATAAAACATGAAAACCCAACGTCCGTGTGTGTGTGTGTGTTTCCATACCTCCAGGACTTTGCCTGTGATGAACTGCTGACACGCCTCACACTGCACTCCAAACTGGATCTGATAATCTTGCTCACAGTAGGGGGCGCCGTCTCTGTGCACACAGAGAGAACCAACCAATGCATGCAGTCACCCAACATTTAACCGGATTGGATGGACTGTATGTATACGTCTTACTTGCTGATGTATTCTCCAGTCAATACTTTGGCACAGGCTTTACATTTAAAACAGCCCAAATGCCACTGCCTCTCGAGAGCCAACAGAGCCTGACCATTCTTAATATCTCTGCCACAGCCGGCACAACCTGAAACACAAACACCAGAACAACTGAACTGCCACCCTCTGTAAAAAAACAAAACAACAACTTTGGATTTGGTTGCATGCTTCTGAATGCCTGAGCTTGGTCCAAATATAAAACATTATTTTTGTGCCGAAACATTTTTTGACAAAAACGTATTCCACTCTCTTGATCACCTTGTCGTGAATTTACATTTTGTGAACAGTTTTGGATTCTGTAGGGTCTTGATCCTCTACAAATTAAAACACTTATGTATTTATCATTGTTGTATTACATCCACGTTATCTGCCATGTTATCAATCTAAAACCTGTGGTATCTGTCTGCATTTATTTTTTATTCTTCACATTTTATTTTTTATGTTATAGATGAAAGCAGATCTTTGGCTTTTGTAGCCAAGCTTAAACACTTAAGAGGAAATAATTATTAATTATTTATGATAATATGTGGATCCTGGCCAAAAAGCCCCCAAACACTCGGAAACAGGGAACAAAGATAGATAGATGGTCTGAATAATTTACGGTTTCATGTGTAAATTCATGCCAGTGCATCTCTAAGTGGTTTTACAGGATTTTATACAATCACTTTCTTTCCCATTAAACGTATAGGCTTCTGTTGTGCACATGCAATGTTTCCATGTGGAAGTGTCCCCTCTTACTATTTTGAACATACTTACAACTTGAATAAATTAATCCATAAATAATGTAAAGATTCAAGGTAGCATAACCAATGATGTATAAATTAGAGCTGTCAAATCGATTAATCACATCAAAAATAAAAGTTATGTACATAATATGTGTCTGTATATATATTTAAATTAAATATATAAATGTTTGGGATTTTAAATAACAGGACATTCTCAAGAGAGATTTTTGTTGAAACATATTCTAGATCTTGGCTTGAAATATGTGTCTGACATGTTCTTGATGGGTTTTGTGACATTGACTCTTTTGTGACACTCACTGCTGGGTCCGGCGACGTCTTTGGTGGGTCCTGGAGACATAGGCTCTGCACAGTACTGACACAGACAGTCCTTGCCATTGAATGTCACTCTGTCTCCAGCAGGAAACGGTCTCCTGCAGGTAATAAAATATACAATCCCCGTTAAAACTCCTCCCAGTGTTGGGCTTACAATAAACCACAATGTCAGTGACTGAATGTGGGGATCTTCTCAGGCTCTTACTTGCAGACTGTGCACACAAAGCATGCTGGGTGGTAGGTCTTTCCGAGCGCGGTCACTACCTCTCCCTCTACAAACTCTCCGCAGATGTTACATCGGGTGCCATGGATGCGCTGGTAGTCCAGAGTGCACATATATTCCCCATTCTTCATGAAGAATCCTCCCTGAGCCAGGTCGCAGCCACATGCTGCAGCAAAACACACACAACCACTCAAATACTGGTTTTTACAGTCAAATTTGTATGGTGTGTAATATACATGCATTTACATGATTGAGATGGAATGGCAGTGTGTGTGTGTGTGTGTGTGTGTGTGTGTGTGTGTGTGTGTGTGTGTGTGTGTGTGTGTGTGTGTGTGTGTGTGTGTGTGTGTGTGTGTGTGTGTGTGTGTGTGTGTGTGTGTGTGTGTGTGTGTGTGAGTGAGTGTGTGTGTGTGTGTGTGTGTGTGTGTGTGTGTGTGTGTGTGTGTGTGTGTGTGTGTGTGTGTGTACAGCCAATCACGTGGCAGCAATCATTTAGGCATATAGACATGGTCAAGACAATCTGCTAAAGTTCAAACTGAGCATCAGAATGGGGAAGAAAAGTGATTTAAGTGACCCTAAATGTGGCATGGTTGATGGTGCCAGACGGGCTGGTCTGAGAATTTCAGAAACTGCTGATCTACTGGGATTTTCAAGCACAAACATCTCTAGGGTTTACAGAGAATGGTTTAAAAAAAGAGAAAATATCCAGTGAGTGGCAGTTCTGTGGGTGAAAATGCTGTGTTGATGTCAGAGGTCAGAGGAGAATGACCAGACTGGTTCAAGTTCACAGGAAGACAACAGTAACTCAAATAACCACTCGGTACAACTGAGGTCTGCAAGAGAGCAACTCTGAACACTCAACACGTCCACCCTTGAAGCAGAACCACCTACAGCAGCAGAAGAAACACCCGTGTCAATCCTCAGTTAAGAAGAGGCTACATTCTCACAGGCTAAAAAATTGGACGTTGCCCGGTCTAATGAGTCTTGTTCTCTACTGCGAAACTCAGATGGTAGGGTCAGATACTGGCGTAAACAACAACACCACAGGATACCTGAGTACTGTTGCTGACCATCTCCATCCCCTTATAAGCACAGCGTTTTTTTATGTCACGAAGCTCAAATCATCCCAATAGATATATATATATATATATATATGGAACAATAATTGGTGAGTGAAAATTTTAGATTTAACCTTGACTTTTTTTTAAAGCGTATAATGGCTTCTTTGTCATACATTTCTCTTCTTGTAACAGGATAATGCAGCATGATTGGTGTTCTAGGAATAGCAAGTGTAAAAATAAACCTCAGTGGAGGACAATGGCCGAACCATGATCTTGAGAAAACATAATAGTCAAAAACCTTGAAATGTCTAATCTGAACCAACAGCCTCTATGAAACGCATTTAGAGACCATGGTTTCATTTTAAGCTCTTAAGAGTCTGTTTTGGAGTCTTGCTGTCCAAACCATCTTTCATGGCTTTCCGCACCTCATCCTGGGTGAACCACGGCTGTGGCAAATGCAGGATGTGTGATTTACTGAGAGAATGAGCGAGTAGATGCATGATAGATGTGTACAATGCATATGCAGTGCACAGTAAGGCTCTGCAGTGCTGTTATGTAACAGACTTCAGTAATTCTCACAGCCTTCTACACAATCCGCTGCGATAAAATGAGATTATGCACTTAGAAACATCTGCAAGGGCCGTATGAGGACAACCCCACCTTACTCTAGTCTCAGGAATAAAGCAAGAAAAATGTTAATTTCAAATATGCAAATAACATCTATTCTTTTAATACTGAAAAATATTCTTAAAAAATACTTTTTAGTGTAAAAAACATTTTAAAATGCACCTTTATCTCATGTACAGTGCAAAAATGTAATACACATTTATTTTAAAACTATATTAATCCCAATATCCTTATGTTAACATGCAGCAACAACACAACCAATATCAATCTGAAGGGAATACACAATCTGACAGCGTCTCCTTTGAAAATGTGGAAATCAGCACTGGATCATTTGATCTGATGAATAAATGAATAAATAATGCACTTGGAAACAACATCCTTTGACACATTTTCTACAACCTGGCTTTCATCTCTGGATGACCTAGACACAAAGGAATTTATTAACTCCAAGATTCAGACATTAAACTCTCATTCAGTGTGATGAGTTGAGCTCTCTATGAAATTATCTAAAAAAATAAACTCCAAAAATAGATATGCAATTGGAAAACTTCTCAAATTTGAATGCATGAATTTAATTAATTTTGATTTTTACGGCTTTACTTGACAAATAGTTGCTCATAAAAATGCTTATTTTACAGTTTATTTTTCAAAAACCAGCATATCTTTGTGTACATGATTCAGTGGTACATCACATTATGGAAGTTTGTGTGCTGGTTGCCTGTGAATGAAGAATAAAATGATTGAATATGCTGCTCTGAAATAAAATAATGTCAATATGCTGCTCTGGAGTGATTAAATGATAAGCTGATTATTATTACACAGATTTACAGTAAGAATGACAAAATCCCTGAGGGTGGTGAACACAAAATAGATTATTAGCTCTTACGCTGATTATCTGTCCAAATCACTACAGGTCATGTTCAAATTCAGGTTCGGATTCAGAGTTGTCCAAAAAGGGTTTAATATCTTATATTAATCATCACCCTGCATATTTAAAATTCATAATCTGTTATGAAGTGTCAGTGTCAGAGTCGCTGTGCGTGATGTATAAAGAGGTCAGCGAGGTCAGAGAGAATGACATGCACTCAGTCCCATCTGAAAAATATTTGCCTGGGTGAGATATGAAATATTAAAACATATTTGAGATGTTTCTACAGTTGACAATGAGTGTGCCCAATGGGAAAAAGTATGTATATATATATATATATATATATATATATATATATATATATATATATATATATATATATATATATATATATATATATATATATATATATATATATATTTAATAAATAAAAAAAGTCCATCAATACCACCAAAGCTTACATATGCATCTGCTTTAGAAATGACACTGTTTGTTTCACCAGTGTTTTGATCAGCAGATTCTGTAGAGGAAATTGTGGGGAAAGAGTTAAAAAGGTTTATGCTGGAAATTAACAAATGCAAATAACTGTCCAGGATACAACGTTTGGCCACACTTTAGATTAGGGTCCAATTCTCACTACTGACTAACTATTACCTATGACTTTTGATGTGATTATGCATCAAATAGCACCTAAAGACTGCTTATTAATAGTTAGTAATGTAGTTAAGTTTAGGTATTGGGTCGACTAAGGGATGTAGAATACGATCATGCAGAATACGGCATTAATATGTACTTTATAAGCACTAATAAACAGCCAATACCCACATAATATGCATGCTAAACATGAACTATAATTAATAGAGAGAATTGGACCCTAAAATAAAGTGTTAGGGTTTACATCACATTTTGGTCACTACATAATTCCCATATTTCCATTTATGCTATTTCATAGATTCAATGACTACTATTATAAAATGTGTATTGTAATGTCTATTATAAAAATAGTAATAAAGAATATGTCCACACCATATATATGGACAAGACTACTTCCATTAATGAATCCCCAAAATTGTCATGTGCCACATACTAGATAGCACTGTGCCACTTGGATTCACAGTGCACTCACACAACAGATCGTATATCATCTTAATGTTGCTTTCTCTAATTGAAACAGTACAGCGGGAGAGAGAAAGTCTCTGGTTTAATTGGATCGCAGCTCAGACATGACAGGATTTGCTTTGTAACGTAGGACTCGTTTATATCCAGGTCTGCATCAAGTGCTACTGACAAAATAGTCTGCATAATCTTGAGTGTTTCGGTAAAAGCAGATGGATTTGTTGGGCTTATTGAACAATGGCCCTGAAGTTACATGGTAAATCTGGATATTTTGGTAAGTTCAGCAGAGAGAGAATGAAAAAAGGTAGTCTGGGAATCACCTAATGGTCTCAAAAGAAGCTTTCAATGCAACTAAACTCCTAAAAAGACATATAACTGAATATGACATTTTTAGTTTAACATTCATGAAATGTAGTGTATGGACGCTTGTTTCCACCACGTTAGCCAGACGAGACTTAAACATTGTCTGCTGGAGAGTCGTGTTTGGTTTGAAGAGGAATAACATACCAAGAACAATGTTCTCTCACCATTCCTAATTTCTAGTCTTGCGGCTGTCAGAGCAGAAACAGAAGCTGCTGCTCTCCGCATGTCTCCGTGTGCGTTCATATGTAAATTGCGCAAGCTTATTTTGTCATTAGATCAAAAGATCTAAAAAAGCCCATACATTTACCCACCCCCCTGAAGAATTCAGCACAGAAGTGGTTGGAAATGGACAAAAGAGATGGATTAAAACACTAAGTGTAAATGAAAACGTGTTTTTCTCATCTATTCATGACCCGATTGAACAAATGCATCTTTATATCAGATGTAAACAGGGCCTTAGTCATATTGCAAAAACATGAATGCTTTTCTATTGATGAGCCAGACATGTTGTTAGATTTACCGCTTTTATTTTCATTGCAAGTTTCATTCGTTCTCAGTTCAAAACTAAACTGACAAAAGTAAAAGCGGACTAATAGATTATGTGTCCAAATATTGCATACCTATCATAATTCAAAAGCACAGTAGATTCCTCTATTCCTCCTTCAGATCTGGACTTCATGGCACAGAATGTCTCGTATGTAACAGAGTACATGGTGTGTGTGTAAGTGACCTTCATTCACTCACCTTTGCACGTGAAGCACTTGATGTGGAAGTGTTTGGCCTGCACTCGTAACACCTCTCCCTTGCACACCTCTCCACATTTAGCACAGCGTATCAGAGGCTTCTCCGTCTGGTGGTGAGCTTCCTGTGTATGGGCCACTGGATAGAAAGAAACAAGTTTTGTCATGGTTTGTTCCAGTGCCTACAGGGTGGCAGCACAAGTACAGGTGGAATATGAGATGCTTGTACGGGTTTAGATAGTAAAAGATACATTTGTGACTTCTTTTTTCAGAATTGTGCAATATAAACTTGTATATGCTTCTTATAAAGTCCAATTCTGAGGAAAAACAGACTAACGTTTTTTTTTCTCAGACTCTATAACTCACAATTGTGACTTAATATCTTGCAATTCTGATTTTTTTTCTCACAACTGCAAGTATATGTCTCACAAATCTTAAATTAGAACTCTCAGTTGCAAGTTTCTTTCACCCAATTGCAAGAAAACAACTATCACTGCGCCTTACACTCATGAAACGGCATATAAAACAGGATTTTCAGCAAGAAATCTAATTGTAATCAGTGCAGAAAATCAACAGGGCCTACAGACAGTATGGGTGAATGTCTTTACTATTCATCCAGAAGATCATATACCTCCAAATATCCATTTTAAAAACATCACTGGCTCACTCAACTGTCTTCAAAACCTGATTATCAAATCAGCACAGAGAAGCACGGCATGAACGAGCATCCCCTAGAGAAAGAGTCCTGCACAGACCGAAATACACAAAGCCTTTACTATTATTGATGTTTCCCATTTATTCTGTGTTAGTTATGAGCTTCACTTTACCCAAAACATCCTCCTCAATTGTGTAAAAAGTGTTATTCAAATGTGACAGTGGGGGCCTTAAAAGAACAGATCATGCAAAAAATATCATCCTCATGCCATTTTAAACCCATATTTGAATCATCAGTTCCTTTTGCTTATGACAAATACGCTCTATCTGAATATAAAGTACAGTAATGCCTTGAGATACGAGTGTTCCAACATACGAGTATTCCGAGATACGAGCAAGCATTCGAGCAACTTTTTGCTTTGAGATATGAGTAAAAATTTGAGATACGAGCAGCTTACAGACGTCGACGCTAGGTGTATGAGCATCTCCCGCGAGTCTTCCTGTGGTGTGTGTTATATACATTTATGGGATAATTGCATATGATCTCCACTAGAGGGCCACCTTGGTTTTACGTTTGGAGTTATGAGTGTTCAAAAATAATAAATATGAGGTTGTGAGGCTATCCAATACACAACACGGGAAGAAACACTACACTTCCGTATTGTGTTTGTGTTTATCTATGTTATTCCTCCCTCCTCCTCCTCCTCCTCCTCCGCACATGCCGCCATTAGCCGCTACTGTATCTCTGTCGCAAAGATAAGAACTCATAATTAAAACCACATTTTATTTGATATCACAGGAATCTTTATATACTATAATTTTATGTGTGTGTGTGTCTCTATAGCAATTAAAAAATGTTTTTTCCCATTGTTATTAGCACTAATAAGGGAGTTTTTAGAGGGCCGGAATGGATTAATTTTCTTTCTGTTATTTCTTATGGGAAAAAAATGATTTGAGATACGAGCAACTCGAGTTACGAGCTCCGTCCTGGAACGGATTATGCTCGTATCTCAAGGTATTACTGTATATGTGAGTAGTATGTCAATATACAGTATTCATAAAAGAGTAGACGAAAAGTGCCTGGATGACCTCCTCGCATGAGGCCACTGGAAAGGATTTGTGAATGGCAGTGAAGCGACGCAACTGATGCTGGAAGGTCACATGATAATGACACCATGGTGGACACGTCCGGTATGGTAATATCATATCCACAGTGCACCTCAAAACCTTCTCAAAATCTCTGAATTAAGGAAGCATCTCTCAAAATACCTTCTCCATCCCAACCTATCATTTCATCTCTCCACTAATTCAGAAGGAGCGACTCATTCTGTCTCAAAGTGTTGAACATCAAAGACAGACAAGGGCTGTATGTGTGTATATGCATGTGTATTGGATCGTACGAGTCTCACAGGGCATTCATTTTGCAGACGCAGACTTTTTTCATACATATTTATGTGTCGACTCTCTTCCCCTGCCCCCTTTCCACACACTCACGTCCCAGGCTAAACAAAGCACTGGAAAGTGGGATCAGAGCAGTCAGAGCTGAAGCATCATTATCCATCATCAACATATGCATCATTCATGAAAATATCAGTGAAAGCACATTTAAAAACATTAAATGTACAGTGAAATAAAATTTAAATGAAGCGGTTGCCATTGTTTTCCTAGTTTACTACACGATTAAACAAGAAAGTTCCCTTTAAGATATGAAGTCTTGTTTCTGAAAAATGATCATGGTTAAAACAAGAAAAATATCTGCAGTGGAGTAAGAAATAAACTTGATTCAAATATAAAACAAGATTATTTTACTTAAACCCACTGACAGCTGGATTTTTTTGTTTAAAACATAAACCCAATGAATTTTGATATATTTTTGAAAAAAAACGTCCCCAAGAAATCAAAATGGACAATTCTTGATTTGTTTTTATTTTTATGAAATATTGCACTATATGATATAAATAAATGATTTATCCATGCACATTACTTTTTATTCATGTGCTCTAGTGCAATCTAATAACCTTTAACCAAAAAAACTTAAAACCTGTCACTCACTTGAGATTGACAATCGCAAACCACAACCGATAATTTTCTGATGAACAAAATCAAATCCAGCCCAACATTTTTCTTGTTCAGTAAGTTGTTTTACTAGGAAATACATCACAATAAGGAAGAAAAGACTAATATAACTCCCGTTTCAAGCTGACTAAGAATGTTTCGATATTTGTAAAGAAATACTAGACAATTTTTTGGGGATTGCCAGGGTCTCTACAGTAAAAATCTCTAAAATATGGTCTCTAGATATGACCCAGGTCCTTATGGAAGCCTGTAAAAAAACATTATAAAGGTAATCATTTACATCTCACAACTGCAAGCAGTTCTAACTGTCTACACGCCATATGAATCACTCACTAATGTAAAAAAAAAAAAGGTACTGAGGTATCTTGCGTGGACAGAAAAAGAGAATGAGAGTCGTAAACATGCGGGAGAGTAGATGACAGCTACCATACTTCAAACTCTTTGTGAGGCTTTATAAAACACTTCCTCCAGGCATTTATGCTGATTAAGCTCTGAAGTGCCACAACAAGATTAAGTGGGCCGGTCAGAACAGTTAACCTCCAGCTCTGAGAGCCCAGCATTACTGATATTACTTCAGACTCACGGAGACTGCAGCTCGATGGACTTGCTCTCTCGTGTCTATGTGTCAGCTGCCTTGACTGGGATGAAACTTGATTAGTCAAATGAGTTTTGCATTGGCATGTTGCAAAGCTCATGGCACAATACTCAAAAAAACACAAATACATACAGAACACACAAAGATAGAGTAAAATATAGATTTAACTATTTTTACCAATACTTACAATATTTGCATTGATTCATCTATCATTTTGGATTTATATTTTGTCAGTTGATTTATATGATTGGCTTCTCAATGAAGGGTATGAAGGGTCTTTGGACAAAACATTAAGATTAAATATACCATGTTTTATGGACCATAGCATTATGGTAACACCATGGTATTCTTTGAAGAACCTAAATTCCAAGGTACACTACCATGTTCAAAAATTTGGGATCGGTAAGAATTTGTAAAAATACAGTAAAAATTAAAAAACTGTTTTATATTAGACTATTAAACTGTTTTTTAATGTAATTTATTCCTATTTATTACATTTAAAATTTATTTTTACATTTATTAAATTTATTTAGCTTATTTATTAAAATGGAATTTATTTATTTATTCCTATTTAAATGGAATTAATTCCTATGGAATTTTTTAGGATTCTATAGAAAGTTCAAACGAACATAATCTGAAAAAGAAACATTTGTAATAGATAAATGTAATAGGCAAAAAAAATTATGAATAGTTTCTTTCAAGAATATTTTTGTTTACTTTTTAGTTTTAGTAAAGTATTTGCTTACCACTTGATGTCTAAAGTAAAATATGGGTCCTGAACCATAAGCAGTTGAGAAATCATATAAAGGCACAGTGGCATCACCACTTGATAGTACCATGGTACTACAAATGTGCATTTTGTAAGAGCATGTGCAGTGCAGGCATTTTCCATGGATCATCCCAGGTAAAACTTCATTTCAATGGTACACTATAGACATTCAACTAATTAATTAACTTAAATAGCAGTTATTATACATTTATATATAATATAGCTGATTATATTTTGAAATGATATTCTGACATAAATACTGAAAGTCTATAAGAATATAAATCTATATGCTAACATATATACTGTACATAAATGTTTATGCTAAGAAAGATGCTTTACACACATGCAATCTTCCCTCTGTAGTATTGGAAAATGACCGTAATAAATGTCCCAATTATATTCATAAGAGTCAAAGGCACAATGCAGGAAATGAACAGAAACTGTGCGTCTCTGCAGATGAACTGCAGCAGGGATGAGACATCTTTTAAGAGACACCCTAAAACCAAAAGAGGCCACTGCAGGCGAGACACAACAATGGACTCTACCTTCCTGAGAGCGTTGCTATGGTGACAGCTGCAGGCTGCGTGTGTGTGTGTGTACCTCACGGTTCTGAGTCCCATTTAAAACTGCAACACAGGAGATGTGCCGCTAACTCAATCTGTCAATGAAATGACCGACAGCCCTGAACCAATAACCTGTGGACCTGAGAGGTGCAACTGCAGCACAAAGGACTCTTCTATTATATAACAGCTCCTGTGATTCAAATAGCTCACACACAGCAGCTAAATCCCAACAATCTGGACATAAACTAAGATTATCAACCTATGTTTAACAATTGAACCCAAGTACAGTGTCAGAATCACCATGAAAAAGAGGTGAGATCTAACCTGCATCTCTGCAGATAAAGCATGCTGGGACTGATAGCAGTGAAAGAACAGCATGTGATGAACAAATTCATACTTACTATATGCCTCTTGAAAGGAATAAAAGTGACTGTTTTCTAAGCTTATAGTGGGCTATTTACTCTTAAAAGTGTGTAATGTGACCACACTAAGATATAACTCTCACCAAAACACACACACACACACACACACACACAATTACCTTTCTTCTTGACCATGACCATCAGAGATAAGTGAAGATGAATCAATAATCAGCCCTGGCCAAGTCGTATCCAGTGAGATTCAACGGCACATTCAAAAGGCTATGCAAAATATACAGTGAACAAATACAGGTGAATAAAAGAGGAAGATTAAACGTCTCCTAAAACAACAGAGGCAGCCCGGCGTGTGCCTTCTCCCCTGTACCCCTCTGTCTCCTCCTCTTCTTGCCGACCACACCCCCATCCCATCCCCCTTTTCTGTCTCATTAATCCGAGGACGCGCCCATCTTCCTCTGCAGTCTGGAAGTTACTGCCTCTGCCAAGCAGAATTTACAATTGTATCATTCAATTTGGCTGGTTTAAAGGGATAGTTCACCAAAAAAAAAAAAATTCTGTCAGTAATTGCTCATGTCGTACCAAACCCTTAAGACATTTGTTCATCTTCATAACACAAATGAAGACTTTATTGATTAAATCTGATTTCTTTCCCTCAACTTACAGCTACGCAACTACCATTTTAATAAAACTTACCCATATGAATTGAGTGGTTTAGTCAAAATTTTCTAAAGAGACATCGCTTTATATGATTATGTGGTTTATATGGCTTTTATTCACATGTAAACATTCATCAACTCACACATCAGTCGTGGTAAACGGAAGCTCAAGCATGTTTGCTTAGCGTGCGAGAACCAATGAGGTTCAATCTCGTGTTACGCAGCATATCAGTCAGACATGTTCGCCACTGCGTCAGAATTGAACTGACGAATTGGGATCAATTATGACAACCATGCTGCTTATCATAAAATAACTAAACTGCAATGTTAGCATCAGACAGGTATCATGACAGCAGACAGGACAGGATTTTGTTCAATTCATCCCAGCTGTGACGATCCTATTAGCCACATACCAGTACAACACCAGTCTAAGTGACACTCACTCTCAAAAAGAACTGCAACAGCAGAAAGTCTACTGCACCAAACTCCAAAGAGTGCCATTCAGAAATAACTGAATTCTGACGGAACAAACAGATTAGCAAGAAACATAAATCCCAAATACTTCACTTTATATTATAAGTGAGGTTTTACCAGTGACTTTTCGTTTTCTGCGACTTTCATTTTGTTCATTCAGACAACAGCTAACAGAACAGAACAGCAAAAAACACTCAAGCAACTAGCAAAATGATTCACAACTGCCCATACAGAAAATAAAGAAGGAGGTAAAATGGCTGTAAACTTTTTGATCAGAATTTGTCTCAGTAAAAAAATAGCATGTACAAAATATTTCCCGAGCATAAAAACAAAGTAACAAATTTACATTTCTTTTCTTCAATATCTAGTCACTCTAAACCCTAATGCTCAAAATAATTAATTGGTTTGAGTAGGGCAAACTTAAGTTTAACAAATTAGTTAAAATTTTTATGAATATTTAGAACTTTCGGGAAAATCTCAGCTCACAAAACATACACATTGTAAGCAACCTGAATTGTTTCATTGTTTGAGTTTTTTTAACTACTAAAACTAAAACTGGGCTTGGATTTCCATTTACGAAAGGGAGAGTACGGTAAATGAAAAAGGAGAGTAAATGCTCAAATTAATATTAGTTATATAATGTAAGAATATATAATGTTTTTTTGTGCAAGATTAATGTTAAATGGAAGACTTAAATCAAATGTTCTGCTAAATTTTGGGTTTTTGGTGTGTAACAAACAGTAAGCTTAGTTTAAGAACAGATTTATGTTAAATGTTCTATATCGCTGCACTCATTCAGCAATTGCTATATTCACAATTGCAATATTCTTTGTTGGAAACTGTGCTCTATTTTGGATATCATTCCGAGTAACCTGAGGTGACCTGAGGACCATCAACCTTAGCTGGCAGCTTAACTTCAGAACACATCCTTGAATGGACGATCTGGATTAGAGTTAACCTGAGGATCATGGCAGCTTGACCACAGAACACATCCTTGACATGCCTAGAATCATCAATTAACACTTTTCCATAAGCAATACTTTACCTAATCATTGACTGGTTTAGTGCATAGTGGACATATTTTGTAGACTTAACTTCAATGATGTCAACATAACATTCAGCATAAGGTAGGATGGGCCAAAACACTCAACAAATTGTTATCATTATTGATGATTATGATACAAATAATAATATAGCACAACTTGACTATTATACTTAAATTTGTGCAAAAACAGACTAACAATAAATGGTTGCCATGGGCTCTATGTGAGGTCCTGGGGCATCTTCCCCATAATCCAATTCTGCGTCCAATTTGGATTCTAAAATTGTATCACATGCATAAAACTCTGGGCAATTTGTTTGAATCACTGTGCAACAACACTGGACTGTTAAATAATTATGACTCATTGTTATTTACATAGGAGCATTTTCATTGATTTGTCATGCCATTATCTTTTCCAATAACATCGCTCCACAATTCCTCCATCACTTTGCCCTTCTCAGATGACCCTGTAAAAGCTCTTAGTTCTCCACAGTAATGTAAGGAAGTAAACTCTTCTTCCACAAAGATCTATATAGTACATTCTGGAATACCAGGATGGAGAAAATGCAAATACATCGTAAAATATCCAGTTAAACAGAATCTCGAGAGCTTTTAAATTGATACCCTGCCCTAAAACACAAAAAGAAAAGTACATTTAGCTGTGTATTTAGCATTTAGCTAATATCAGTGTAATAACAAACACAAAAAATACCAAACACAATGGCAACAACCCATTTTGGGGTTGTGAGATTTAAAAAATGCTTTAATTGTCACGTATCTGCTCTCTTCCTGTGTCCCCGTCCTCTCACAGTGTCATTCATTCACCTGTCAATCACCTCGTCAGTCTTGTCAGCTGTGTCTCATCGCCCTTGTGTATATCTACCCCATGTTCCCTTCAGTCTTCGTCCGCTGTTGCAAATGTTAATGTTCGATGCTGAAGTTCTTCCAAACTATTTTGTTAGTTGATTTGTATGATTGGCTTCTCTATGAAAGGTACATCCAACGCCGGCTTTGGACAAAAAATACCATGGTATTAACATTAAATATACCATGTTTTATGGACATTACCATTATGGTAACACCATGGTATTTTTTGAAGAACTTAAATTCCACAGTACATTATACTGCTCAAAAGTTTGGGATCGGTAAGACTTTATGTTTTTGAAAAGTATCTTTTGCTCACCAAAGCTCCATTTATTTGATCAAAAATACAGTCAAAACTGTACATTTGCTAAATATTATTACAATTTTAAAATGTAATCTGTTCCTTTGATCAAAGCTGAATTTTCAGCATCATTATTCCAGTCTTAGGTGTCACAAGAACCTTCAGAAATCATTCTAATAAGTTTTCCTTAGTTAACATGAATTAAGAAAGAACAATACTTAATTTAAACATTTACGAATACATTATTACAATCGATTAAAATATATCATTGTTAGTTCATGCATTAATGCTAGCAATTACCTATTAATCAAGTAAGTGTTACCATATTTTTGTATACATTAAAAAAAATCTTACTGACCTCAAACTTTTAACAGTAATGCAAGTAAAAGCCAAATGAAGTTCCTTTCCCACAAATCGCCGTGATCTGTGTGTAAGTCTTTACCCAAACAAGAGTTTACAAGCAAATCCCAAGAAATCTGAAAACTGTGGATGGAGGAAATCTGATGGACATGTAATACTGGAATAAAGCCTTTTTTGGTAGAATCAAGCATCCTTGTAGAAGTTTACAGTTACATAAAACTCATTTTAAAAAAGCAGTAACCATCTTTTTTTTTACATTAGTGTACTGATTAACACATTGCATAATTCTCTTCCCTCATACACACAACAACAAAAGTTAGATGTGTCAAGATGTTTCCTGGCACTTAGATGAGCTTGACTAGCACAATTAATTGCTTCCATCCCATTTATAGCATGTAATCCCTTTTTAGCAACCGAGACATTCACTTTCATAATCTCCTTTAGCCCACCTACGCTCACACAGCACCACAAACACGAGCAAAACATTTCAAATGAACGAAAAGTGATGACCAGCCATTGAACATCTTTGAACAGAGTGATGTCATTCATATTCATACAAAATGTAAATTTTTGTACATTTGGATAGACACTGACATGGCAACTTACAAAAAAGAGAAAGACTGTTTAATGAACTTTCTCTTCTAAAAGTCTATCTGAAAAAAATGCATTTATCTATCACAAGAATCTAAAACGGAGTCAAATCAATTTAAGAAATTCTTGAACTGAATATTTTATAATATTTTTACAAGAAATGTTGCAGGAAAATTGCATTTAGTCTATGTAAAAGGATTCATGTTTTATTCATCAAAAAATAAAATTCCATATGAAATGATATGAATGAGTTCATGATGGCGACAGAGGCAGAACATTACCAGGCCCAGTGTTCGGTAAATTAAGTAATGAATTATTAGCAATTAATTACATTTTCAACAGTGTTTCTGTGCTAATAATTACTCTCTTTAAAAAAAAAGTATTGCATTATTTATTACTAATTACTTTCTAAATCCCATATCAAAAACAGCTCTTTTAATTCTTTCAAATGAATAATATAAAACTGACCAAAGTATTTAAAGAGAGGTTATGTTTAAAACAAACATTTTAACACTATTGTTTACAATAGAATTGTTCTATAGCATTTAATGTCATTACATCAGAAGCAACTGTTATTAAATTACAGAAACAAATTAAGAATAATCCACTACTTTTTCAAGAGAAAAGTAACTCATTTAGAGTAATCAATTACTTAATAATGCATTACATCCGACACTGACTAGGACACACTAATTATCTTAATTGAACTTTAATCTAATCTAAATTTGACTGATTTCTGTAGTAAAACGAATGTAAATGATGTGTTTTTGAAGAACAATTGTTCAGTGTACCGGGTGTCAGGCTCTCGCTCAGGTAGTAGTCATCAGGGTTGAGGAACGGCAGCTGTTGCATCATGGACTGTTTTGGAATGAGGTACAGCACTTCTGCCACACGTCCATTCTCTATGACAGACATGCGCTTGACCGAGTTTGTGCGTTTGATCCGCGTGCGGTCCACCTGCTGACTGCGTCCCGATCCACAGAGTTTCCCCAGGCTGGTCAAAGTGGGAAGGGAAGGCATGGCTGTGGTGCACAATTAAGTCCTTAAAAACACAAGCGTGGCCAAAAATGCTTTAGAAATTAGTCTTTTCCACAACAGCCTCAATATCCAGACTAAAGGATGATGGGTGATCTCCCAAAAAGCCCTCTGACCCAGCGGTCAGGGGCCACGTTCCAGCAGGTGAGGGCCAAACTCCAAACAAAACCCTCTGATCTTCAGGTAATCAAATCAACCAAATGCTGACTTGTCACAGTTTAGTGGTTTGCAGATGCGAGGCTCCTACCTCTGTCTCATGTGAAGACCACAGGTGAACCCCAAGAGTGGAAAGTAAGAAGTGGATCGAATAGCTCCTTGCCTTCTCCTAAGCGGATTAACCCTGACGTGTACGGCGCGATTATCCCTTGAACATGGGCTAAACGATGCCACCAGAGCTTCTGCACAGACTCCTCGCTGAGAGTAGTTTAACGACACAACTAAAAATACCCTGCTCTTGATCCAAATAAAGAATGGCCGTCTTTGAGACAATTACCGAACCTTTATTCGCACAGTTTGAATTTTTTTATTTTTTTTAATTGCAGTCTGTTGAAATGTAATGCACGAGATTAGCTGAAAACAAATCAGTGCAACTGAGAGATATAGATTAGTAATAATCCTACAAACTCCTTTAAATCTTTAATCACAGGATTTTCTAACTTAGCCAAAGAAGAGCGCCATTAGAATGAAACAATCTGATGTAACTACGCTATGTAAAAAATAATTACAAATAAAAACTACGATCAAAATGTTAATTTTTCATATATGCTTTCAGTCTGTATTCTTGAGCAATACATCTTGTGATATAGGATACTTTTATTAATATAAAGGCTGCTGTTTGGCACAATGCATAAAAAGTAATTAATCTGTTTTAGCCCAATTAATTTCTTGTGAAGATGAAATTAGAGGTGCAACAATTGTTACAAATTCATTACACTCATATGTTTCACCTCTGAAGGAAATAGGCGACAACAACTGGGCATAAATAAACACACTGTCTTTTTCTGATTAAAGTGCATACATTTAATTTAAATTTAATTTAAAAAAAAGAAAACAAAAACAGCAGCTATTATATAAATTTTCTAGATCATTTATTTCAACTGTCCAGATGTGATTGCTGGTTTCACAACGCTTTTCATTTAGTTTTTAACCTTCATCAAAGATTGTGACTACAGTTACATTTCCCTGTGCTGAGTTAAACTGTTTTTTTTGGGGCTTTCTGACCATTTTATGTGTTGTAAGTAGCGTTGTCATACAGACAACAGGATTTTTTTTTAACAAATAATAAATTGTATAAATTTAATTATTTATAGAAGAGTTGATATGAATGATATGATGAATTATATTATTAACATTACTAGACTGACATTATGAAATTACCATTACTGATCAAATTATTACATTAAAATATAATTATAAAAAATAAAAATTTTGATATTATATCCAGCAGAACTTTCTTTATTCTCAAAAAACGAAAACCAACACACTTTAAATACAAAAAAAAAAAAACTTAGTGCAAAAACATGGAGATTTTAAAGAACTCGGAAGGAGCACGCACACACACGGCAATACTTTCACGTGACAACATAACGCAGTCAACAACCAACAAAGACAAGGGAAACACAGGAGGGTTTTATACACAAGGGAATGACGAACACCTGAGTAGACTAACGAGGTAAGCGATGACAAGACAAGTGCAGGAAGGGCACGAGAAGATACACAGAAGGGACCCGGAAGTGAAACAACACATGACACACCAGACAGAAAGTGGCAAATGACCTCACCGACAAGAAGTTTAACCATGACCTTACAGACAGGAAGTGCCAAAAGGGCATGACACAACGGACATGATTAAAGGTAACAATAACCTTTAGTAACATGCACTTCTAGACAGCACACTAGGTCTGATAAAAAACTAGCCTAGTAAATGGCATGACAGAGATCCTCTATTAGTAATTCAAACGTTGTTTAACAAATGAATCCTGTTCAAAGAGCAGGGAAAAGTTACTTTGAAAAGTAATCCATTACAATATTGCATTGCTCCCTGAAAAATTAACTAGTAATTACATTACTTAGTTACTGGAAAGTAATGCATTACGTTACTTTTGCGTTAGGTTCTCTCACCTGGGCTGGGCTTGCTTGTTTGTTAATAAACACACCTTTCGCCATTCTGGATTGCAGATGAATAGGACACAGGAGAGGAATGTTCAACACTAACTTTAGCAAAAAAATAAATAAAATATTGACACAAATGTGATGTTAAGTCATTTTTGCTTAGCATGATTGAATTGGCCAGCAGCAAACAATTAACATATAGACATATTCTAATCTAGAATATTCTGAATTTGCATTTCACTGTTTTTATTCATTTTGAAGTGAGATGAGAAAAATGCTTGCTCAAATTTAGTCTAGAGAACTACAATAAGTGTCATTTTTACACACATCGCCTCTGGATCTCACTCAAGATTTCTTTCAACATTGAGAACTGAGAATGTGCATTACTTACTTGAAAAAGTACCTATAGCTGTAAATTTAAAGGTAATGCATTACTTTAATAATTATTTGAAAAGGTAATTTGATTCCGTAACTTGTAAAATGTTACTCCTAACAATGTCAAAGAGTGCTTTAGTCACTGTCATTGACTGACCGAGATAATTCACTAAATCCTGGAGAAAAGCACTAACCTACTGCCTTTATGAAATGACACAGTAAGGGATAAGAGGCATCACAGAGGGGTTTTCTGCACTCAGATGCATTAGTGAGGCTGTGGCTCAGCAGTTTATACCCATTAAACAGACACAGGCTCTGTTCCAAAACCTACAAAGATATATATGCATGCAACATTTTAAAATATTGATATATATTTTAATATTACTATGCTTTTGCACTTTTGTGCATATACATATATGCATATATCATTAGTTTATATATATATATATATATATATATATATTATATATATATATATATATATATATATATATATATATATATATATATATATATATATATATATATATATATATATATATATATATATATATATATATTTATTTGCAGTTTTTGCTATTATCATTATGCCATTATCTAAACAAAATAGCAGCTCACTAGGTTTCCAAAAAGAGCCTCAAAGGGTTTTGCAGATGCTGATAGGTTTTATAACAGACGAGGCGGATTAGAATTATGCATGTAATCTTTAAACTGCCAAATGTTGAACATAATTTACATGCCAACTGAAAATTTGATTCTAAAGGGAGGGGAGAAAAGAGATGTAAAGAGATGGGTTTACAGTGATGAAGAAAGTTAGAGAGAGATAGAGAGGGATGAACTTGCATTTCTCATAATGTTCCACTGCTTCTGAGTGATATAGGGCTTCATGAATAATAGAGCTCTGCTGTCTCCGTTAAATGAAGCTCTCTTCCCATCTATCTCAAGGTCCTTTCACCTGACTCGTGCACTGCTTTGACCTCAACATGAAAAGGGTTTAAAAAGCAATCACACAAAAAGGTAGCAAGAGAGTGGAAAATGTACCATAAACACTTAAAACATTTGTGCTTAGAACAGAAAATTACCCTATATTACTGCTTTGATATATTGCAGAAAGGAAACATAACTTGCTGAACATTACACTTTACTGGGGGGATGCTCTTGGTGTCAGGGATGGGTGAAGGGAGGACTGAGGACTTTTATTAATCACAAAATAAAACAAAACAAAACAAACAAAAACTAGCCTGTGGGGAAAACCAGATGAGATTAGAACAGAAAATACGACAACGATCTTGCACAGGACAGCAAACACAAGGAGAATATATAGGGGGAAAACAAAAGAGGGTGTTGAGGGAGGACAGATGTGGCAAATGACCCAATAATCAGGTAACAAAAAGAGTAGGGTCAAAACAATAGACAAGAGAGCACATGGCACAAGGAAATACTCAACATGACACAAACATAACGAGACATGAACAAGCAGCCAATGAGAACACTCATAAGCCACATGTTCACAAAAAATATGACCGAGCAAACTCATAACTGGACAGCCACGATTGAGTACTCATCTTGTGCGCTCAAAACAGAATACAAACACACTGAGCATGAATGTCTGAATCCCGACACAGAACCAAAACTGAACTAGGCCGAAGTATCAGGATCCAAACACCACGCCCCGCACACAAGACAGAAGAGCACAACTCGAGCACACTCGAAACCATGCGCTCACACAAAGACAAGACGATACAAGGAGCATCACGGCTCTTTAAAAAAAAACAAGAATAAACTAGGCCGAAATGACAGAATACAGAAAGGGATTGAATACACTGGTACACTAGACAGTGTTGAGATTAATCAGTGAAAGGGCCTTCAGGCTGAGTGGTTGACCGATATGGGTTTTTAGTAGCAGAAGACAACATACAGTGTTTATTTAGCCAATCTGAAACTCTCTGGCTGTCTGTCCTTTTACGAATTTGGGACTGCTGACTTAGGTTTTGAGATTGGAGAGCAAATTTTTGGAAAGAAGTTAGAAAAATGTCACCAGAAATATGCAGCATTACTAATAAATATTTTTTGTTTGCATGCATGCATATACTGTTGATAAACTTCAAAGGCTTTGGTATGATTTTTTTTATGTTAAAAAAGTCTCTTCTGTTCACTAAGGCTGCATTTATTTGCAGCCCTATCTATTCCTCCAGTCTTCAGTGTCACATGATCCTTCAGAAATCATTCAAATATGATGATTTGATGATCAAGAAACATTTATTTTTCGATTTCATATAAATGCTACTTTTTTCTATTTCTTATAATGCTGTTCATTTGTGAATCATTTGTGCTGTTCATCAAGTGCAAAAATGTATTAAAATAATATAGATAGATATGCATATCACACACACATATATAGTTTTGATCAGTTCAGTATTACAACTTCAAAATCTCTAATCCTAAAAATTGCCAAGTGACTTCCAGCTGTTTTTGTTTGCGGTCTCAGCAAATGCCAAAAACTGCTACATCATCTCAGACTCTACTCAACTGATACTCAATCTCTGAAAACATCTTAAACATGCCTCTAAGGTGACACATGGACTTGGCATAAAAAGTGCAAAAACATGCTCTTGAGCGCTGAAATCAATCATCCAATCATATCAATTAGAGAGACAGTTCACCCAAAAATGAACATTTTGTCATTTTCTCACCCTCAAGTTGTTCCAAGCCTGTACAAGTTTCTATCTTCTATTGAACACAAAAGAAGATATTTTGAAGAATGTCAGTAACCAAACAGTTGATGAGGCCCATTGACTTCCAAAGTATGGAAGGACAAAATACTATTTGGTTACCCGTGTTCTTTAAAATATCTTCGTTTGTGTTCAGCAGAAGAAAGAATCTCATAGAGGTCTGGAACAACTTGAGGGTGAGTAAATGATGACAGAACTGAAGAAAAACACATTGGCACCACAGAGCACCTCAGTGATTGAATAGTCCTCTTCAAATTGGTTTTAGATACCATCTACGTTAGATTTGTATTCTTCCATTCACTCAACTCCCATTGAATTCCACATTCTTTACATGCAGGGGACAGACGAGTTTTGTGCTTCTTCTGTGAAGTGGAACATATACTAAATTAGCTTAGCACAACCTAACACATCACATTAAAAGCAGAGGTAGAGTGAGAATAAATCTCTCAGAACAAACTGCCCCATTTCACCTGACGAAAACCGATCCAGCTTCAGCGCACATATCAGAGACAACTCCCTAACAAAGGAAAACCATGACAGGAACACAAACCAAGCGTAAAAACAAAGACAACAAGCCTCCTATAGAGATAAAGACATAAATCACATGCAACACACCACTGGGAGGTCTGAGACGGTACTTACCATCAAGTCCAAAGCAGGAGGTAATTTTCTGGGCGTAGTTGCAGAGTCCATCGTAAGGAGGCTGTTTCTGCTGGTGCACTGCACTCTTTTCCCCCATCTCTACTGGCAAGCGTATACACGCTCTAACCCTTTCAACCTCGCACACTCACAGGACGGCCCCGGCAGGACATTCTGAGGCTGCGTCCTCATCAATAATTCACATTCGCATGCCACATGCGCACACCAGACTCGTTTGCCCTCGCACACACACTCAGGAAAGTGCTGAGGCGGTGTGTCCTCACTGCATGCGTTCTGGTGTCCGGACTGGGAGGAAGCGGAGGAGGAGACTCAGGTTACCGAGGTACCGGTTGCCAAGGATAGGCCAGTGATGCCGCAGTCTAACAGGTAGAAGTCTGCTGCCCTGGTGCAGAGGCAGGGCGGGGCATTTACGGGACACAGAGATGCAAGAACACACAAACAAACACACACACACACACTCCCATCCAGTCTGCTGTTAAAGAAATACTCTCTCCTGCACTTCAGATTATTCAACTAGGTTTGTCAAACACTGTCTGATATGGAAGTTGGTTTATGCTGATATTTAGAGTGAAAGGTGGCTGATTTATTGCTAATAACGTTTAAAGGTTTGGGAGGAATAAGATATGCAATTCTGTATTAAGTAATTCTAGATGCATTCAATTGATAAAAGGCAACAACTGAAACATTGTTACAAAAGATTTATTTCAAATAAACGTTCTATTCATAAAAAAAATCCTTTGTTAATTGATAATAATACTTAATGTTTCTTGCGTAGTAAATCATCATATTAGAGTGATTTGTGAAGGATCATGTGACACTGAAGACTGGAGTAATGATGCTGAAAATACAACTTTGATCAAAAGAATAAATTACATTTTAAAATATATTCTAATGGAAAACAGTTATTAAGTTGGCTTGAGAAAGCCAACTTAGTGATATTGTATCTAAACTTATTTTTATTATTATTTTTCTTCTTACCTAAAATTCTAAAAGAATCTCCTCCTACAGCTTTAAAGCTACAACCACTAAACTCTGCTCAGACTTCAGACCTGTTCTGACTTGAGTTGCTATATCGTTTCTAAGGGATCGGGGGTACGATGTTTGCCCCAGGGGCGAAAAAGCAGCCGAAAAATCCCATTGACTTAACATTGCGACGAACTTTGACGATTAATAACTCGGAGCGAGGAATTTGTAAAAAGATGAAACTCGCCACATTTGAAGAGGGTGACAGCCTCTGTAAGAACATACCACACAATGGGGTGAAAGTTGCACCCCTGGGGTGCTAGAGCTGCCCAAATTTGCCCCATAGAGATGAATGGGGAAGGCTGTCCCATGAAACACCATCTACTATGGCAAAATGCATAGGGATTTTGAATTGAACATAGCTCTGCAGCACAGCGTCACAGAGACAAGGGGGAGGGCTCATTTTACTCAGGCGACCAATGAGTATCTCAGGATCACAGTGAAGCTATTAAGCCACGCCCTAGCAACCATTTAGAGCACCTTAGCAACCCATCTCAAACTGGCAAACTGCCAATCACCAATGTTTTCAACACTTCCTAGCCACGCCCTAGCAACCATTATCGAGCACCTTAGCAACCAAATGCAAAGCGAGATATCTTCAGTTCTGAATGTCGTAGAGGCATTTTGGTTGGTTTATATCGTTCATACTGTCAAGCAGCCTTTGAAGTGACATCAATGGCAGAGGCTTAGCCACTCCTTAGCAACCAAACAAAGTACCCTAGTAACCGTTCAGCCAGACCTATATCTCTGCATCAGAAAGTCGTAGAGACATGGGGGTTGGGTCTATTGGCGCCATTCACTGACCAACTGAATCTTCAGTAATCTCCAAATAAATCTTGTTAGCGACATGTTTTAAAGTTGAAACTCTCAAAACTTTTTAAGCTTGAAGCTTTTACAACTAATTTAAACTTTCAGGCTGGGCTTTCTCAAGCCAACTGAAGTTTATAAAATAAACTTCCTCTATCTAGTTTTAAATTGTAATAATGTTTCACTGTTTTTAGTGTATTTTGATCAAATAAATGCAGACTATAGGCATAAGAGACTTTTTGCAGAAAAAAACAAGCAAAAAAATAAAAATAAATTATATATATATATATATATATATATATATATATATATATATATATAATTATATATATATTATATATATACACAAACTTTGAGCTCTAACCTCAACCCTTCCACTGAAGCTGTCAAACGGATAGCAGGATTATATTTAAGATCTAAAATCAAGGTTTTGGTTTATTTGAAAATTTGTAAAAGTAGTCATCTCCAAATGTACATATTTTATGTAGCCTTTAATAAAAGTCAATGTTTTCTTAAATGGATAGTTCAAAAACGGAAATTCAAAGTTCAAAGTCTAAATTTAATCTGTTCATCATTTAAAGCGATCGAGTCTGTTCAGAAAAGTTTGATTAAACTGCACAATTCATATGGATTAGTTTTGCGATAACTTTATGAACTTCTTGAAGCGTCAAAGTGGTAGTTGCATAGACTGTCAATGGAGGGACAGAAATATTGTTGTTTGTTTTTATGAAGATGAACGAAAGTCTTACAGGTTTAGAACGACATGAGTAACTAGAGAGGATAAAGTTCGTCGAGACAAACTTTAGAAGTTGGCTGAGAAGGACGCACCGGAAACGTTAATTTCGCATGTTGGTAGCACAATTTAACATTAAATACAAAGTACATTACGAAATCAGAAATTAACAGGTTGCTAAGGTCTTCTGGGTGGTTGCTAGGCAGTTGCTAGGGTATCCTGGGTGGTTGCTAGGGTGTTGCTAGGCAGTTGCTAGGGTATTTTGGGTGGTTGCTAGGGTGATGCTAGGCGGTTGCTAGGGTAAACAGGGTGGTTGCTAGGGTGATGCTAGGCGGTTGCTAGGGTATTTTGGGTGGTTGCTAGGCAGTTGCTAGGGTAACCAAAATGGTTGCTAGGCGGTTGCTAGGGTATCCTGGGTGGTTGCTAGGGTGTTGCTAGGCAGTTGCTAGGGTATTTTGGGTGGTTGCTAGGGGGATGCTAGGCGGTTGCTAGGGTAAACAGGGTGGTTGCTAGGGCGTTGCTAGGGTATTTTGAATGGTTGCTAGGCGGTTGCTAGGGTATTTTGGGTGGTTGCTAGGGTGTTGCTAGGGTAACCAGAGTGGTTGCTAGGCGGTTGCTAGGGTATCCTGGGTTGTTGCTAGGGTGTTGCTAGGCAGTTGCTAGGGTATTTTGGGTGGTTGCTAGGGTGATGCTAGGCGGTTGCTAGGGTAAACAGGGTGGTTGCTAGGGCGTTGCTAGGCAGTTGCTAGGGTATTTTGGGTGGTTGCTAGGCAGTTGCTAGGGTGTTGCTAGGTGGTTGCTAGGGTAACTGGGGTGGTTGCTAGGGTATCCTGAGTGGTTGCTAGGCAGTTGCTAGAGTATTTTGGGTGGTTGCTAGGCAGTTGCTAGGGTAAACAGGGTGGTTGCTAGGGCGTTGCTAGGCAGTTGCTAGGGTATTTTGGGTGGTTGCTAGGCAGTTGCTAGGGTATCTGGGGCAGTTGCTAGGGTGTTGCTAGGTGGTTGCTAGGGTAACTGGGGTGGTTGCTAGGGTATCCTGAGTGGTTGCTAGGCAGTTGCTAGAGTATTTTGGGTGGTTGCTAGGCAGTTGCTAGGGTAAACAGGGTGGTTGCTAGGGCGTTGCTAGGGTATTTTGGGTGGTTGCCAGGGTGTTGCTAGGGTATCTGGGGCGGTTGCTAGGATGTTACTAGGTAGTTGTGAGGTCTTCTGGGTAGTTACTATGGCATTCCTAGCACAATTTAACACTTAGCTAACCACTATTAGCATGTAGCTATTCACTGCTAGCATATGTAGCATGTTGGAAGTCCTGTTTGCTAGCATGAGTCAATAGACCCAACCCCCATGTCTCTACGATGCTCGGACCAAGAGATATAGGTCTGGCTAAACGGTTGCTAGGGTACTCTGTTTGGTTGTTAGGGAGTGGCTTCATAATGATCCTGAGACAGTCATTGGTTACCTGATTAAAAAGAGCCCTCCCCCATGAGTGTACAATACTGTGATGCAGAGTTATGTTCAATGCAAAATCCCTATGCAAGTTACCATGAAACATGAAGGGAATGAAACAGGAAACAGGAAGTGCAAGCACTTCCTGTTTCCTGTCATTTGCCATATTAGGTAGAATGGCAGCATCACTGATTCTGATTGGATGAGAGACAGTTATAGAACCGCCCATGCACTGACTCTCAGCAGCTGCAGTGTTTAGATTTGAATTTGGAGACAGTTGGAGTTTGAAATATCTGAACATTCCGCAATGCAAAGTCAATGGGACTTTTTTGGGGGCTTTTTTCGCCATTTGTAGGAAAACCGTAGGTCCGATTCCTTAGAAAAGATATAGCAACTCGAGTCAGAACAGGCCTGCGGCCTGTTCTGATTTTGGGTCCTGTAGCACTAAAGCTGTTGGAGGAGATAGCGTGTAAATTTTTGTACAGAAGAATAATAATAATAAGTTTATTAGCATTTCAATATGTTGGCTGCTTCTCAGCCAACTTAATTAATTACAGTAATTTGGGGAAACTATCCCTTTAACTCTAAAGTGGACTTATGTTTTAAGAATGTTAAGATATTTTTTTACAAAAAATATGAACTCAGTTTTTAATACTGGAGCTTTTACAGACCTAATAGATCAAAAAACAAATATCTGATTATGGTTTCCCATAGAAGGAGATGCTGAGCATGTATGGTAATGTGATTGCCAGGATGTGTGGTGGTGGTAAACTTCTACACTCCTTCACACACACTTCACTCACTTAACTTGGGAACATGGCCATCGCTCTATAACACACTGATATATTGATTTGCCTATAAAAGCAACAGCATTAAAGTGATAAAACGCTGAGATATGGGAAAGGAAACCACTTAGACATTATGCAAACCTCAGATGCACTAAACACTTCACCATTAATTTGTCATTATGTGCATTTAATGGGTTACATGTTTTAATAACCTAGAATAATTTGTGATTGTTCTGTGTAGTTATGCTTCTGATCTTCACATCCAACCATAAACTGATTGGCCTACATCTCAGTGTGTCATGATTGGGGTTGCTAGCACAATGCAACAGAAAACACAGAAAATGCACTTATGCACATTATATATATATATATACAGTAGTACCTCAAGATACAAAAGGCTCAACTTACGAAAGCAAAGACGAACATTTTTACTGCTCTACATACGAAAAGTTTTCAAGATACGAAAGTTTTCTGAAAGTCCGAGATTCGCCCCATAACAATTTTGAAACTCGCGCCGCACGCCGCCATCTTAGTTATAGTAGACTCGCCACCATCCTCCTGCTCTCCCATTGGTTCCTGATGCTAGCCAAGCCATGAGATCCTTCTCTCTAATTGGACAGCATCCCTCCCATCATGCATCTTCTATACGTACGTGCTGGCGTGCTTTAGCTCAGCCACTCCGCACCCCAAACTTTACCGTACGCAGTCGGCATTCCTCCTCCTCTGCCGCCACTTTCGGAGATAGCCTCACTCGAAAGGTAAGCTTCGACATTTTATGTTATTTCATTGTTTATAGGTCAATTTAGCTTTATTATGAAATTGAATGGGTTGTTTTTGGAACGGATTAGCCATTTTACATGTAAAATGTGTTCCAAGATCCGAAAAACTCATTATATGAAGGCCGCCTCAGAACGGATTAATTTCGTATCTTGAGGTACCACTGTATAAGTGTGACAACTAGCCCCGGTCTGCTAAACAAACGAGACTCTACTCTGAGTCTGGCGCCCTCTATTGGTTAACTGAAGAAAGTTTGTTATTTCTCTTCCTAGAAATGTATTACACTTTTTTGAATCCATGCAATTTGTTGTTGTTGTTTTTTTACATTTTAACAAAGAAAAAAAACTTATTCAGACACTGTCATTAGATTATGGCAGGCTTTCAGTTCCTTATTGAGTTGCAGCAATCATGATGTAAATTATGGATGAGAGTTCCCGTGAAGATGGAAACAGATTTTCACACAGCATATATTCACATTCTGCAGGAAGGCAGAGGACTGAAGTTACTGTACACATGGCAGGTGCTGTAAAGTCTCTCTGTGAAGATAATGACCATATTTGTGTCCCACTCACCGCACACAGATCTGATCCAGCAGCAGCAACAAACACTGAGCTCTTTCAGAGGCTACACTGGATTGCAATTATAGTATTATTAGGCACTAATATGCTAACAATAACAACAGAAACTGAATGACAGCCATTCTTTGTTGGTAGAACAATATAATAGTTAAATAATTTAACAAGTGATAATGTATCATTACTGCTTAGCTAAAAAAAATGGAAGTGAATTTGAGTTTAATTTGGGTATATTGTAAGTGATAAAGTAATCATTAAAATATTTGTAATAATAATAATAATTAATAATTGTAATCTATCTATCTATCTATCTATCTTTTTTTAAACTAACCTTTAATTCATTAGATGTGATCAATACATATTGTAATTTAAGCACATTCTTTCAACTTAAATTCAAAATAACCCCTCTCAAAATATCTCACATTGAGTCAATTTGGGTGTCTCTGCTGACCTTTTGTGGAAAAAGGTGTTTCAATGACTCTTGCCACTATATGGCCTTAATGAACCGCTGGGTCCTAAAGTCAGTTCTTGAGTTTATCTCTTCAGAATGCATTCTGATACAAAAATTCTTATTTTTGGTAACATTTTAGCATTTTTTGTTTTAATTTTGAGCATTTGTTAGTTTTTCTATCTATACTGAAGCATTTCTCGCATTCCATTCATTCCTAAGGGGGTCAAATTGACCCTGTGATTGAAGGATTTGCTATTTCTTTTATTAGATTCACATCAACTCATCAAATCCAGTGAACTTTGTGTGTGTGTGTGTGTGTGTGTGTGTATTCATGGTTAAAGTATAAAAAAAGTCCTGAGGTCTTCGAGCCCACTGATGAAAACTCCTTTTTACTGAAAGAAAAATTAACTATGACTTTTGGGTCAAAATGACCTGACGGAAGGATGAGTTGTTCAATGAATTACATATAAATTCATTAAAGATTCATAATGTTTAATAAAGCCCAATATAATAAGGTGATCTCAAAAATGCTTATTGGCAATGCACGCGTAGAATGACACTGAATAGATGCTCCATAGACTTGTACGCAGGAGAAGTGATCTGTGTCACAATTACAAACATGGCCAAGGCTTGCTGTAGAATTGCACGCTCGAGACAGTAGCTCATTAGTGCGCCTGCACTCAACATTAGGACAGTGCATGTTTTCACAAAGTGACACTAGATTCTATGGTTGGCATTCTACCAAGTGCCACTGCTTCTGAGACCTGCATCACAGCCAATGTGCGGGCTAACTGGGACGTGTAGCCTTGGGATGTTGGGAGGCTCCCAATGTGGGACGCTGAGTTTTGCAATATCACAGAAGTGAGTTGTATGTACACTAGTTGTGAATAGTCATAAAAATAATCAGTTGTGACCACTGCTGTCTGGGTGTCATATCTTGGTAGATTGGGGTTTTCTATCTAGTGGACACATTTTCACTGCAAATTTGCAGGAATGAAGGTCCAAACTTGGGTCCTCTGAAGAGAGATTTTAAAACTGATGAGTCAGTCACCACAGACTTTGTCTACTGTCAGAGTTAAGCAAGATTTCAGAAAACTGTGCTGCATCCAAAAATCGCATGCGGGTTATAACCGCATTTTCCCACATATACCCCGCGGGTTATACCGCATTTGACAAACCCCACAGGGGGGGTGCGTGTTATATAAGGGTGTGGGTTATATCACAAATTTTTTACACGTAATATTTCAACATATTTGTTACGTTCCTAAGGACGTAAGGTTTTTTTTTTGCGGTACAGTAGAAGCACGACTTACGAAACGCTCTATGTACGAAAAGTTCGACGTACGATAAAAGATAAAAAAAAAAAATTTTTTTACGACAAAATGATCGAGATGCGAAAAACGAAATCTCGGTCAAGGCTACAATTTCAGAGTTTTGTTTTGAAATTCGCGCACCACTGACTCGTAAACTCGCATCAATCGTCCCTCTCTCCCATTGGCTGTCTCCCAGCTCGGACGCTAGCTTTCGCTGCAGCATCCTGCTCTCCTATTGGTCAGCATCGCTCCCACCAGCCTCTGCGTAGCGGCGTTCCTCTCCCATTTCGTCTGTGCTACGCTACACTAAAGTTCGTCCACGCTTTCGCATACAAGTTTTGTTTTCATCGTGCTGCATCGCCATTATTTTGTGCCCAGTTAACAAACTTTTTTTCTAATCACTAGCCATGGATGTGAAGATAGTTGCTGAAGTCAAAGGGAAAAAGAGGATGCTCTCCATGGAGACTAAAAGGGAGAAAATTGAGGAGTATGAAGCTAGGATGCGCTTGTCCCATTTAAATGTGGTGTTTTCATAGGGCTTGGAACGGATAAGGCAATTTACATGTAAAAGCCTGACCGACTTACAAAAAGATCGACTTACGAAGCCAACCTCGGAATGGATTATTTTCTTAAGTCAGGGTTCTACTGTATTTTCTTTCTTGCGAGGGTTGTTGTCTCTGGCGCTTGTACTGTCACTCTGACAGCTGGCGCTGATAGGCTGTCTGACCTGTCAATCATGCAAGAAGACGTGATTGGCTGTGCTGCATGAGGGCGGGCTCTTCTCATCTCATCCGATGATCAACACCTGTAATCACTTCTTAAGGGACGAGCTGCTGCACAGCGGGAGACACTGCTTTTTCTTCTGATTCTGACTTGTGTTTGTTTTCTTATTGTTTGAATTTCACGCACAAGCACTGTGTACCGAGCCTGAACAGTTATGAATAATTGACGTCATGCGAGCAACATTCGAAATTCGAAACGTGAACTTACACAAAAAAAGTATATGGTGTTTAAGTGCGGGTTATGCCAGCGATTTTTATTTTATTTTTTTTACACAGCCTCAAAACCCGCGGGCTATATGAGGGTGCAAATTATCTGCGTCTGCGGGGTATATGCGGAAAAATACGGTACATCCCTACTTACTATATAGTAGGCTAGTAGGATATTAGTGTGTGTGACAAAAGTAGTACGTTCGAATTCACAGTAATAATAAGAGTAGGAAAAAAGCACCCAGATGACCTACTACATCCAGTGAGATATTGAAGTGTGCATACGATGGACATGTCACAATCCCATGAGGCCATGGGAGCAACTGACGCTGGTAGGTCACATGGTATTGTGTGAGTTCGGATTACATACATACCTCATCGCAACGCTAAAGTTCGGATGCAGCCTAAATTTCCACTGGGACCACACATCTCATCTGAATCTCCTGAAATGAAATACACAAATCATCCAGAATAAAAAGCACACCAATCCAAAACAAATTTGAAGAAAGCAAATGTTTTAATTGGGACGGAGTGAAATGAATTTAAGTAAGCCACAGGAAACAGCAAACCTTCCCAGCCCAGCAGAATCAAGATCATTATGAGATCAGATGATATTACATCCTGAAAATGGTAATCGGTTAACAACTTGTTCTTCTAAAAAGTGTCACATCGTGACACCGTGGCAGTGACGCTCAAATTCAACAGAAGATACCTCTGGGCACGTCTGACAAGTGAGCAACATCTGTACAAGTAATGGGAATAAGCTAGTCAAGCAGGACAGTGATAGGGTCTAAGAAGATGAATTACATATTTAGAGAGAGCGGAACAAACGTTACAGGAGAAAGTAATGGAATACATTTCTTTACAACTTTTAAAAAATACAATAAAATGAACACCATTAAAAAAAAACCCTAATTTTTCTTAGGCATTGAACGCAAAACCAACACTGCAGAGGTTATAGGATATAACCGATTACTGCATTTAAAGAAGGCATCACAAATATTCCCATAAATACGCAAAAGTAAAGAGGAAAAGAAACCTGAATGGAAGGGCAGTTAGGGAGGTAATCTGCTTTCCTCTGCTGCATATTATCAGATATGATCGTGCATGCATTTCACACCAGACATCACTACTGTTATAACTGTACATTTGTATATACACAGTTCAGAGCTTGGTATAAAATGTGCATGATCGAGAATAATTATAAAAAAAGAAAAGAGATGCATTATTTTTCTTTCTCTCTGAAACAGACACACTGCTCCTAATGATACAACCTTTGGTTTTTAAAGGAAATAAAATTAAAAAGACAGACTTTTAGCATTTCTGCACATGTAAAATGGATAAATAGACACAAGTGTGCAATTCTTGAACATAAATGCAAACCTCGACGTGACGCAGCTTGAGACATACACTCGTATGGTGGATGGAAAAATGCAAGGTAATGATTGAGAAACATACATCCAAACCCTGTAAAGATTGTAAAGTATTATAAAGCCAGCCACGATGCCAAGGCAGCCAGCTCTCCACAAATAAAATAAAAATCCCAACTCTATTTCAAGCTGTGCCACTTCTTTGCCAAATGTACACCGTGTGCATTTAGCACAGCATGTCCTTTACAAAGAGCAAGAGCAGATGAAGAGAGCAGCCTGATGAATAACACTATTGCTGGTATAATTCCACAATGTCACAAAATGCGAAAGCAGAACGTAAAAGATCCCTTGTGAAGCAGCAGATAAACTCTAAAGTAGCTGATCGTTTGAGTTTTAAAAGGAATAGTTCACCTAAATATGAACATTTTGCTATTTACTCGCCCTGTTGTTTTCTCCCTTTTCCAATCAATGATGGTGAAAAAAGGGGAGGTACACCATAAAAGTATCAAAAGTGATATAAATGACTTGTGCCTTATATTCCAAGCCTTTCAAAATCATACAATAGCTTTGTGTGAGGAACAGATCGAAAATTAAAATGCCCTTCACTGAAACTCTTTTGACTTAAAGGGAAGGTACACCCCAAAAAAACAACATCTGTTATCCTTTACTCTCCCTCAAGTTGTTCCAAACCTGTTGAACACAAAAGAAGATATTTTGAAGAATAAGGGTAACCAAACAGAACAAAGAAACTCTCGAGAATGAGTAAAATTAGAGAATTTTTTGTCTTAAGACTTAAATTTCCCTCTCAGTTCTCACAAATCTATTGCAATGGCTTCCGACGACTTGAAATGAAGTGCATACGTCATATGAACTGTTTTTAATGGGACTTTTTGTGTACATTCTCGTTCACATTTACTGCTTGGAAAACGATCTGCCGTTTCACGAAACCAAAACAATCATAAAGACGTTATTTTAGGTGAACTACTCCTTTGAATCAATAATAAATACACAATGATACAGGATAAAGGACACAGCTTCTGTCTAGCTGGGGAGCAAGGCACACACAAAACATGTCAAGTTAAACAACTAAAACGGTTTAGGAACACTGTCGGGAACATAAAGGATGAACAGCTCTCTGGGGATGCACCAGTGAAAACTGGCTTGAGTGCAAATGTGCCAAGTCTCAAATCAATCCAGACCGCATCGCTTTCGGTTCACTTTAAAAGAAAAGTGTTGGCAAACACTACCGGAAAGAAAACCGAGAGAGGATTCGTTTAAAAACGTTGCTCGTTGTCTAGTTCTCATATCATTTAAAAACAGCTAGACCTTGAATCCTGAGTTATTGTAATTTTTCATTACAAACTAACTTATGTTGCATTTTTCTCAGAAGAACAGATGACAGTATCTTTGATACTGCAAATGAGAAACAACAATCAATAATTAAATATTTAATTACATTATTTGAATCAAATTTAAGACGATTTCTTTTTCTACGTTTGAACCTCATTTTTTGGCTTTACCATTCTTTAGTTCTGAAGTTATAGTTTCTTTACATACGAATGCTACAAAATTATCTCTCTCCTTTCCACACGGGCTGTTCCACAAGAGTCACAATTCTCTTCCTCTGTGCCTTTAAAACAGTCCTGTCAGTCATAGTTATGGAAACTTCCCAGAGAACGCGAATGAAGCATCCTTGAATGCGAGTCCTGCCGCATGCAGCAGTGTGCGCTGAGGGATGAGTACAGTTGGGTTTGTCGTTCCTTTGTCATCCGCCCCCTTTCGTCTGTTTGTTCATCTGTTTGTGTCCTGCGCACAACGGCGAGATAATCAGGGGGAAGTGGACGCATGAAACTTAACAAAAGCGATAGCCGCGAGTTCTTTGCAGAATTCCTCCAGAACAATGACTCCCTCGAGCAGCGTCACATGATCAACGCTGTAAGACAAAGATGAACCTCTTTATCACAGAAAAACAGACACACAGTAAAGAAACAAGTCTCTGATCAGGCTGCTCGGAAGAAGTAGGCATTGCCACATTCGATTTCTATTTACAAGCCAATGTTTCAAATAAATTCCAATCTTGACTTGATTCCATATGGATATAGCATAAGTTCGGAGAGATTGTTTTTTTCTTGAGAACATTCACATTTACTGCACTCGATAACGTTTAGTGTTCAAGCATCAACCGAAAACAGCAAAGACCAAAAAATCTATATTTTTAACCCAGCCCTACTATACGATATATAACATTTTCATATAATGAAGCAAAATATATTCACAATGATTAAAGAATAAAATTATAATAATTATATTATTCATTATTACCCTTCAATCAAATCACACAATGAATAAAACGTATTTGTTTGATATATATAGCGTTTCACTTTGAGCTGTTGATTTTTGATTCTTGGTTTTTGATAATTGGCAATTAATCAAGTAATTTTTTTCAGTTGTAATCAAAATACACCTAACAATAGCCGTTCAAATGAATTAGTCACTCTGCTTTATTTAGAGTGTCCATGAATATACAAAACAGTCCTGCCTCCACTCCCTCACACAAGCACAGAGATCCACTCGCTCAACTTTACTCAAAATACCGTAGTAAATGCTGCACAATGGTATCGCTCTTTACAACGTTGAACACATAACAGTATAATATAACTAGCCTTTTCTTTGACTATGTTATCAAACAGCTAATAATGTGTTTCTAATGTAACACAAACCATGTTCCCCTTTCACGGAGTCTGACTTCTAAAAATCAGTATCCTTAGAAACGCTTTGAACTTCATAAGACGTCAGTTGAAAAAGGCATATAGTTCATGATAACATTGTAATATACATAATATGTACCCACATTTTCATATCAACAAAAAAATGTACTGGGATAACCTGGCTTCTCTTGAGATTCAACTGCTCTAAAGCGCTCATAGTTAATGAAATGCTAAAGCCCGCCCGCACGTTTTATGGTTTGTGACATAATTAACATATTTTGTGACATAGAGAACAAACTATGATTTCAAACCACATTTTTAAGACTGTCATTGGTTCACTTTTAAGAAGAAAATACTCAGCAATGGTTTTGACTTATGAATTTGCACACGGTTTGTCTTAAATTATATTAAAAACACCACATAGACATTTAAATTTCTACCACAGGGGGTCTTTAAAATGCATAAAACAATTATAATCGGAACGTGTCACTTCCGGCATTTTGCAGTGTAATCGACAGAGGTCAATTGCAATCGAGAATTTTAAAAATCAAGTTTTTTTAATTTAATCGAGGAATCGTGACAGCCCCAGTTTTAATGACTTAACTGAGAAACATCCCTTTCACTGAAGGCACTCGATGGCATTATTTTAAGCATTCATGTTGGAAAATTTAACAAGATTTTGTGCAAGTGCCCATAGATCCGCCCAAGCCTTACCTCATTCCCTCTGGCTCTAGTCCCAGCAGTCTCTTCCTCACCAGCAGGAGTTTAGGGGTGAACTCAGGGATGCGGTGAGTTCGCAACATCAGATCGCCAACCACCTGATCAAACCATCAACACAAACAGTAGGTTTAACAGTCTGAAGGGTGTTTAAATGAACATTAATCCAATCAGAGTCAGTTTCACTCAAACTATCTAATATTCTAAATCTAATATTTTCATACAATGCTTCACTAAAGAGACCGTATGAATCGCCTTGACTGGCACTAATAGTGTTTAAAGTAGGGATTCGGTGTGGGGAACAGCAGACATACCCTGACGATGACGGAGAAGAGAGACCTGCAGCCCGGAGCCAGGTTAATGTATGGGTCCAGCAGGTACTCGTGAAGATGAGCATGAGGCAGCAGAGACAGCTTAGACAACACAGACGTCACCTGCAGGTTCACATCATACGGCTGGATGGAGACAGTGAAACAAAGAGAGCCATCAAGGGGACTTGAACAAAAACGCATCATCTACGTCATGAAAGTGAATAAGCAATCTAAAATGACAGAAACACCATTCAAGTATTAAAGAAGTGCAATATTTTAAGTTTTCAGAAGCAATGCAAATGTATATACTGTAGATTTGGTTTAAAGCGCACAAGTTCAACTTTTGTGATGTTTTTAGTAATGCTGAGCGCTATCACACATCAGTAAACATCTTTAGTTCACATACCTGATCGAGGATTCGTCCCATTCGGTCAAACAACACTTTGAGGAAGTGTCCTTCGAAAAAGGACTGTCCAGATTACACTTCTCAAAGGGTTTTGGACTGCTGCGCCAGTCCCACTTCTGACAAACTCCACAATAGTCCCGGAACTGTCAGCATAAAACCAAATGGTTCATCACTCAAATGGTTGTGTGTTGCATTGCATTCTCAAATAAACAGGGCAATAGTGCTACACATTTGATTCTATAATGCATTATTATAAATCTTATAAAAACTGGAATGCACTTTTTGTAATTGCACAATTTGGCCATTTATTTATATAGCATATTTCAGATATAAAATATACTTCAAAATGCTTTACATACATTTCACAAACATCAATTGCAACATCACATCCAATAAAAACAAATACGTCAAACATAAGAGATAAAAGGAACCAAATACAAGGTCTATAAACTGTCAATTGCATTAATGAATACAACTAAATGTATACAAAAAAAAAAAATGAAGTAAAACAAATTATTAATAAAAACGTATGGTGTATTAGGAACAGTAGGGTGTCACTTCAAAAGTTTCTGAATATTCGTAAAAACAAAAAAGAAACTCACAACACTGAAGAGATCTAAAAGTGTCTATCAACTAAAGCTATGCTATATATATTGAATACGCACCATATTTTGCTTTATTGACTCGATTTATTCCTCACCTGTCTATGTGCATCTCTCAAGTAAGTGTCATAGCCTGTGCCTTCAACCTGATTGGATGATTTCGCCTCATCGGGCACCAAACACAGGAAACTATAGGGAGAGAACACAGAATTATTATGGGAAGTTAATATTTATCACAAAATGATGAATCTGGCATAACACAACTGGTCAAATTTGACATGGAAGGGTATCCTGAAGTACCTGTTAACTATTTTGTGAACCTCCGTCTTCCCATCAGGCTTTGTATGTTCTGTGCTGGGTGGCGGAGAGCAGCTTAACCAATCAGGGCTAGAGAGTCTGTTATCGGGTGAAAGATCTGAGAACAGCGGGTCTTCTTCCAGATCTCTGGGGAAACAATACATATCAAATTAGACTATTAAACGCATTCTGCATCTCATAGAAACAGCTCCAAAGAGACACAAGAACAAAAAAACTATAGTAGAATGCATCATTACAGCCAAATGTTTAAAGGAACAAAGATATATAACTAACGCCACTATTACACAGTTCAATTTATTAAAATGAGGGACTATGGATTTATGTCTGGCAGATGTTTGATTAATCAAACCAGTATTGAAAATGCATCATTAACAGACAGGGAAGCAAACAGTATGGCTTACGACCAATAATTATTAGTTGGAAAAATTGTTTATTCAGATTATTATTACTAATAAATGTAACTATTTATTGAACCTTGTTTTTTAATGCTGTTGCCAGTGGTTTACAAGTGTAATAAGCAAAATTCCTCTCCACTTTGTGATTCAGCTGAATCAGCATAATTGTATTATTGTGCGTCCATTTGTTTAACAAGTTAATTAAATGTTGTTATGAGGCAGTTATTTAAAGGTGAAGTGTGTAATTTGACTGTTGTCAAACAGGTTTCCCCCACTCTCTTCGTTTGCCATTAAACTCAAGGCATTGGTTGTGAAAATGTTGCACTGCATACTAAAACAAACAGAGCAATGTTTTATATTGCCAAAGGGACTCAGCGTTTCACTTAATCAACCCAAAAATGGCTGAATTATAATGTCTTCTGCATATTAACATAAAAAAATAAAGAATAATAACTCACATCACCTTTAATTACTAAGTAATTAGTAAAACCATTCCAAAACACATTTAAAAATATCACTTTGGTTGACTTGAATTTAAGTTTTATTCATTCACAAATTGCAGTGCATTTATGATCTTGCATGTTCTAGAAGATCAGAATGATCTGGAAGTTTAGCGGCGGTGGAGACGGCAGCTCTTACACGGCGTCATGTGGTTGGCCGTTCTCCATGTGTTCGCGCTCCTCTCGATCTTCTGGCTGTTTGTTCTCCATATAGTTGCGTTCTTCCAAACAGCGCAGCACCAGGTTCTGTAGAATGTGTTGACATGGTTTCTGCAGCAGATGCTCAAAGAGCCGTAGAGTCATGATGCTTATCTAGAACCAGACACAAAAACAACTTCATGAACATAAAACCTCATAAACAGCAGCAGAAAATCTAGAATGTATTAACATCCAATGACAATCTGTGTAGGACTTCTCACCTAATATAAATATGGTGGCGACACTATCGTACTTTGTGAACAAACAAACATTTTTCCAAGACTTCACTATAGAAATTAGCATGTCCAGTTACTTTGTAAGATTTTACAACTTTACATGATTTTTGCAGGTCTGGAAATCACCAAAATGGTAGGCGCGTGATTTAGAATTCAAGAGGCGTTCTAAAAATTAAATAAATAAATAAAAGCTATACTGATTATACAACACATTGGAGTTTAATTATAACAATAAATACATTAATTGTGTTAATGTTTGACCCTCCCTTTAAGACGACAAACCCGTTTAGATCATCTGGTCAACGGAGGGTGAAATGCATCGACTAATGCAGTCATGGCAGCCAGGGTTACCTCATCTGACAAGTGGTCGCAATGTTCTATGAGTCTGTGTCTCAGGGAATGCTGGGTAATGCCAGCAAGGGTCTCTGGCCCTGTTCCCTCTCCCAACAGGAAGTAAATGGTCTCCTGAAGTAGGGCTTCTGATGTCACCTGCCTGATGATCCTGTTTAACAGGGCTGTGGAAGTCAGAATGCCAACCTCTGACCTGAAAAGAACGAGAAAGCGTATGAGAAGGAAAACTCTTCGGATATTTTCTGTTCAATTCGTAGCTTTGGGGCTGCCGGTGCAATTTTAAAGTATGTGAGACTGGTAAACAAACCTGAGATGGCTCACATACTTACGTTTGCATTAGCTGAGGCTCCATTACAGCAACAAAGAAGCGATCTCTCACGGCCCGGGCCAGAACTGCAGCAGCTGTCTAACGTCACAGAAGAGCAAAAAAACAATGTTACATTTATGCATTTGGCAGACGCTTTTATCCACATTGACATTCTAAGCAGTTCTTGCTTTCCCTGGGAAACGAACCCATGAGCTTTGGCGTTGCAAGCGTCATGCTCTACTGTTTGAGCAACAGGAAAGCCAATTTGTCCATTTTCATCCTGTTTATGAAACTGCCCATCTGGTTTAGACAAAAATGTCTATTTATATTCTTGATCTTACCATTTGTAGACCAATTTTGAGCATGACTCAATATTCACTCATCTTCTGTTTTTGGATTGAATTGTCTTTACCTTCTGAGCTTCTTTGATGAGTTGATCACAATAGTCCAGCCATGACAGGAAGGAAATAAGGGCACGTTTGCCGGCAAAAGCAACAGCATCCTCCTTTAGATTATACACATCCAGCCTACAAAAACACACACTCTCAATAAATATTCAAAACAGTTTCACATATCTCATCATCCACATATATATATTCATGATAGAGGCGGCTGGAATTACAAGGTTTGATTGTACGAGGTTTAGTCAAAAGCACTTTTTAATACTTTTCATTGGTTAAATATTGATATAATGAAATAAGGAGAGAGCTACGATATGTATAGATGTACAAAATTCAATTAATCCTAGTATTCATTTTACAAGTGTTAGCAATAGGTACTGGAATAGAAAGCCATCTACCCCCAGTTTACAGACTCCACAGTTTCGATATCTAGAGGGTCCATGGACTGGGGAAGGGCCCGGTAGAACTGAGCCAGCCGGTCCGTCAGCAGCTGACTGAGCTCGGTGTTCTCTGTGAGGCATTTGGCTGCAGCTGGTTCAGGCAAACTGACTACCAGCATCAAACCTTCACACGCCTTCACCACAATACGGCCATCCTAAGAAAGAGACCAGATCAGTTAACACGCATACAATCAAATTCCTCAGGACGGCTTGTCTTGTGTCAGCCTGAAGTGATGTGAGTGTACAGACAGAGACTTACTGGACTCTTAGTGAGGTTAAGTAGGGAGCTAACTAAGTTGTAGTTGTCGTTGTTTGGCAGTGTAGTGTTGACTAAGGACGAACTTGCGGCTTGACCTGCTGCATCTTCCTGTGTGGATGTTACCATGTTTTGATTCTGTCCCCTATCTGGAGAAGATGGATCTGCCACCAAGTTAGCTCCACCATCTTTAGCAGCCTCCATCCTTTTATTCTTATTCTGCAGGAACACATGAAGAAACACAAATGTTATGTATAGCCATTGTGTCATTCAAGATGGGCTCTGTCTGTGTAGACAGCATATATTAAGACTAATACATGCAGCCCTAATATATGCTGCCTACACAGACAGAGCCCATCGTGAACGACAAATTACTTCATACATCCCACAACACTCACTTCCAGGAAGAAGTTGACGAGGTAAGGATCCTGCTTAAGTTTAGCACAGACGGTACACAGAAACTGGATCTCTTCGTTCTCTGTAGGAGCAGCGAGAACCTCTCCGCACAGGCGGACCATTTTCTGAGGAAACACCATTAGATACAACATGTTAAACATTTCAAGTGATTTTTCTATGTTTAAAGTCTGAAGAGAGTTAAAAACCGTAATTCTGATCACCTGTACAGGTCTGTGCACATTGATGTGAGGCAGGAGGGGTTGTCGAATTCGACCCAACAGTTTGGTGTAGAAACTCAAAACCTGCTGTTTCATTCCAGGAGGGCACTAGGGAACAGCACACAAGAGGAAAAAACACAGAAGGAAATTTAAATGGGACCCATTATGCCCGTTTTAACAGTCTCAGGTGTCCCCAGAATGTGCCTGAAGTTTCAGCTCAAAATACCCCACAGATCTTTTATTTTAACATGTTGTAAATACAAAGTGAGTCTTTTGATATTATAATTTTGGAAATATGTAGTAAAAAAAAAAGAAGAAATCTCAAGATATGAGTTAGCCTAATGTTATTTTTGCAAGTTGAACTATCCCGCATCCAAAGAGCACCGATATATGGACTTTATACCCCAGTGGCACTCTTTGCATCTAGTGTTGTGTAGTAAAACATATCTGAACAATAAAAAAGGGGCAAACCATCTGCAAGTCAACACATGCCACAAGACTAAAATAAATGATGAGCTACAATATTACAGTCGCAAATAAAGACGACCCACTTTCTCTATCCAAATTAACTTCATAGCAATAAAAATAAGGGTGAAGGTTTGTTAAATCATGTGCGTTTTGTTTTTCATAGCTAGCACTTATCTTCCCGATGAGTCAAAGCAATTGACAGTCATACTAAACACGACGCACAATAAAGGAGTAGGTCTCTGCTGGCCACACATCAGTTTTACTCTTTGCACTCTTCCCAAATCTAGTGAACTGGCTGCATAAGCAGCAATTGTAGTCCTTATCCAGCTTATTTACAGGTAAGAGCGGGCCGGGGCATTTGTCATTTTTATGCGTCTTGCTTCCGGTGTCAGCTATTTTTAGCTGCACAAAATACCTCACTATGCTGCTTGATTAGGTTGCTATTGCAACCTGGTATTTCTTAACACATCATTTTGATGTACTGTCTTAACCTTTTAAACAAGCTGGTCTGTAGCATAAACAGTTTACTGACCATAGAACTATTCTTCTCATTATTTCCCTATAGTGTGTGTGTAATGCATACACACACATATACATAGAGGTCTTGCACATTCACAGAAAACATCTAACTTTCAAATTGAAAAATAAGGTGAATTGGCACATAGGCAGTTCAAAAGTTATATAACAAAACCATATGGATAACATTCCTAAAATGTAAAAGACATATTTGAAAACATTGATTATGCACTAAAACACTCACATCTGCTTTGCCCAGAGTGTACAGCGTCTCCAGGATCTTGTGGTGGAGAAGATACTCCATACAGGGTCCCGTCTCTCCTGACTCTCTCTCCTTCTCCTCCTGGGTCAGAATATCCAGCATCTGCTCCAGATGGGAGGGAATGTTGGTGTCTGTCACTGGGGCTTTGTCATCTACAAAAACATGAATAGACGATGATGTATGGCTCTTTGGTAATAAAGCAGAACAAGCGAGATTGACTATCAAGGCAGGTGATCTCTTACCTGAGGTTTCTATGTAATAATGTGTAATGGCCTTCCAATGATAGACAAAGTCCTCTTGTAATGGCAGTGACGGCGCAAGCTGAAAAAAAAAACTATTAAAATAAAATGCCTACTACATGATTGTGCACTTTAAAGCAACAATGCATGCATGTGTGTAACACTACAACATCACAATCCAAAAGTACTTGGACACTTCAGTTAAACATAAAAACCAACTGTCTCTGCAAACAAATGCTTCTCTCATAATAACACATTTTATACACCTTTTTGTCAGTTGCATTAAAAAAAATTGTGAATCATTTTGCATGTAAAGAGTATTTGTCCTATAATACTTTAAAATGAGTGTTGATTGCATTGACAATTTTAATCTCACAATTTCAATGTAATGATATGCGTTAAAAAAATGTGAATTTTAGTGAATCAATGGATTTTCCATTCGAGTTTTTTATTACATAAATAATAACCTGCCAAGAACCAGATGATTCTCTCCATTCATGTCTTGATACATAAAACCATAGAAGTCTTATTTTCACATGACTAATATATATATATATATATAATGCATTTAGATACTTCCAAATAAAATAATATTTAAACAATTGTACATCAGGCTTGATTTGTACGCGTGTCACAGTAACATGTTTTGTTTACATCCTCCTGCATATAAGCTGCTAGCATGCGAAGCGGCTATCACGGATTCACTTATGTCCATTTAACATTATACAGGCAATATCTCTCCTAAAATATAAATATATGTGATAAATATAACTTTCTACCAATTAAAACCCCGAGAGGCTGGAGTACATGAAGACCTTTAGCCGAACAATCCACGAATTGCGCAAGATTAAACACAGCTGCTAAAATACCCAGCAAACAAAGGCTTTAAATGTCCAGACCAATCATAAAAACGCAATAAACCATAAAGTTGTGGACGCACATCCTCAACCACTCGTGAGGAGACACTTAAAGCGGGTTCAGAGGTTTAGTCTGGCATGTGTTATTTACCACATTAGCCGTTAGCTCGTGTGTTTGGCTAACAGGCCTTCAACAAGCATATTATCTCTCACTTTCCATTTGTCATTTTCCTAGTCAAACAGTCATTTACATGTGGTCAGATAGTGTTAAAAGCTCTCACCGCCTCGACCGCGTGCTGCAGGATGGAGGTGAATTTGGAGAACATGTTGTTTTTGGACAGGAGCAGTTTTGCTCTGGAGATCTCCTCTCTCTTCCCTCCTTTGCTGCTCCTTCTGCGGTGATCCAGATTGAACACTTACGCTAAAACACACCTGAATGCACATATACCGACAACGTGACTACGTGTGTTTACATTTCAGCACACACTGCACCGCGAGAGGAAAGCAGACAAACACAGCTACACTGACACAATAATGTATGCTTGTCTTTTTAAGGCCACGGTGGCGCTTCCATTGCGCTCGAGGAAACACTCAAACACTCACACAAACTGCTTCAGATATTCACTTACGTGTTTTTAATTATCATTATTTTTTATTATTATGCTTTAAACAACAGAACAATACAACAACTACCTTAGTTTTAGGGGAGAAATGAAAACACACAAATAGAAAAAAATAAAAGAATAAAAAAGAATAATAATACATTCATAAATATTCAAGACCTCGGTATCATTCATGGATTTTAAAGACTACCCAGATGGACAGTCTTAATAGCTTTTCTTCTCAATCTTAATAGCCTTTTTAGAAAATGGGCTTTTTGTTAGAAAATGTAGACTTGTGTATATGAAACTTGACTAATAGATTAATTACAAAGGCTTCCTTATTCACACCATTATCAAACTTTGAGTAACCAAACATTACATTTTCAAAATATAAATCAAAATTCCTTAAACACAGACAGGGCATGCCATAACATTTTCTCATGACACAAATTAGTGTATTATCTTGAAGGATATTTCTCTCACCTTATTTGTATTCAATTGTATGTTGCACTGATACCAGATTTTAAATGACATTTTAAAAGCTTCAATAAGCTTTCAAAAAGTTACAGAAAATCAAATTGTAGATAGAAATTGATGGGACCTGTAATGAAAGCCGAGGTATTGCACAATTCGCTGAAAATATCATGCATAAATAAAAACTGTGTATTTTGCTGTTCTAATAATAGTAATTATTATGTTATAATAATAATAATAATAATAATAAAAATCAAGAGAATTCTTATTGTAAAATCAAGGACTCTTATACGTTTGTATAATAATACTTTAATATTTACACAAAACAAAACATTGAGAGGATTTGGGAAAATGTTAATGTAATGACTAATAATGATAAAATCAATAATTAAATTACTCATTTTCTAAAATAACGGACTCTTATAGTTTTGTACTGTGTTCAAATACTTTAATAATTACACAATTCAATACATTTACAGGACTTGGGAAAATGTTGGTGTAGTGACAAATGTATAATAATATTATTATTATTATTATTTTTTTAATTCTTGTACGGTCATTTTTAATAATATGGTAGTAATACAAATACTACCACTACTACTACTACTACTACTACTACTACTGCTGCTACTACTACTAATAATAATAATACAATAAAGAGAATTCTTATATATTTTTGTATGGTGCACAAATATTTTAATAGTTACACAACACAATACACTGTGAGGATTTGGGAAAATGTCAGTGTAATAATTAAAAAAATTTAATAATAGTAATATAAATACTACTACTTCTACTACTACTAAATAATAATAATTATTATTATTATTATTATTATTATTATTATTATTATTATTATTATTATTATATTAATAATATGAATATGAATAATAACCATCAAATGGCATCTGATGTACTGTATTATTTTTTGTGTTGAAATGAAGGACTTTTATTGTGAAAGCGTGTCGCGTGCGCGCTGGAGTGTGTGCTGTTCTCAGCAGCAGCTGCGCACTCATAAACACAAATATGTCCGCGGTGCCTGACGGCAAAAAGCTGGTCCGGAGCCCGAGCGGACTCCGAATGGTACCGGAAAACGGCGCTTTCAACAGTCCCTTTTCCCTGGATGAGCCGCAGTGGGTTCCGGATAAAGAGGTAATGCATCCTGATCACAGATGAGGATGATGATCATGATGGTGATGATGTTGTGGTCTGTCTCTCTCTGTCTTTGGGCGTTGTTTGCTAAAGGCAATAAGAGCCAGTATGAAATATTTCGCAAGTTTCCCACATGGCGTTGCAAAGAAACAGGATGTCAAGTCTTGATCTGAGATCTGATCTCAGATGCAGGAATCCGCGCATCTCTGTGCTTTACTGTGTGTGAATGCGAGCAACTCTTCATATGGATTATTGATAGATTATTGTGGCGATACAAACTTTCTCCAATGTTTCTGTATGGCAAAAAAGCGAGCGACTGTCAAGAATAGTCACGCCCATTCATCATATATCATGCAGAATAAAAAAAATAACGTGCAAATGCATAAAATCTCTTATTTCCTTTAAATGCATGTAAAGGAAGAAACAACTATAGAAGAAATTAACAAGTATATTACATTACCCTGAACTAATAGAGACGTCAAAAGGATTTATTTTGGGAGGAGTAAATATGATCAAAACTGTACTGTATTATGCAAGCAGGTTAATAAATGATACAGCTGAGCTCATGATATTTAGGGCCTTATTGGTAAGAGTATGTATTAAGTGCTTATACATGTTTTATTTGACTGAAACAGGATGTTCTGGTTTATACTGTGGCCGTATTTTGGCCTTAATTGTGTTGCTGTCCAGACATGAGAACTAAATTCACCTGAAGTCTCTGTCACACTTTTCTAATGAACCTCCACTGACTCTTCTACAGGTGTCTGTTCTCCTCTAAATGTGTGTTTTAAAGAGCTGTGCTTCATTCTTGTCCTCTCTTAGTGCCCCAGATGCATGCAGTGTGACACTAAGTTTGACTTCATCACCAGGAAGGTAAGCATGTGGACTCGTCTTGCGTCCGGAGGGGTTTCGGACAGAGTTTCGGAGGCTTGCATGTACAGGGCGATGATTTTTGTCGCTGTATTGTTGCATATAGTGGACATTCCTGTATCTGGAAGTCTTAACGTTACTGGTAGTGTGTGATAACTGTCTGTAATCTTTCAGAATCTGATAACAAATTATTTAAGATTCAAGATTAATGTCACACTTGCAGTTGAATGTTAATCCATTCAGCTATTCAGACTGTGGATTCAATATATAAATAGTACATACAATAGTAGTAATTTGTGCAAGTACAGGCAAGCACAAAAATTTGTTACAAGGTAGTAACAGTGATAAAACCCCCCCAACAAAGGGATATATTGCTGGGAAAAAATACCAATTCCTTGTCAAATTGTCTGTTTTTGTTGCTAAAGCTGAACGTTCCTGAATGTCTTTGTTTTGAGTTTTGCAATAATGTGCCATTACAAGTTTCCCTTCCTGTTTCCTCCTTTTTTGCTTCCCTTCATACTGATCGTTCTTTTAGTGTGTGTGTGTCTCTCTCTCTCTGTCATTGTGATTATGTGATGGTGTTTTGTTTACGGCTTAAAATTCTATACTATTGTCAATTAAAAATAATCTTTTTTTTTATTGTAAATCTCTGTCCTCTGAAATGAAAACTAATAATATACTTTATTAAACGTCATATACTGTACATAAATACATGATTTTGCCCATGGTTTGTGTGCATTTTCAAAGGTTTGGCATCTGTAAGATGTTATTAATTTATTTTTTTTAATTGTTTTTACTGAATAATCAGGTATTTTCTGCTTATCAAGGCTGTATTTATTTGATTAAAAAACAGTAATATTGTGAAGTATTATTATTACAATAAAAAATAACTGTTTTCTTTTCAAATATATTTTAATATGTAATTTATTCCTGTGATCAAAGCTGTATTTTCAGCATCATTCCTCCAGTCTTCAGTGTCACATGATCCTTCATTCTAATATTCTGATTTGCTGCTCACATTAATAATAATAATAATACATGTTTGAAGACAGTTGTGTAATTTTTTTCCAGGATTCTTTAATGAATAGAAACTTCCAAACAACAGCAATTATTTGAAATAAAATATTTTGTAACATTATAAATGTTTTACTGTCAGTTTGAGCAATTGTATAATAATACAGTATATATATTGTATAAAAATTCTTACTGACCCCACATTTTTGAATGGAATGTTACATAAGCTTTCTGTTTCAGATAAATGCTGTTTTCTTTACTTTCTGTTCATCAAAGATTCTTGAAATAAATAAAAATACATAACTTTTTTTTCAATGTTGATAATAATTAGAAATGTGTCTTAAGCAGCAGATCAGCATATTATAATGATTTGTGAGGGATCATGTGACACTGAAGACTGGAGTAATGATGCTGAAAATACAGCTTTAATCACATAAATAAATTACTATTACTTCTAAATATTTTTTTAATTTATAGTAATTTTATAAATTACTATATTATTTTAAAACGTATTCAAATAGAAAACCATTCTTTTAAATCAGAGGTTTTCAAAGTCTGAGACAGTGGGCCTCCCATTTGACACAATGACGCATTGTTTGATTGTAAATTATTTTTAGTATTGTTTAAATGAAAACATTTAAATATAGAAAACTTAACAATAAACTAATTATTAGACTATCATTTTTTACAACTCCACGCCTCCCCTGGCATGCTCTGGCGCCCCCCAGGGGAGGTGCGCCCCACACTTTGAAAACACCTGTTTTAAATGGTGACGATAATTGACAATATTACAGTTTTTAAAAAAATCAAATAAACTAAAGTAGCCTGGGTGAACAGAAGACACTTCTCTTAAAAGTATTTTTACAAATCTTGCCAAACCTGAGCCTTTGAATGCCAGTGTATATTTGTTTGTTTGACTACACACACACACATGCGCTTGACTATTTTGGAGCTATCGTGTATTTGATGGAATTGCAATGGATTTACAGCAATAAGTGTTCCCTCTGTGTATGTCAGCATCACTGCCGGCGCTGCGGTCGGTGTTTCTGTGATAAATGCTGCAGTCAGAAAGTGGCTCTGCCCAGGATGTGTTTTGTGGATCCGGTGAGGCAGTGCGCCGAGTGCAGCCTCATTTCACAGAAAGAGGTGGAGTTTTACGACAAACAGCTTAAAGTGCTCACTGCCGGTGGGTTGAATAAACACGCACTCAAACGCTTTTAGCTGACCACTGACACGCTTATACACAATTTTGCATTTGTAAACTCACTGTTTAAAGTTTATGATTTTGCAAAGTACAGGCCATGGAGAACGCGTGTGTGTTGCGTAACTCCTGTAGCTTACTTCAGTGTACATTGACTTAATGAGTAATCCTTTACCTGAGAGTCAACTGAACTGCTGCTGGAAATAGAATTTAGCCAGTGTGTGTTTGCATGAGTGTGTGTTTGGCAAAGGCTGTTCTGATGGAATCAGGTAAAACGCACAGTTTTGTGATTACAATTTGGGATGCACTATATGTCAGTACTCTATATTGATTAGCTGTATGTGTGTATATATATTAGTAATACCTTGAGATATGAGCATAATCCATTCCAGGACTGAGCTCGTAAATGCTCGTATCTCAAATCAAACCCTTATTAGTGCTAATAACAATGGAAAAAGCATTTTTTAATTGCTATAGAAACATACACACACACACAAACTTTAATTTTGATTATGGTATAATTTTGGTTTTAATTATGAGTTCTTAACTTCGAGGCAGACGATACAATGGCGGGATGTGCGGAGGAAGAGGAGGGAGGGATTACATAATGCAAACACAATACGGAAGTGTAGTGTTTCTTCCCGTGTAGTGTATTGGATAACCTCATATTTATTATTATTGAACACTGATAACTCGTGCTGCTCACAGCATAATACTCATGAATCACTGGTCGCCCCCGATAACCCCCGCTATAAAACCAAAGTGGCCTCTAGTGGAGATCATATGCAATTACCCCATAAATGAGGCGGCTTGAGCTGCTTCGAGTGCTCGAACACCTAGCGTCGGCATCTGTAAGCTGCTCGTATGTCAAATATTTACTCGTATCTCAATGCAAAAAATGCTGGAAGGCTTGCTTGTATCTCGGAATACTCATATATCGGGACGCTCATATCTCAAGGTATTACTGTATATATATTTATTAATTTAACAGCCTTGGCCCATATTGAGTAATTTTGTGATTTAACATTTGCCCTATTTTAATATTTAAATCACTTTTGCTTTCATCTACAACACACTTTCATCTTTAAAAACACAAATTATTCAGCAACACTGTAAAACAATATTATTCAGCAATTTTTGGCCGCACTGATATTATTGGAGGAGAGCTCAACTTAGCCGGATAATGACATCACTGTTTTCTGCAGAGCTGCTTTATCGCTGAATTGAAATCATTTCATAATTGATTTGCTTTACACGCTTATTGAACTGAAACTGAATTGAACAGATTCGCCTGAATAATGACTGCTTACTGTAGTCTTTATAGAGCTACTTTACAGTAGAATTGACTTCTGTTTGCATTATTGAATCGTTATCTTCCTGTTTTTCACTGCAAAGCTGCTCTGATACAGTCTACAGTCAGTCTAAAGTGCTATATAAATCAACTTGAACTTGAAATGATGTTCTTAGCACATATCAAAGTCATAATGCAGTTTCATATTGTATATAATAATATTGACAAACCAAAGCTCACTTGAAGCATGTAAAACAATTGATTTTGTTTTCTTAATAGCACTCGTTCAAAAGTTTGAGGTCAGTAAGACTTTTATTTTGAAGGGAATTCTTTTGAATCTGAATAAATGCTTTTATTGCAATAAGTTGGTCAAAAGTGACAGTAAAGATATTTTTCATTGTTACAAACGTTTCAGTTACACTTTATTTTAAGGTGACGTGGTTACATTGTACTTAATTACCATGTAATATTAATTAACTGCATGTATTTACAGTTAGGTTTAGTTACTTGTAAGTACAGTATGCATAATTTACTGTTTTTACTATAATAAGTACATGTAGCAATAGGTAACTCACCTTAAACTAAAGTGTGTTTCTATTCTATTCATTTCATCCTGAAAAAAGTAAAGTTTTCTCAAAACTATGAAGCATCACAACTGTTTTCAACACTGAATAAGAAATGTTTCTTGAGCAGCAAATCACATATGAGAATGATTTGTGAAGGATCATGTGACACTGAAGACTGGAGTAATGATGCTGAAAATACAACTTTAATCACAGGAATAAATTACATTTTAGAATTTATTCAAGTAGAAAACAGCTATTTAAAATTGTAATATTATTTCAAAATATTACTGTTTTTACTGTATTTTGTAAGTAAATGTAGCCTTGGTGAGCATAAGATATTTCTTTCAAAATGATTAAAGTCTTACCAGCCCCAAGCTTTTGAATGGTAGTGTGCATCACCCATTTTCATCTGGATGTAATTGATTTTTAGCGCATTTGCTCTTCTGTCTCATAGTGCAAGTCTAACAGTCTGTCTTGAATCTTATTGTTGCAGTGTGACTAAAGAAAATGGATACTTGGAATTTGGTGCTGTAAACACTGAGCTCTTTTATTTATGTGGAAAATGTTGTCAAATACACAAAGTGTTCATACCCACAACCTTACAGAGTTTCCCTGCATTTTAGGAGGAACTTTCCTGGTCAAAGTGGATTCCTCAGAGAAATCAGAGACCATGGTCTGCCGTTTGTCCAATAATCACAGGTATGCCTGTAGGCACCCACAAAATAACTAAGCTTGTGACGTAGCATATCTTAAAATCTCTCTCTTTTTTGTGCTATCAGGTATCTCTTCCTAGACGGTGACAGTCATTTTGAGGTGGAGCTATCTCGCATTTCCACAATGCAGGTGTTGACTGAGGGCTCAACTCCGGGAGGTGAGGCTTTGTGGAAAAACTTGTCAGAGCAAAATCAACAATTATTGATTTTTTCTGGACACATATTAATGTTTTATTTTATTGTGTTGCAAAACTGAATTTTCAGCATCATTACTCCAGTCTTCAGGGTCACATGATCCTTCGGAAATCATTCTGATATGATGATTTGCTGCTCAAGAAACATTTCTGATCATTATAAATGTTGAATACAGTTGTGCTGCTTAAAGGTGCAGTAAGCGATTTCTGAGAAACACTGATATTTGACATTGACACCCAAACAAACACACCCCTCCCTTTATTTCCCTGCCCCCAAAATAACAAACACACTATGCAACACAGGAAACCACTAATAGCTGGTGCATCAGACCGCTCACAGAAGTATGGATGAATCAAATGTGATGCAAATATGAGCAATATTACACGAATAGCCTGAGATTTCCCATATCGCACGGCTATGAGTGTGATATTGGGTTTATAACAGTTTAACAGCACAAATGTGTAAACAAATAAGAAACAACAACATAGTCTTTTATGTGGAACTACTTCCATTCATCACAAATTCACATCTCAAGTTGACATTTGTTACTAATCCAAAAACGTCACTTTAGAACGAGGAACACTCAATGAAGCTCAATGTATCCTGTAGAGTATTATAAGAGAGAGAGATAAGATTCAGGTCAATCTTATAATCACAATCATAATAAGCTTTCCTGTAGCTCAAACAGTAGTGTGGCGCTTGCAACGCCAAGGTCAGGGGTTCGATTCTCAGGGAAAGTAAGAACTGATTAGAATGTCAGTGTGTTTCTGGAATGCAATGTAAAAAGCATAAAAAATGCATAAATATAGATGTAAATCATAATCACACAATCAGTTTGAATGATTTTGTTTTGTTAACCGTTGAGGGAATTTCCCATGACGGCGCAAGTAATTTTTGTCTTTTAAGGTGTTGTTTAAAGTAAAACCATCCTTGTTTCAGTCCCTTTCACGATAAGTCTTTGCTACTGATTAACTCATAAAGACTCATTAAGTCTTTACTGCCACTAAAGTCAAAATCACAATCACTAACGGCCACAATACCAAATATGGCTTGTTATTTATATAAAATATTAGCCATTGAAAAATATTAGCCATTATAAAAGTTTAAGAAGTTTGTCCAATAAAAAAATAAATACAAGCAAACACTTCAGTCAAAAGTACAAAAGCAGCAATAGTTATAGTGCAAGATTTCAGTTAAATAAAAATTGAAAGTTATGAAACTTAACTTAGACATGTCGATTTGCTCTGGAACAAGTAATAGGTTAATAAGACCAAAATTGTTTGTTTGATATACCAAAATTAATTCTAGCCTACGTCGTGTTTAAAGTCTATCTTCATAAGAAATTCCTGAATGACTGGCCAAGATGAAACTGTTCTCGGCGTGTAACTAAATAATTACATTCTTGCCTAAAAAACTACATTCCGTCACCCAACAACAGCAGTATTTGTAAAATGATGGCGTGCTCGCTGTGAGAAATGCTGCAAGAAGTGGAGTGATGCAAGCAGTGAAACCATGTTGCACGGCTGGAAAAGGCTCTCAGCCAATGAGATTCGAGAACCAGAACCAACTGTTGTATAAAGCAGTATATCTTGGTTCTGTGAAAATGTAGCAAAACCATTGTCACTCGCGTATACAATACAACCTCAGTGTCCATTCTCAAATGCTTTTCCAGTATTCACGCGGGTCCTAGCGCTCTTGCCTGATCGTAACCCTTCTTTTCCCAATTATATCCCTCTGACCTTTCCTCGTTGGTAATATATCAGCAATCTCTCCTTTCTACAGTCTTTCTACAAATGCCCTGCTTGCTCGCTCACTCTCTCTCCTCCCTCATCATGAGCGGACACGCCCATTACTGCTGATTGGCTACAGGTGTGTTGTGCTGCTCCGTGGATTGGTCTAATCCAAATAGTTTTTTCTCCTATTGACATATTGTTCATATGTTGTTTCAGATCAGACATCTTACAAATATTCATGAAAATGTGTAATTACGCATTGAATTAAATTTTCAACAGCATTTCTCAGAAATCAATTACTGCACCATTAATGTTTTTTGTGCAAAGTGTGATACTTTTTTTCAGGATTTAAATGATTTTTTTAATGAATAGAGCATTTAAAAGAACAGTTTTTATTTGAAATAGACATCTTTATAACATTAAAAAAGTTTGTTTTTTAATGTTTTTAAGTTTTGATCAACTTAATGCAAGTTAAATTTAAGGTGTCATTGTTACTATGTAATTATTTAAAAAATGAGTAATAATAATTAATAACATTTACTTAGGATAAGATTAGGGTTTGGTTGAGGGTTATTTGCATCATTTACTGTTATTACTATGGTACGCACATGATGTAACATGCAAATAAGGACACTGTAAACCAATAAGTCAAGATAAACTTACTAGTTATCCTCAATAATCTAGTCTGTTGTTGTTGGACAACTTGTTGACCATCCTGACCAATATTTAATTACTATGTAGAGTGCTCTGTCAGCCCACTCTTAATGGAGTGTCATTACCCAAGTCTTAGGATCATATTGTCATAAATTACTCATTATGAACGTCTTTTCCGGCTTGATCCCAGATGCACAGATGAACTTCCTGTAATACAAATCAATAAACATTTGGACCACCTCCATTATGTTTCAAAAGAACGTGACGATTCAGCATTAATCTTATACTGGGGTTTCTTTGTAAATAGGAATTTTTGCATGTAGAAATAAAGGGATATGATCGTGAGCTGAGATTTATTTTGTTACGTCATACAGTATGTTAGACTGGCCTTACCTGATAATGTGAAATGCAGAGATGAACATGAAGCTTCAAATAATAGCATGACTACACGAATGTTGCATTGATTTCTGCTTTAACTGAATGCTGATGGCTAATAACAATGCACTGAGTGAACTTAACAACTCTATACGACGGACATATACACACTATACATGTTTGGACACTTAAAATGTCATTGCATTAGATATTTTGGTATTACAACTTACAGCTTTTCTTTGGACTAACTTTTGCCATCAGTGACTTTAAATGGTACCGGTCTCAAGGCGACTTTTAGTGACCGTATAAAGACGGTTCACTGCAAGTTCAAACACTAATGTCAGTTGTTTTGCTATTTTGTAACCATTGCTAAATCATTTAGACATGTAAAGCGTGACTTGCATGTCAAAAATACTTATTAGGATTGTATGAAATACAATCTACTTGCAGTGTGATGCATACCTAAATCTTTTTCTGTTTGTTTACATTTCTTTTTTTAATGTTCTCTTCTTTTCCTTAATTTCCTTGTTCTCTGCTGCATTAAGAGAAAGATATATGCTCGTATACGAGCTTGCTGGACAGTCAAATATCTGAAGGTCAGCGTCCCTCTATCGCTCTCCTTTCTATTTTATGTTTCCTTGTCTAAAATAATGCCATGTAGTTTGTTTTTCTTGTTGTTCCTGTCATATGATAAGTAACCTCGCATGCACTCATTTCCTGTGACCCCCAATGTAAGTAATGGAGTCAAAGCAAAGCAGTCTCATGAAAGACTGCATGTGCATGTTTATTGTGATGGTGTGATGGTTCCTCAGACGTTTGATGTCGCATTATGCGGGTCATAAATCTAATATTCGTGTGTTCAAAGCACAATTAACTACAAAAGGAACATTAGTCATGAGACTAAGGATTTTATCGAATCCCATCACTGACCTTTGACCTGTTTTTAGGGGGTTCTCTCCGTGCCAGTGGCATGGTGCTTCAGTACAAGCCACCAGGATCTCAGAACCTTCAGGATCTCCACATGGACACTGCTGATGACAAGCGCGTTGCGTCTGCCTGGCTTGTAGCCATGCACAAAGTAGGTCTGAGTGAAAGCTTACAAAAACATCAAATTAAATGTGTGCATGTGTGTGATACGAGCATAATCCCTTCTAGGACTGAGCTCGTAACTCGAATTGCTCTTATCTGAAATCATTTTTCACATAAGAAATAACAGGAAAATATGTATTCGCTCCTGCCCTCTAAAAAAAACCTCCCTTATTACTGCTAATAACAATAAAAAAAAAACATGTTTTTAATTGCTATAGAGACAGACCCACAAAATTAACGTACAGTGGTACCTTAAGATACGAAAGGCTCAACTTACGAAAAATCCAAGTTACGAAAGCAAAGACGAAAATTTTTACTGCTCTACATACGAAAAGTTTTCAAGATACGAAAGTTTTCTGAAAGTCCGAGATTCGCCCCATAACAATTTTGAAACTCTCGCCGCACGCCGCCATCTTAGTTATAGTAGACTCGCCACCATCCTCCTGCTCTCCCATTGGTTCCTGATGCTAGCCAAGCCATGAGATCCTTCTCTCTAATTGGACAGCATCCCTCCCATCATGCATCTTCTATACGTACGTGCTGGCGTGCTTTAGCTCAGCCACTCCTCACCCGAAACTTAAATTTTTTTATGTGTTTTCGTAAAGTTAAGTGTACGTACGTTATCTGCCGTTTGTCCTCCTCCTCCTCTGCCGCCACTTTCGGAGATAGCCTCACTCGAAAGGTAAGCTTCAACATTTTACGTTATTTCATTGTTTATAGGTCAATTTAGCTTTATTATGAAATTGAATGGGGTGTTTTTGGAGGGCTTGAAACGGATTAACCATTTTACTTGTAAAATGTGTTCCAAGATACGAAAAACTCATTATACGAAGGCCGCCTCGGAACGGATTAATTTCGTATCTCGAGGTACCACTGTATATAAGCATTCCTGTGATATAAAATAAAATGTGGTTTTAATTATGAGTTCTTTCCTTCAAGACAGACATACAGTTGCGGCTAATGGTGGCATGTGCGGAGGAGGAGGGAGCGATTATTTAAATAACGCAAACACAATACGGACTTGCGGGAGATGCGTAAGGAAGTCGACTATGGTGGCAAATCCATGGCAAAAAGAAACGAGCGCAAAACTGATGTTTGCGCGCATAAATTACATCCGCGAGCAGAGAACAGATCTACACGCTAAAAAACAGGAGCCCACAAGCTTATTCTAATCCCTCGCGCGCATGCGATCTCATCTGCACTCATTACGCATGCGCACGAACATTCCCTGCCTGCTCGATCTTCTCTCGACTGCTGTTTTTGCTCGTGCAAACACTTATTTTGGGCTGCTCCTTGAACACCTAGCGTTGGCATCTGTAATTGCTCGTATCTCAAATATTTACTTGTATCTCAAAGCAAAAATTAGCTTGAAGGCTTGCTCGTATTTCGAGACAACTCGTATGTCGGGACGCTCGTATCCTAAGGTATTACTGTATATGTATGTGTGTATTAAAATGTACCGTATTTTCCCGCAGAGACAACAACCCTCTCAAGAAAGAAAAACAGAAAGTACTGCAAAAAACCCTTATGTCCTTAGGGACGTAACAAATATATTGTTATCTTATATAATCCGCACTCCCCCTGTGGGGTTTGTAAAATCTGGTATAACCCGCAGGTTATATGCGGGAAAATACAGTATATGTGGGAAAATGTGGTATATGTGTGTACTAATGCTCAATCATCACTTAATGATTGACTGTTCATGTGTGTGCACACTACTGAGTGTTAGTATTCATTTAACATGGGAAACCTAATAAAAATAGAAAAAGGAAACATGATGTCCAAATGTTTTCGACCATCAGATGATGTTCTAACAGTTGAAACGAAACCCCAGTTTGGGTGCATGGGATGTGCACACCTTTTGTGTATTTTTTGAAACCTAATAATAATGTCATCATACCAGGACTTCCAGTCCCACAGCACCATGTTAAGCACCACAGTTTCATCCAGCCATAGTCATTACTATGATACTGTGTTTTCTGCTGGGAGTTTTCAAACTTCAGGACTCCTCTGTATTATGTTAATAATAAGTTTTCTGTTCCCTGCTTGTCTAGGCTGCCAAACTGTTATATGAGTCAAGGGACCAGTAAAATGACAGAGAGGGATGGACGGAACAAAAGAAGGAGAGAGAGAGATCAAAACCAAGTATTATGTGTTATTAATTTTTACATATACTCTAAGATGCTTGTATGATTTCTATTCAATATTTGATTTGCTTTTACTCCCTGTTGAGACAGACCAGATTTACTTACAACTCCTCTGTCTGTGTTAAGGGGAGGACCAAGTTTTCCGACGATTCTCGTGCAATATGGACATGTATGATAATATATAAATGCACCATTTAACAGATGCTTTAAGTGTAGTCTCGCGTATCAAAGTTTTGTAAACAAAATATATTTTGTCAGATATTCTTATTTTAACACAAAATGCTGTGTATCTACTTTTTACTGCCCGAGTATTTACAATATGTAGTGTCTTTTTTTTTCTTTCTTAACATATTTGAAACACTTTTGGAATTTTTTTCCTACACTACAGAATGATGTTTGAGGTCTTCATTTGTTGTAACGTGTTCGCGTCTGCAGAGCAAGATTTCCCTTTTTTAGAAAACTGAAATTAGATCAGCCAGATTGCCTGGATTCATATTAAACTTTGTTCTAGGTCATCAGGTTTTGTTTGCTAATTTTCAATTTTCAATGTACACCAAATAAACATCTTCAGTCTACGACTGACCAGTTGATGTCTGTGTTCATTTACTTTCCAGAGCACAAACACATTTTACAATGTTGACCTTTTTTACTTAAAGGAACAGTTTAAACACATTTAAACTTCGACAAGAACCAATGATGTTCATTCCTATATTACGCTGCATATTTGATATTACGGAGCACGTTTGAGCTTCAAGAACCAATGAGGTTCATTCTCATGTTAAGCACCACGCTATGAAGAGGGGTCATATTTTGTCATATTAAGTCCTTTTCGTAACTTTTTTAAAAACTCATTTGAGCAGACATTCATTTTGGACAAAACTGATCTAAAAAAGTGGGATAAAACATAACCTTACTAGATAAATTGGACACCAGTCACTGAATTTTCATTTTTATTGAAACAGTTGTACTGTTGCATAATGTGTTCTGTTTCTCATACAATTAAAAAAGGCTGTCAGTATATAGTTAAGCAGTACGATTGTTGATTGTTGGGGGGTGCATTTTTTTTTTTCGGTCGGACGTGACCAAAAGGAGCCCTTCCCGCCCAATCTGGCAACACTGCTGATGATGAGCTGCTGCTGCCCTCTTGTGGTCAGTGCACAGCTGAACAAGACATTCATTCAGCTTAAATCAGCCACGAGAAACCAAACGATGAGGAAGAGAAGCATTATTACAGTATTGCTGCTCTTCTAACACAGATATTGTATCTGAAAGAGGATTTTCTGAATAAATTAATTTGGTTGTCATAACATGATAAATGTAACACCATGCAGGGGAACATTTGGGACAAAGTCTAGCAAACCTTTTTTTATAAAAATTTTGATTGCTCATATATTTTCCACAGGTTCACTTAAGAGTGTCAAACTAAACGGCTAAACTAATTCTCCACAATTGCAGTTCATTGCTTTTCTATTGCGGTTTTTAGAAGCAAACTAAACTGTTTGAGGTTTGTGTTGAGGCTGATTTGAACGCTTAATGGATGCTAATCACTTTCTACATCCCTCACATCTGATCTTATTGAGTTTGTCTGCATGATAACATTCAGTAAATAAGCTGATCATAAGTCAGTTGTCAGCAGGTTGCCATAATACAGTTATGATGTGGGTGTATAATATAGCATGGTTAGAGTAGCTGTAGGTGTAGAATACACTCAGACTGGTGAAGAGAGGAATCCCTCTACAGGAGACTTGAGCAAAACTGATTTCCAGACATAACATTTGGGGCAAAAACTCTTCTTTTTAATTAAAGTTGTGTGTGTGTGCGTGCATGTGTGAGTGTGTGTGTGTGAGCACAATTTTAATAATTAAAGTGAAAAGTTAAATTGAAATTTGAATTTTTGCCTGATTTTGAGGATGTTTTTCAATGATCATGTTATGGAAGCTAGAAATCTGACCTGTGGGTCTTTTATAAATTGAATTGATATTACATTAGGTGGTATATTTTAAAGCCTAATTTTAAATATCTTGGCACACATATCATATAATACATTAAATATGCGTGTAATTAAAACAATAAGCATGCAACAGTATGCAGTATACAGCAAAGCATTACAAAACTATATCAATTGTTTCAATGCACTCAATTTGACCTTCCATTTCCAGTGTAACAAAATAATACTAATTGCAGTCGTTCTCTATTTGACTTATGTTATCAGACTGCAATAATTTTAGATATATTTGCACAAAATTAAATAAAAACAGTTTTAAATATATATATATATATATATATATTGCCAATAAAATAGAATCATAAATCATAATCATAAGGAAACAACTTTAGCTCTGTGTCTTGTTTAATTACAGTTTTTCTCTAATGCTAAAACACAAAATCCAATCCTCTAAACCAAATGACCAGTTGTCTAAACACATTTACTAAATCTAGCCATCATTTTCCAATATCATGAACACATTTCACATGAAGACACAATTCACAAAACACAATCCTCCTTTCTCATAAATCTTAACACATTTTTCCTTGCCAAAACACAAGCTGCAAAACATCTCTTCTCATATTTTCAAATGAAAGCTCATGTGATGCAAAATGCTTGCCACAGTCAGCAATATTTGAACACAATGAACACACCTGGCGTCATTCATTACACACAACGACTCAAAATTGAAGACACTTGTTGCTAATGCTGTGACCACATGTATCAAAGCAAGTTCAGAGTGCAGAGTTTGCTGAAGATTCCAAACAAATACAATGGATGAAGGCAGAGTCAAGGGAAGAGGAATTCGAGTCAGAGGAGAGAGAAGAGCTGGCCATGGAAGAAGAGGAGGAGGCCAACAAGGGAGAGAAGGTCCAGGATGGAGAGCAAGACAACCTTGCACCATCAATACAGACGAGATGCGATCAGCAATCATTGACCATGTCATTGTCCATGGCATGACAATGGCTGAAGCAGGACTAAGAGTCCATCCAAACCGGAGTATGTTCACCGTGGCCACCATTATGAGGGCATTCAGACAACACAACAGGTATTGTACTCTATTGCTTTATTTGTCACAATACAATTTTACAAGCCTTTGAAAGTAGTCTCTTGGTGTGAGAAGGTTCGTGAGAACAACCTCATCAGACTCCGGGAGATTAGAGACAAAGTCATTGCCGATAATGTCAACTTTGAGAGCATTGATGTCAGCTTGGCCACAATAGACCGAGTTCTCCGGTGCCAAAAGATGCGGATGAAACCGGTCTATAGGGTTCCCTTTGAGCACAACTCTGCGCGACACAGACTTACGTTACGAGTATGTGCAAGTATACATCCATGTTCACAGCACAGTTAGAGGACATACTGTGTTTCTCAGTGGCCTGCATTACTTCTGGAAAATACTGTGCTACCTGATTGACTGTTGTTCTGAACACCTGTGCACTTTCACATTTTCACAGAGGATATTACAGTTGGATGCGATGGCCAGACCTCATGAGTACCTTTTCCTGCATGAGGCTGGCTTCAACCTGCAGAAACTAAGGCAAAGAGGCCGTAACATCATTGGCCAAAGAGCCATCAATGAGGTTCCTGGCAAACGGGGGGGGTAATATTACTCTTTGTGCGGCCATGGGTTTGGAGGGGCTTGTCTACCAGTATGCTGTCCTTGGGTCTCACAACACCCAATGTCTCCTCACCTTCCTAGAGGAGCTAAAAACCATCCTCCTGGACCGCCAACAACACCATCCTGGGCCCGCACATCACATTTATGTGATCATTTGGGATAATGTACGCTTCCACAGAACAAACCAAATCAGAGAGTGGTTCACCACCAACAGTAAACACTTTTTAAACGTCTGTCTGCCACTCTACTCCCTTTTCCTGAACTCTATAGAGGAGTGGTCCCCAACCGGTCCATGAGCGGCTGCAAGCGGCTGTGGTGCTGTAGCTTTGGCGGTGAGGAGGTGTGTTTCGCTTCCCCATCAGAAGTTCAGCGGAGTTTCGCTCCCCCCCCTCAACAAATTGCGGTGTGTGTGTGTGGTGTGAATAAAGTAAATAAAAAAACTTCACATCCTGATCATGTTTTCAAAAGTACTGTTGTGTGCAATAAATTCTGTTTTTGCATCGAGGTTGTGTTACAGTAGTGTACATGCAGAATTTACTATAGATTTATACTCTTCATATGAAACTCAACATATAAATGCCTAATCCTCTGCAGAGATATAAAAAGATTCATTACTGTAAAGTTTCTCAAAAATATGCATTGGCAGTTATGAAACAAAAAACCTTCTCACAAATTGAGCATTGTGTTTTCAATTGTTTTGCTGTAGTGTGTAATGATGTGTATAGTGTTTACATTTTTGAAAGCTTCGAGCTGCTCTTTTGGTGTGAAAGTTTGAGTTTTGAAGTGAGAAGGTGTGGTTGTGTTTATGTAGCTTTAGAAAAGGTTGTTGTATTTAGACATTGGGGAACATGGAGGAAACGTTTGTGAAATGTGTTTTAGCATTTGAGAAAAACTGTAATATTAGGAAATACTGTATAAATATCTGGATCTCTGCAGTGAAATAAGAAAATTAATTTGATTGGCTTTACTGTATTCATCAAATACATTAATGCACAGACCTGTAGATCAAATTTAAATGACATATTTATGTTAAGGTAAAAAAAAATATCAACTGTAATGGAAAAGTTTTTGGAATGAACAGCAGAGGAGAGTCAAGTTCCATGAAATCCAGCTGTATAGAGTATGCTTCTCTGCTGCCCTCTTCAGGAATATAACAAGACAAACCTCGTATGAAATCACAAATACAGTTTGTATAATCATAGATTCATAAACCTATAAAGTTGCACTTTTAACAAAGTTATAATTAAATAGCAATACATGGATATATTTACCTTATTCATCACAGAGGTTACTGCATTGCTTCTCTCTCTCTCATTACAAAACACTCATGTTTTATAACACCTGCTCACTGTGATCTCTCAAAACCTCGGCACTGCTGTGGAAACGGCCTCTACTTTGATCGGTTTAACATTAACCAGCAGAGCAAAGAGTTGAACAAACACAAATCACACTTGAACTTTAAACTAGCATCTGGTTTAGAATCCCAATACTGCTTTCCATCACAGCAAAGAAAAGAAAAAAACACTCTAATTTATTTATCAGTCCAAAATCGTGTTCATACAATGAGAAAGTTAAACTGTTTGCAATTCTGCATTGCTTTCTGAACTTCATGTCGTTCCATGATTGATAGTAAAGTGTAATAGTGCAATGATTCTTTAAAATGTATCCCACTTGATTTTGCATTATCTCATGAAATGACATTTGTACATTTTTAAATGTGACTTAAGTGTATCAAAAATATTTTGGAGTGCTTGCAGGATGACAGTGTACTCGATCCACCCAATAAACACCCTTCCCCTTTATTACTTTAAACATAGCCAGCCCACTTTTCATCCCTAATCTGGCTTTGTGCAGCTACTGCTGTATTGTTTATAGACATAATTCCTTCTCTACTTGAGAGAAATAAATGAAATTGATGGTGATAGGCCACCAGTGCCCCCACCTCCGCTCAACGAGGGGGGTGGCTGCTCCACACCTCTCAATTTGATGTATATTGCCCCAGCTTCAAATAAGCGCCTGGGCGATGTTTTATCTCCTGGAAATGTTCCATAATTCATCATTATCAGATCCAATTATGGGCAGCAAAGCACAATGCAATATCTCTCCACCTAAGCTAGAATAAATAAACACCCCCATCAACTCATATTCTCTTCCTCACTCTATACCTCTCTCTCTCTTTCTCTCCAGCACTTTTTCTCTCTAGCACTGATTAATAAATGTAATTAAATTAAGGCATGAAACACATTTATAATGGGAGTCTTGGTGTAATTTCCACAAGCAGTATTCAATCTGTGTGCAATAAAGTAGAACCCATGAAGACATAATTAGGCACAAGTGTGTTTACAAGCAGACATTTGCAGGTTTTGAGGCCCGCCCACACAGTCGCATGAGAATTCATTGATTTTGGTAATGATAGAAACAAGATAAAGAAGATATGCAAGGAACTAGTTGGTGAGCGATTTACCAGACACGATTGACCGGTAGAAATGTGCCAACCGGTAGAGATTTGGACTATTGTCTGTATTGCGGTTACACTCATGTGACATCACAAAAGCTTATCATTTGAATGATTTATAAGCAATTTTATAACATTCAAATGCATGTTACGTCCAGAGACGTATTGTTTTTCTGTTGCATGTCTCTGTGTTGTTTTGCTGTGTTCCCTTGCTCTTCTCTTGGCTCCTCCCCCTTGTCTATCCACAGGATACCTAATCACACCACCTGAACCTGATTATCCAGGAGGGAAGCTGCCTATATAAACCTTGCAGTATCCTGAGAGGGAGGGGGAAGACATAGAAGCTTTGTTGAGAGCTTACGTCCACCAGAGTTGCTGTGTGTACACGGTTATTGTTTGCTGTTGTTGACTTTGCACAGGTTGAGACTGTGTACATCCATTTTCTTTTGTCAAAGTGCTTTATTTTCTTGTTTGTCATTAGTTATACCATTTGGGTATCATTTTCTTTGGTACACAGGAACTGTAGGAAGGTGGGTGCCATTTTGTTTTGTAAACTCTTTTCTCCTGTTTTTGACTTTAGTTAGGGAGTTAGTGTAAATGCTTGTATTTTGTTTCTTTTTCCTTTGTAGGTTTAGGAAGAGGGTTAACTCCCAGTTAGATCACCTGTTTTGTTTATTGTTTTGGCCTTTGCCCCCTTCTGAAGATATTGTTCCTCCTAAGTTGTATTGTTTTTGTGATCAATCTTGAGTTTGTAAATAAATTGCTTCTTTGAGTTGACTTCCTGGTGTTTATATTTGGCAGAGCCAACCTTGAATATGCCAAATGTTGCCATGCTACGTCCCTAAACCCCTAGACCAAGTGTGGGACGTAACATATTGGGGGCTCGTCCGGGATATATTGATTGGCACTATTTTACTTTTCCCTTAGGATTTGTGATTTCATTGTTGTGGAGATTAATTCTTCCGAATTCAGTTTTGCTGCTGAGGGCAGAGTGCATTCATTAAGATGGAGTTTGATCTGTTGGCGTTTACACTTGCACCATCGCTGGAAGTTTTTAATCGGTGTCGGAAAAAAGATTTGTTGTTAATTGCTGACTTTTTCAATGTGGCTGTGTCTAAAGATTCTACTAAGCGTGTAATCAAAGAGACACTGTACAATGAGTTGGTCCAGGCAGGTATACTACCAGATGAGTTGTCCTTGGAAGTAACTGGTGAGATAAATGAGACTCCGATCGCAAGTTTTGCTGGATCTCGAATAGATCCAGAGACTGCAATTAAGCTAAAAGAACTTGATCTGGCCCTGAAACAACAAGAGTATGATATCAAGGTCATACAGTTACGTACTTTAGAGGTTGAGGCTCATCGTGATATTCAGCTTAAGACGCTAGAGCTAGAAGCTATGCGACAGAAGCCTGTTCCACTCCCACGCTCGAGAGCGCCCTCTACACCCAGGTTTGACCGAGTACAGTCTCATTCAAGCACTGTCAGTTATGACCCAGGTAGTAATACCCAAGCAACTTTTGATGTGGTGAAATATGTAAAACTGGTACCCCCTTTCAGAGAAGCGGAGGTAGACTCGTACTTCACTGCTTTTGAACGCATTGCTGCAAAGTTAGGATGGCCGAAGGACATGTGGGCTCTTCTCCTCCAATGTAACTTTGTGGGTAAGGCACAGGAAGTTTGCGCTTCACTCCCAATTGAGCAGTCACTTGACTATGACATTGTCAAAACTGCAGTGTTAAGAGCGTATGAATTGGTTCCTGAAGCCTACCGTCAGCGTTTTCGAAACTTGGTGAAAACCTCTAAACAAACACATGTGGAGTTTGCACGAGAGAAGAAAACCCTCTTTGAGAAGTGGTGTCTCTCAAATAAGGTCACTAGTTTTGAGCAACTGCAGGAGCTTATCTTGTTGGAAGATTTTAAAAAGTGTGTGCCCGAAACTGTGGTTGTACATTTGAATGAGCAAAAGGTAAACACTCTTTCCGATGCTGCTGTAGTAGCAGATGAATTCGTACTCACACACAAGATGGTATTTCCTTCACGCCAGCCCAAACGTCAGTTTTTTAACCGTGAGCAAGCAGAGAAAGAAATGTCCAATGTTTTAAGAGAAGCGACAGGTAAGAGTCATAAAACTGAGCTAAAACAGTCTAATGACAAACGTGTCTGTTTTTACTGTTTAGATCCAGGTCACCTGATTTCTGACTGTGCAGCATGGAAGCAGAAAAATGCTGCTGGGAAGTCGAAGGGTGTGGCCTTGGCTCAGACTGTCTCGAACCCTGAAAGCTGTTCCATACCACTTAAGAGTACTGGGTATGAACCTTTCCTTTTTACTGGATCTATTTCCCTTTGCACTGACTCTCTGGGTAAGTCCATCTCGATTTTAAGAGACACGGGGGCGAATCAATCATTTGTTTTGGCCAATGCCTTGCCGTTCTCAGCCGACACGTACACTGGGGCAGATGTGTTGGTACGAGGAATTGAGTTGGGATGTGTGCGAGTGCCGGTACACCAAGTTTATCTTAAGTCTGATTTGGTGACGGGCTTAGTTCATATTGGTGTGCGAACTGAGTTACCTGTAGAAGGTGTAAGCCTTATATTGGGGAATGACTTGGCAGGTGGTAAAGTTTTTCCCTCCCCAATTGTTGTTGATACACCAGAGATCTCTCCTGAACCTGATGTATCTACGCATTTCCCTACTGTTTTTCCTGCTTGTGCAGTGACACGTGCGCAGACACAGAAGTGGAAAGAGACTGTGAATCTGGCTGACTCATTCATGGGTCCTGAAAAAGATTCCTTGGAGTGTACTCTATCGATTGCACCGCAGCCAACTCCTGATGATGCTGTGTTTTTAAAGGATGAAGCTCTGAAGTTTGATAGAGAACACTTAATTGTTGCACAAAGGTCTGACAAATCCCTAACGTCTTGCAAAGAAGCTGCTGTTCAGTTTGATGATACGAGTAGCGCTAGAACTGCTTTTATGTGGAAAGATGATGTCCTAATGCGTCGTTGGAGGCCGCATGATGTAGATGATGCTTTTACTGTTTTACAAGTAGTTTTACCCTCTGAGTTTCGTTCTCAGGTATTACAGCTTGCCCATGAGCATCCTCTCTCTGGACATCTGGGAGTAAATAAGACCTACAAGCGCATTTCTCGGTACTTCTTCTGGCCTAGATTGAAGTCCAGTGTTTCTGAGTTCTGCAAGTCTTGTCATGTTTGCCAACTCGCGGGTAAGCCGAATCAGACCATACCTACTGCTCCCCTCTATCCGATTCCTGTGGTGAGTGAACCATTTGAAAGGTTGATTTTAGATTGTGTTGGACCACTTCCAAAGTCTAAGTCGGGACACCAGTATGTTTTAACTTTGTTGTGTGCTGCAACGAGATTCCCAGAAGCTATTCCGCTCCGTACTCTGAAGGCTCAAGCAGTGGTGAAGGAGATAGTTAAGTTCTGCTCAACATTTGGCTTGCCGAAGGTTATCCAAACTGACCAGGGTACTAACTTTACTTCTAAAGTACTTGCTCAGGTACTGAATGAGCTTGGAGTTGAGCATAAGTTCTCTAGTGCGTACCATCCAGAATCTCAAGGTGCATTAGAACGTTTTCATCAAACCTTAAAATCAATGCTACGTGCATATTGCTTAAGTACTGGCAAAGATTGGGTTGAAGGTTTGCCATTGGTCATGTTTGCAGTCAGAGAGACCGTACAAGAATCGTTGGGGTTCAGTCCTGCTGAACTTGTTTTTGGCCACACTGTGCGTGGACCATTGAAACTGTTAAGTGAGCAGCTTTTATCAAAGAAACCGGTGTCTACTAATGTCTTGGACTATGTTAGTTCTTTTCGTGAACGTCTCCACAAAGCTTGTGATATAGCTAAAGCTCATCTGGTAGGTGCACAAACCAGAATGAAATTGCGGTATGACAAGACCAGCGTAAAACCAATCTTCCAACCTAATGATTTAGTTTTAGTCTTGCTTCCAGTTCCTGGTTCCGCACTACAAGCTAAGTTCACCGGTCCATACACTATTGTAAAAAGACTGACGGACACTGATTACGTCATCTCTACTCCAGATCGTAGGCGAAAGAGTAGAGTATGTCATGTGAACATGTTGAAGGCTTATGTCACTGACAAAGCCACCAAAGAAAGTTCTGTTGTTGATGTTGTGTCCACAGTATTGTCTGCGGCTTATTGTCCACAAGAGGATAGTCTCGTTGGAGCCGAAGAACGAATGTCAGGAACTCGTCTCAAAAACTCAGAAGTTCTGAGTGACTTGGACTTGCATCTTGCTCACTTACCGGAAGGCCAACGTGCAGGGTTAGTTCAATTGTTAAGCGAGTACTCTGCATTGTTTTCTGACATTCCACGTCAAAAATGTGTTTGTGTTATTTATACCCACTTGTTTTTAATTACAATCATTATTTATTGGGATAATGTTTGTAACTTAGGGGTGGGGGTGTTACGTCCAGAGACGTATTGTTTTTCTGTTGCATGTCTCTGTGTTGTTTTGCTGTGTTCCCTTGCTCTTCTCTTGGCTCCTCCCCCTTGTCTATCCACAGGATACCTAATCACACCACCTGAACCTGATTATCCAGGAGGGAAGCTGCCTATATAAACCTTGCAGTATCCTGAGAGGGAGGGGGAAGACATAGAAGCTTTGTTGAGAGCTTACTTCCACCAGAGTTGCTGTGTGTACACGGTTATTGTTTGCTGTTGTTGACTTTGCACAGGTTGAGACTGTGTACATCCATTTTCTTTTGTCAAAGTGCTTTATTTTCTTGTTTGTCATTAGTTATACCATTTGGGTATCATTTTCTTTGGTACACAGGAACTGTAGGAAGGTGGGTGCCATTTTGTTTTGTAAACTCTTTTCTCCTGTTTTTGACTTTAGTTAGGGAGTTAGTGTAAATGCTTGTATTTTGTTTCTTTTTCCTTTGTAGGTTTAGGAAGAGGGTTAACTCCCAGTTAGATCACCTGTTTTGTTTATTGTTTTGGCCTTTGCCCCCTTCTGAAGATATTGTTCCTCCTAAGTTGTATTGTTTTTGTGATCAATCTTGAGTTTGTAAATAAATTGCTTCTTTGAGTTGACTTCCTGGTGAATCTCATTGCTCTTGACTTCATCGCTTTTGTAACTTTAGTAAGAATAAATGTTTATTTAATTTAGCCAATGAATTATAATCAGTGCTCTGTATATTTGTTTACTTTATAAAATTTATGTAGTATAGCCTATTTATATGCCTGTCTAGTTCTTGACGTTTTTCAGGTAGGTCTATTTGTGTGTCATGGTTAGGAAGGAATGCACGGAGGCAACGGGATGAATGGAAATAGACTTCTATAATGAAGCTCAAAACAAACACTTTATATGTAAACAAAAATGGCACATCCCATGTAAAACATACCTAAACCGAGAAGAGGAAGAGACCAGGGCGGAAACACAATGTTACACGGACTTGATCGGACAAGGACTGAAGGAAAACACAGGGTTGACATACACAAGGGATGATTGAGGGAACAAGACACAGCTGACAAGACTAACAAGCTGATTGATGACAGGTGAGTGGAAAACACTGGGAGGAAATAGACAGAGACACAACATTGTGTCTTTGTTCTATTGTAGTTTTTTGTTTTATTACTGTAATTAATTATTTGCTCCTGTTTAATCACTGACTGTTTACCTGTCTTCAGTGAGCATAAAAGTTATTATTTTAGTTGTTATTCGTTTTTGTGATATTGAAATTTGAGGTGAGATTTATGAAATTTCAATGATATCAACATTTTTCAAGTTTATCAAGTTTATTTAAAGCAGAAATAACCATTGTGATATACTGTTATCATTAAATAAAATAACACATATCATAACATAAGATTTTGTTCGTATTGCCCACAAATTAATTGTTAAGTGTAAATGCTATGAAAAATTCACTTTTTTTTTTCAACAGAATTATAAAACGCGCATACCCGATGAACATGTTAATCCGGGAATTGACTTAATTACAATTAATGATGGGCCAATGAGGGTCAAAAATTTATTTGCAACTATTTACCAATTTTGTAAAAAATTGAATATATAAAGAATATATAGAATATATTCGTCCAAAAGAATATATAGCAGGAATCTCAGAAATGTGGACAGAATCCAGTGACAAATTCTTTATTAGAAATAATAGCAGTACAAAATGTGTCAGTTATTGAAACACCAGAGGTTTGTAACACTAATGAATAATTTGGAGCTAGAAGAGGGTTTGGGAATTACTCTGAAAGGAACTTAATTGCATCACATTGGCATGTGGTTCACCAATCACATAAACACCAAAAGATCAGAGGGTGCTCACCCAACCTTATTTATCTTCTAAGAATATGATTTGTATTTCAGTGGTTCACATCAGCCTGCTGTAGTAAAAGTTTGATCTTAAATCAGTGGAAATCTGTGCCAGGGATTAGAGATGTACGGTCAGCCGTGACTTTGCCAACTGATGGGGTATTTCCTAAATCAAAGCTTTTTCTTTCTCTCAGGTCTTTTTTCTCCATCTTCTTGCTCAGTAGCTGGGGGGCATCACTCAATCAAGAGATGAAGGGCTGATACAGAGAACTGCGAGGCTTTGAGAGTGTTCAAGGTCAGATACAAGCTTGCAAAGACAAAAATAAAACACTTTTGCAGATCAGTTAATGATTAAAGGAATTGCTCACCTATTTCTGCCAATATTATCACGCTCATTTTTGTTCCAAACCCTTTTTTATATATCATACAACAAGTCATAGTGGCCACAAAATGGATCAAAAGACGAGTAAAACTACATATATGTCAAACTTATGCAAATTTATGCTGTCATTCACTGTAAATCCTTTTTTTCTGTCGTATTAAAACCCACTGTCTTTCAAATCTCATTCTAAGTTTTGAATATCTGAACGGCAACATTGCGTGTTGTCAAACCTTTCACAACACGTTTGCAAAATGAAGAAAGGAAAAGGAAGATTATATGATTCAATTTCATTGGGTTCCCCAAATAAATCTATTATATGACTTGCAATATTATGTATGGACTACCTTTATGGTCATTTCATGATGCTTTTGCGGTTTATGGAGCTTGACAGCCGGGATTTGTATTAGAAAGACCACACACACACAGATCCCTTCTTTCTTTTCTATTTGAGATGCACACACTGAGTCTAAATTGCTTTATTGAGGCTTACTTTAGCAGGGACTCTCATTCTGATTTAGCAGAACAGCACAATACTGCAGATAAATGCATAGCTTTCAATGCAGGAGCGAGTGGTTGAATTGTGTGAAAGGCGTGGTGAGACTCCATTTGTTTTGGTTGTTCAATAAGCCTGTTGGAATTGAAAAGAATCAGGTTAGACAATCTGCAGGATTACTTTGGTAAAGTTTTCTGGGTGTGGGATGGGATGCTGCGTGCATCGGAGTTCACGTGTTATGCTGGAGACACCTTTTTAACACCTCTCTCTCTCTCCTGAAAGACTCTCTCACTTTTCCCAAATTCTGTTAGAGTTTGGCCTTTCTCTTTCTTTTAGCTTCTCTCTCCCCCTTTACATATTGATTTTATATTGAGTTCTTTAAAAGTAGTAGTTTCCAGAAGTACACCAATATAGTTTATGTACAACAAAATACATGTGAAGTGGGTCACCAGAGTCTCCAAACGGAAATTACTAAATTATGTTTTAAAACAGAGACTACTAGTAACAGCTGTTAGTCTCTCAGACAGCATTTTAATATTGCATAATTCAGCTTCAAAATAATGCTAACAGAGTAAAAAAAATTTTTTTTACAGTTATGTTCTGATTTGGCTGTTTTATTGTGCTGCAGGCATGAACTTTGTGCATGAACTAAACAAATATTTAATTACGAAAAAAGTACACACAAACTGAACAGCAACCACAACTTTCTCATACATCTATGCTGCCTTCAAAAATCCATCAGATGAATGGATCTTAGGAGACAGGAAATTAAGCCAACATTGAATTTGGACGTGTTTTGATGTCTTCCTACATAGGAATGTGTCCTCTGAAGGCTCATTTTGGTAACACTTTACTTTAGGGTCCAATTCTAACTATTAACTAGTTGGCTGTTTAGGAGTACTTATAAAGCACATATTAATGCTATCTTCTGGATGATATCATTCTACATTTCTAATCTAACCAATATCTAAACGTAACAACTACCTTACTTGCTATGAATAAGCATGAGTTTAGGCAAATTCATACTTAATAGGGAGAATTGGACCCAAATTTTGGATGGAGACCTGGTCTCAGTTTGTTTGATTATGTTCACCTGTCGTCTCATTAATTTTCAGTATCATCAATTTTAGTTTCATGTATTTTATAGTTCTCATTCATTCCCTGTCAGTTCTCGTCAGTGTTGGATCTCTCTGTTCTGAATCTTTTTCATTAAAGAAATTTATTTGAGTCACCTTCAACGTCTGAGTCACATACACAACCAACCCGTGGCAACAGGTGGATAATTAAATATTCAGATTGAATTATTGGTAATAGGAATTATTCTAAGTTAATTTAATGTATTTGCATACTACCCTTCTCTTGCAGAAAAACCTTCCAGAGTTTAGCTTGAAATAATCAGTTGTTATTTAACTATGGCATGAAAATACACCCGCTGACAGGTCGGTAGGACATCGTATTATTGCATTCGGACTGAATTTAATGATTGGACGAACATTTTATTGTCCTGCACCTTCCACAGACTATATATATATATATCACCTTTCACCTGGCATAATGCCTCATTACTGTAATGCATCAGGATGTTTTAGCTTTGAGTTTGTCATCTTTATTGTAATACAGTGATTTTTATAGAAATTTAAAACAGCATAATTAAAGGCAGTACAGTACTTACTACCACGATGTAGTAAATTTTGGATGCAGTGTATTATTCCCCCGACCTGCACATTACATTAATAAAAACACTACTTTTACTATAGTGAGAATTGGGGGGGGGGGGGGGGGGAACATTTAAAATTTTCATGAAAAAAATGTCACAGTAATCCTAAAAATAGGTTCCATGTTTTGTTTTTTGTTTGATGTTCTTTTGACAGGTTTAGTGAGAAATGCTGCTCTCGGCTGATCTTGATTTATTAAATGCTTATTTTGGGTATACCGTATGTGTATAGGAGTTATTAAACATGATGCAGCATTACGTACAGTTACATGGCTGGATATAGAGCATTTAGTGGAGACTGTAACCATAGAAACAGGGCATTCCCAGTATTCCAGCACACTCTCAATGTTGTCTTTTCGTTCAATAATCTGTTTTCAAATTTTTTGAGATGGTCAGTTTAGGTCTGCAGTTATTAAGATTTTGCATAGTTGCCTGACAGAATGTTTGACAAAGCAAATGTGCATCCTCAACCCAAATGTAAAATCAGCATCCTCTAAAAGTCTTTTCATGTTGCAAGAACTGCATGCCTCCCATCAATCACTGGGGAGGAGGTAAAGGAGAAGGTTAGCTTGTGATGTTACCAGAAGAGGTGAGTCTTAGTTATTTTTACATGTTAGTTAGCCAATGCTGTTAACTGTCTAGGCAAATTGTTTACAACAGACACTACTGTTCAAACCTTATTAAAGTAAATTTTGCATAATAGCTCCCCTTTAAATGTTCAGTGGGAGCAGCGATCAATACTGAATTATAAACAGTCTTTGCAGATCTCTCAGATTTAGGTCCTAGTTGTTCCGTGACCCTTCAGAGAGTGAGATTTTACCTGCCGGAGCACTCAGGAATGCAGCACAAGGCCAGCAGCAGGTTCGCGTTAAATAGCTGCAGTCTTATGTTTTTCACAGCTCTTTGAATTTCAATTAACTCTAAAGCTTTTATCGGATCTGTCGCCAGTGTTATATTTGAAGGCAGAAGAATGTGCCTTTAACAGAAAATAAGCCAAAAACCATCTTGTGGCCAGCCAACCTGGGGAGGTGTGCGGCTTTCGTTCAGCTGTCCTCAATCCATTTCACAGGCTCCTCTCAGAGTGACAGCAGAACGCTGAAATGAAGGCGCTTGATCGATTGCCTAGCAGAGACGTTCATGGTAAATAACAGCAGCTTAAAACGCCACCGACAGGAACCGGTTTAAAAAGCTATTAGACTTGTTTCCAACTCTTTCTGAAATAATACAATAAAGAAGAGAATGTGTAATGAAATAAGAGCTCTGTAATCCAATTGCGCTGTAGATCCAATCGCATTTATAAAGTCAACAGAGGTTCAGTAGATTCACAGAGCTTCTCTCCCTCTCTCTCTCTCTCTCTCTGAACTCTCCTTTTAATCTCCCTGAGTGATTCCAGAACGTTCTAGCACACAATCCTCATGAGGGAGAACATAGTGCATTCTGACCCCTCCATCCCCTGTTATCTCTGGATCCCGAGGGCTCAATATATCCTAATAGATGTTGTGCTTGCACTGAATTACAGGCAATATCACTGCAACTTTTCTTCATTTTGACCACCATTACAGCAGTTCTAACTGAGGTCTTTGGTTTTCCCTGATCAAATCAGATGCCTCGTCGGCTCCCGGCCACAGGGAACAGACTCTGACATACTTTACGTATACATACGTAAATATGGGATGTTGTAAAAGATATCCAATGTCCGTGTTCTGTAACTCCTTAAAAGTCATAGACTTTCACCCTAGACTGAAAAGGTGTTTAACATCAAGAAAACCTATTCGAGTGGCTAACAGTTGAAAGAGAATTTTCTGAAATGAGTATCATTGTCGGCTCATTACGGATAACTGTGAAAGTGAAAGCAGTGCTTTATAAATGGCACTTTAAATGTTCTTTGCGATGCTATAATATATTAAGTGAGCAAAAAGCCAGTTTCTGCACTGATGGATTCAAAAGTAGTCATACTTTCTGAAGAAATACATTTCGCAAGCAACATATGAATTTCAAATGTTAGTAGAAGACATGGCTGCATTTCAATCAGTGCAAATGGAGAAAGATGGATTTTTTCTCAGAGTGCATTTTCCAACTGGACCTTACGAACCATCCAATCCTTGATTCCTAAAATCTTTTCAGTCTCTCTAGTCATTTGTCTTAAATGGGCCACATCATGTTTCTTTAATGCTTCTTTTGGATTACAATGATTCATGATTTAATGATTCATTAACTGATCATCTCTTTATTTAATTTAGTTACAGTAATCCCTCGCCACTTCGTGGTTCAAGTTTCACGGCCTCAGTGCATCGCAGATTTTTTTTAATATTCATCGAAAAAAGTAAATAAATACAGTCATATCGGCAGCTGTATTGTGGAAAGCAGTGTTGCTTCATCGTGATTCGTGAGAATCGGTTTTCCAGGATGCCAGACAAAGAGAGAAACTCTCTCAGAGGCTTTGTACACGCCCACGGCACTCAGACAAGACACGTGATTGGTTCCCAGCACGTGATCGACCAATGAGAGCACGAGTGGAGTGGGAGCCTCTTTGCCTCTCTCAGAAGCAAATGTTGACGATCCAGCACCGATATCTGATGATGAGGCGCTTCCTGAACCGATTTAAAGGCCTCATTATACCAGTGCAGTAACACCATCATCATCATCTTCATCATCATTCATGAACCGCACAGGTCTGTCATCATCGTCATTACAGGAGTCTCAAGATACTACGGTCATTGATGAGTGTAGAGCACCATAATATGTATCGTATGAGAGTAAATGTACAATATTAAGGTTTTATAATTAAATACATTTCATTAAAAATGTATATAAAGTGTAAATATACATATTTTAAACATTCTGGTACCTACACACACACATATACGGAAATTCCTAGGGGGGGCCAATCCTACTTTGCGGATTTTCACCTATCACGGGGGGTTCCAGTCCGCATTAACCATGATAAACGAGGGATCACTGTATTTTCTTTCATTTGACTATCATTGGTTATTTCCCCCCAAATCATGAATAGCAGGTCAAACTTTCAATACGTATCAGGTGCAATACAGTTTCATCATAATCCTTTGTGTGAGAGATTGTTGATGCAGTAAGATGTGCATTGTACTAAAAGTCATGAATTCATCCATTGAAATGAGTTTGGAAGGCTTCACATTTTTTTCAGCTTAGTTTGTTTTATATCTGAAACATCAGACTGAGCTTACATTTTTATATGTTTCATAATACAGCACTTTTTTGATATATTTCAGCAGGTGCCACTTAAGACAGTTAAATAGGAGACCAAATATGGACATAACTGTGCTCTGCCATCTTTTGTTGATGTCATTCCAAAGCAGATTGTCATGGATTTAGAGCGTTACTGTAATGATTGTAATCTGCCATTGACACGAGACATAAGAAGGTCATAGTGATAGTCAATCTTCACATCTTGCTTTGTTTCAGTGCCGACTGAGAGCACTCCAGATGTAATCTTCCAGTGCTCAGTTTTGAAAAATGCCTTAGTAGGGTCTCTGTAGGCCTTGTGTTGCATGGAATGTTGGAAATTGGTTTCTGTCCATTGGAAACTGAGCAATTTACGCGTCCCGGTTCCCTGCCCCTCTGAGAAATTGTACTAATTTCACACCTTTTCTGAGGGAGTCTGTGTCTTTCTTCAACATGCATCAGCGCAACTGTACTCCATTACACAGGTACTTAAAGAGACACGAATCTGAATGTATGTGAGTAAATTAGAGGCGAGAAAGAAATAATAAGACTCTTTGCCGCTCGGTCCCACAGCATTTCTCGACACGGTCTCTGTGATCTTGATCCAATCTACAGTGACTCTCACCTGGAGACACTTTTGCTAGTCTCAGAGTACATGGAGATCAATTTAAAGCAACCCCCACTAGTTGTCTGATGTGTTGAGTATAATTAGGTTGTGTTTGCAATGCCACAATATGCTTGAAAACCAAATCAGCATATTCCAACTGCGATTTCTGAAGGATCATGTACAACTAGATGCTGAAAATTCAGCTTTGCCATCACAGGAATAATTAACATTTTAAAATGCATTCAAACAGAAAGCCTATATAATTAGGTTTTATTGTTGATACATTTTATGTGGTTACTTTTACCTTATGCACTTTGCTTAGTTTAAATTTAATGTGCTCTTTCTTTGGTAATCTCTCGTTCTTCTGTTGGTTTTTCAAAGCTCTGAGAGACGGAGTGTGTCTCAGAGAAATAAGATGATGGATAACCATCCATCAAAATGTAAATATTCATTACTCACCTGGCACAGAAGACCGTTACCATGACAGCACAGGGATATGGGCTCTCCAAAAGCTAGTCTTGACAGCCTTGAAAGCCCACAAGTACTAATGCCAAATGAGAGATGTCAAGTGGGTACAGAATATCACAAAGCGATCAGGTTGACGGTGTATATCCAGTGAAAGTTTGTATAATGCGCATTTACCAACCTTGTTCAAATGCACGACTCGCCTTTAACTTGAAAATCCTGCACCTTACAGGTGAAATAGAGGCTTTTCATTGCAGAAAGTGCACCGGTAAATGATCAGAACCTATGAACCTAATGTCATTTATGCAAACTGGTTACTGTACACTTCAAAATGCATGTTTCAAGGGCTCTTCGGATACCGTAGGTGGTTTTGCTGTGCCGCTCACCATTAAGCTTTGAGCTTGCACAGAAAAAAAAAAAGAAAAAAAAAGAAGAAGATTACTCCTGACACTAAAATTTTTTTATGTTTTAAGATTTGATTTAAATGCTTTTCTTAGCATGTGTAGCTGGTGTTCGCAACAGGCGATTTGACCAGCAATATTTCCTTTATGGCGCAGTGACCATTGATATTTGTATTGATGTATATCAAACTTCATTGTACCGCCCCCACAATACAATAATGGATTACCCATTTTGTTTGGCTGAAGTGAGGCAAAATATTACTTTGTGAAAAATAAAAGTAAAATATTATGAACTAATAAGGTAGAACAAAAGTAGTACAGTACACAAGAGTATGTACATAAAGAGTTGGTTGATATTCGCCAGCAACTCCAGACAAACTGGCACTCAAAACTGTCCTGTTACTGTCACTAGCATTACAACAACAGCATATCTTGGTTCTGTGAAACGGCAAAACCAATGTCCTGCAGTCATAAGATACCTGTTGATAAGCACACTTCTGAGGGTTCTCAGAAAGATATTCAGAAACTTTTTAGTTAACATCCCTGCACTTCAAAGATATTAAGATAGATATTTATAAGCAGAACTGTGCATTTTGCTTCATGAACTCATTTTGTTTATGTTTTAATTTTGGATGAATAGTAATTCTAAATCACACACATTTCTTCTGCATAACCATAACCTCTGTATAACCGTTATACAGGAAAGCTCTTTCAGCTTTCCTGTAGCTCAAACAGTAGAGTGTGGCACTTTCAATGGCAAGGTCATGGGTTCGATTCCTCAGGGAAAACAAGAACTGATTAGAATGTCAATGTGTAACATTGCTTACACATTGCATAAATGTAAATGCATAAATGTAAATAAATGCATTTATGCATAAATGTAAATAATCTCTTTTTATAGCCATTTGTGGACCAATACTTTAAATTACCTTTTGTTAAAGTAATCCATTTTTGCCACAGAATAGGCACTGTGGATCTCTCCCTCACACACACAGTACAAACTGTATATTCTGTCCCCCTACACTAAACCTACCCATCACAGAAGACTTTCTGCATGTTTACATTTTTAGTAAAACATTCTCATTACTTCATCCTGTGTGCAGTTGACCACACACAATAGCGTTTAACTTTGATTCAGACTCTTTTGCGTGACGTCCTGTGGAGAGTTTGATCAGCTGTGTGTCTCTGTTCAGCATTCTGTCTTCCTTAAAGATACTTAGTTTAGACTTTCAAATACAGAACGCGAAATGAAACAAGCAATTTAAAGTGACAGATCGTAAGCCAACCGCATACAATAAATAAATAAAAAACAAAAATGCATAATGATGCCATGGCAATGGTCTAAAAGAAAAACAGAGAGGCTGTCAGAGAATGAGACGAGTGTAGTAAAGCCAGTGTGTGGTTGCGGCTCAGGGTTTCCCACACAGGTTCTTTTAGCCGAAGACAAAGCCAGTGTTGGATTATAGAGGAATAAGAACACCACACACAAACAAATTTGACTAGTTTGGGCTGGAATTACTATTTTGATTACTTTTTCTCCCTTGTTTGTTATTCCTTCATTCTTTAGCTGATTTAAATAAGGATTTAAATAATGTGTAATTTTTTTTTCAAGCAGAGTGTAGTTCTATAAAATAAGAACGGACGTTAACACACTGCATCTGAAATCGCATGCTGTCTGAGTAGGGAATACATTTTGAATTTTTATATTTGAATACATTTGAATTAGAACCTTCAGACTGGCTTGCAGAAGGTCTGGTCTCCATCAGCAAAGGATGTTTGACTGACTTTTAACGCAACCAATCACAGTTCGTTTTGTTTTGCGTTACAATGGGGTTTGGCATTTACAGCGGCTCTTTTTCCAGGTGGACCGTTAAAGAACGCAACACAACATGTCTCCCGGAAATGCTGTAGAATTCATATCAGGATACATCATGATTCAGATGACGACATCAAATCCTGAAATACATCAATTATGCATCAATGGTCTATAGTGAAGGCTGAGACTAAATTTGAATTTACCATTAAATTAATTTGACCATTACACAAGTATGTTTTATGTAGTATGAATGAAATTCAGATGCACTACATCCTCCATGTTGTCACTGTCACTTGTGTTTCTTCACTACCATAGTTAAATACATGGGATATGGAATATTACAGTAAATTGTCTAATGTCTATCAAACTTCGGAATCTCGGCAGAAGTAGCAAGTCATCCACGGACGATTTAATCGTTTTTCTAATTCTATACAGTAATACCTTGAGATATGAGGATCCCGACAAACGAGTATTCTGAGATACAAGCCTTCGAACATTTTTGCTTTGAGATACGAGTAAATATTTGAGATACGAGCAGCTTACAGACGCCGACGCTAGGTGTTCAAGCACTCGGAGCAGCTCAAGCCGCCTCATTTATGGGGCAATTGCATATGATCTCCACTAGAGGGCCACTTTGGTTTTACAGCGGGAGGTTACCGGGGGTGAGGAGTGATTTACGAGTATTATGCTGTGAGCAGCACGAGCTATATTTGTTCAACAATAATAAATATGAGGTTCTGAGTCTATTCAAAACACAACATGGGAAGAAACACTACACTTCCGTAATGTGTTTGTAATCCCTCCCTCCTCCTCCTCCTCCTCCACACATGCCGCCATTAGCCGCTACTGTATCGCCTGTCTCGAAGGAAGAACTCATAATTAAAACCACATTTTATTTTATATCACAGGAATATGTGTGTGTCTGTGTGTGTATGTCTATATAGCAATTAAAAACATGTTTTTCCATTGTTATTAACACTAATATGGGAGTTTTATAATAAGGGAGGGCTGGAACGTATACATTTTTTTTTGCTGTTATTTCTTGTGGGAAAAGATGATTTGAGATACAAGCAATCTGAGTTATGAGCTCGGCCCTGGACTGGATTATGCTCATATCTCAAGGTATTACTGTATATATACACATATAAATAATCAAACTGTTTTAGCATACTATTTTTCACATACTGTAGAGCAGGGAAGTATTCAATTTCAGATGCAGCGATAGACCTTTTTGTTTTTTTGATGAATTTGATGATTTCACATTGAAATGGGACTTGTTGCAAATATAACAATTTTATAATGTTGATCTCTCCTGAAACTCCTGGAGACACATTTAATCTCACAATTGAGATATTACAGACATCCCATTTTTCATTTTACTTTTCTCTCCTTCAGGCTATATTCGCTGTGTTTGTTGTGCTCTCTCACAGACATTCGCTGTGATTATTGCATAAACACACCTGCAAACGGACATGTCTCTGATATCACTGTTTGACCACTGGCTCCTCATATTGATGGATATCTCTGCGCTCTCTCGGCCCTTCCAAATCAAAATAAGATCCAACCAATAAGTTTAGCTTGGAGTCTTTCATTTGGAGAGGATTTAATCGGTCGTGGAGATTTCCACTACTACCGTGTCCTGTAATCGCGCCATGAATTTTCGCGCCGTGGAGTTTAGTGAAGGCCAGACTAAAGTTTACAGATGATTTCAATGTTACTTCAGAACTACCTTTGAAATCTCTCTTGAAAGTTATGTAAATAAATAAACAGTTTTTGGACCGTTAATTATTTTTGTTATACATTTGTATCTTTTTTCCACCAAATGGAACAGTTTGAGCTATTTTAGGCCACGTCCACACGATGCCGGAGCGTTCCTTATCCGATATTTTTTTTCCTCGTTCAAAAAAAAGAAAAAAAAATCAGCGTCCACACGATACCACTGAAACCGACTGAATCCGGTGTAATTTATATGCCAGACCAGTATGGGGCGCTGTAATTCTGCCACAGATATTACACTATAAACCGAGAAGAAGACTTTGAGCATGCGCATTGTTGTTGCTGTTCAGTGTTGCCAGATTGCTATTTACCCTTTTGTCACGTCCGACCGGGAAAACATGCCTTTTAGCTGGTTGATAAAATTTGGGATGGTTTTTGATGCATAAAAAAAATCGCTCAACATTTTTCATTATTTATAAGAGTACGCACTTCGGGCTGGTATTTTTTTTTTACATTGGAGGGTTTTAAGCTGTAGCTGCGCTGGAATCTTCAGTCCAATCTGGCAACACTGTTGCTGTTACTGTGACGCAGCCGACACGTGATGTGATGACATCATCGGTAAACAAAAAATATACGGATTGGCCGTCCACACGAGTCCGCAAGGGTGTCGGATGCAGATCTATCCACTTTAGGACCCGGTATAAAATGTGAGCGGATTCAGTCTCCCAAATCGCCGGATGCATGTGGACGGAACGCCAATCCGATAAGAAATGTATGCGGGTGCAGTGATCCGCGTCTCCGTGTGGACGGGGCCTTACTTTTAAATAATTTTACTTCTTAATACTTTAAGTTCTTTTGTAACTTCCAACCTGAAAACTACGCTTGAATGGAAATGTAGAGCCTGGTCTTTGTGCTTTAGAGAATTCTGAAATTACTTGAATATATTTCAGGACATTTTCTACATATAAATGATTTAAAATAATTAGGTAGCCTTCAGTAAAACGCTTTAGTGATTGAGGTGACTCTTATAAGCAGGATCAATTGCGGAAATCACTTTCGTAAATAACAAATTAGCCATTATCAGCTTCTTTACAGTGTTTGAATAAAAACGGAATATTAGGTTCCAAGAGAGAGTATTCCAATATTACCTTAAAAGACAGATAATGAAGAATACAAGACTGAATTTTTTTTAGATAATTTAGGTCTGCCAGCAACCTGATCTAATTTGATTTAATAAGGAAATTAAAAAGAACTGATTGCTTCATTTTAACATTATTACATAATCCAATAATGATACAATCAGGATGTGAAGTGAATTAATAAGCTCTTAAATTCAGAGCACACAGAAAGGTAGATGTTTATTGACTGTAATATGTTAAAACTATACTTTTTTTTCCAACAACCAATATAGATTGTATACGTTTTGTCCCCATAATGTAGGGTTTAACACACTCGCACACTTTAGTGTTTACGGTTTTCGGGAGAAATTAACCAATCTACTGATGTAATGATAATGATACAAATCATTATTTCTGTTCTGTGAGTTTTAACTTTAGCAATAGTTCATCTAGTTTCCGTTTATTCAGATTATTCCAGACCGACACTCCCAAGAGGAAAACCCTTGCTGTGATCTCTCATTCCGTTCTTAGATCACGATGACAGTTAAATACCTTTTTTATATATAAAAGAACCGTGCTCCTAATGACATTTTTTTTAAAACGAGGAGTATTTTGAAATGTGTTTGTACAGACTCTGAGAATAATTAATCCCGACAAAGTTTTCACAGAGCACCTTTTCATCCTGGTTCATTAGTGTCTAATTGCACTGTAAAAATTACAACATGTCGTGATATTTAGCAAAGAAAAATAGAGACGGCCCATCCATCTGTCCCCGTGACCGTAGGGATTACGCTAATGCATTAAAGCCACGATTCGTATCGCTGTCGGTCGGGGATTAAAGCGCTTCCTTGACTATTGCCTTCTGAACAGGGATGAAAGCAGCATGCGATGGGCCGAGGCTGATTAATATTCCTTTTTGGAGACTGTAAGAGGCTCGGAGAAACACAATCCCTCTTCCTGTGATTAATTAAATTGTGGGGAAAATGCGGGCCTAGCTAACCCCTTCTCGCTGTCAAGGCTTTCTCTAGCTGTTTAATTCAGTGGAATTGAACAGTAAATACTAATATATGCTTAGCAAATTGGGCTGGGAGAGAGGAGATGAGGTCTGGGTTTGATTTAAAGTGATTGTGTCTGAGAGAGACCGTGTGTGCTCTTAGGGCTTGCTGTTCATTAGTAAGTTTTCAAAGGGAGAGAGTTAATTGTCGCCTGCCTTGAAACAAAAGCCATGCCGTAGTCCCCCACAACCTTAATGAGTTTCTGTTTGTAATGAGACACTTACTGCGTTTGGAAACAGATTTTCCACAGTCCACAGATCAATAACGCACCCAACAAAAACTTTATCTCATCTGTTCATTCACTCTGCTCTCTGGCTCTCGCTCGTGGCTCATAAAAACATCTTGCACTCCAAACCCTGGCGATCTCTCCAGCTCGGGCTATTACTTGAGCTTAACATATATTTTGTCGATGGTCACTTTAATTGTCTGCTTCAGACTGGCCATAACAAAGTGACGAGATTCCCTGGGTGTCGAGGGCAAATGTTTCTCAGCCTTTTTGCTGTGGGAAACATAATTGACGTAATAAGAAAAGTTTTGTAGTTTGCTTGTGGCTTATTAGAAGAACATTTAGAGCCACACTAAGTGACTTTCGGCCCTCTAGTGGTTAAAAACAAAGCTGCATGCATTTTGTGGAAGAACATGGTATTGGTTGTGCTTCGGCTCTGCATGACTGAAGAAAATGCTTATCCTACTGCCCATAAAACATTCAAAACTCAGCTTAAGAGATATAATTAATTTAGATTCAAAGGACCTCAAGCTGACTAGAGTTCTTTTGGACGTTACTGTTGCTTTACTCATTAATAGACATTAAATTCCAGCATAGCAATACAACAACCATAATGAAACAAGCTTTTACAATAGATAATGCTTTACAATGAATACTGTTAGAAAGTGACATGTGGCAGTTTTTCTGTTTAATAAATTACTCACTTGTTGAGTAATACAATTCTTCTTTTATGGTTACGATGAGACACACACACACACACATTTAAAATTACAATATTAATAGCATTTAAAAACAAGATTTCCATTTCCAAAAATTGCTGTTCTTTTGAACTTTCTATTCATCAAAGAATCACGATAAAGCTCCAAATGAGCAAATTATGCATTTGAATTAATCATCATCATCATCATCATCAGCACATGATAAGTACTAGTCAAGTGAAATCGCTATATCAATCTGATTGAATTATAAGGGCAGACTGATTGTTATAAAAAGAGGAAAGAAGTGCTTGGGCTTGCAGTGCTTACCTCCAAAGAAAGAAGTGCAGCTATCATTGCTTTGCATCATTGCTTGGCCTCACATGCAAAAAAACTGTTGCACAATTTGAACCTGAAGTAAGCTATTTGTTGCCCACATGGTTGAAGTCACAAGGCTGAGGCAGAATCTACAGGCAACGTTCTTAATTGTGAACCAATTTCACCAAACAAGTACCAAAACTTCAAAAGAAACAAGACTCAACCAAGGTGAACACCACATTGACAGACAACAAGACAGGACTAAACACAGGGCTGAAATACAAGCCAAACTCAGAGACTAACCAGGCTAATTAACAAGACACACCTGGACAGAATTAACTAAATTAGTGACCATGGAAACAGAAGAGAAAAGGACAGGGAAAAACTGAACTGATAACAGACAGACTACAAAACACGGGTAACACTAACTCAGCACCAAACCCAATCATGACACATTTACTGGGGCAGCACAGTGGGTAGCACTGCCACCACTATACCCGTTTCAAACCCTGCCTCTCTTCTCGTGTATGTGCGGGTTTCCTCCATCTGCCCCGCTTTCCCCCACAGTCCAAAGACATGCATGTTAGGTGAATTGGAAATGCCAAATTGACGTAGGAGTATGAGTATAAGTGTGAATGTGTCCCTGAACTCCAAGTGCTGGGCTGTGACAAATCAAATAAGTGTGTAGTGCTAACCATGCAACTGAGCAGGAATAACACTAGGAAGATGGATGAAAGATAACAATTTTACCGGATCATCAAAAACCATAACTGTAGTGAAGAAGAAGAAGAAGAAGAAGAAGAAGATGAAGCCCCTTTACAACTATTTGATACATCTGGAAAATCAATTGTCCGGAGATTGGGTTCTGCCAACAGTGAAGCATCCTTAAACCATTCATGTCTTTTCTCCAAGGGAGTGGGCTCACTCACAATTCTGACCCAACACACTGCAAAAAATAATGTTTAAAAGTCACAGAACAATAACGGCAACATATAATGAACAAACCGCTCTCTGAGGCAAGTCGTTATTCCAGAGTCATGTAATGCTTTCTTTTATATCATGATTTACATTTTTACATTATACATTTCATCCAAAGCAACTTACATTGCATTCAAGTTCTTGCTTTCCCTGGGATTGAACCCATGACCTTGGCGTTGTAAGCAACAATGCTCTACTGATTGAGCTACAGGAAAGCCAACCCATCACAAGTTCGAACAAAATGGCTAAATAGTTTTGTACAAAAGATTGTCTATATAGAGTACACACAAAGGGGTGTGTTGTTGTGTGCAAAAGGCATTTAGTACGAGTACTATGAAATACTTGAGATGTGCAGATGAGTGCCTAGACCTCTGTGAATTACACTAAAGTGTGCTTACGTGATACGATCTTCTTTCATCACATAAATGTCATGCTTTCATTCTTACTGGCAGACAGAGCTGAAGCTGTTCAGACATTTCCCTCCAGAGGGACGGCTGAAACAGAGAGGCAGCCGTGGTTGATTTCAAACCCTCCCTGTGGTGGCGAGAGATGAGAAAGATTGCTGGGAAATGCTGCGTCTGGTCGGTGGGTCTCTTTTTGTGCAGTCGCTCTGATATCTCAACAGTGCAGTGCTGTCAATAAGACTTCAGTTGTCTGGTTCTTTTATCCAACAGCCACCCTGAAGATCTCATTTAGTAGAGTGGGAATTCAAGATGCATTTGAACACACACCGACTGACCGTGTGACGCCTACAAATGCTCACAAACGCTCACAAACATGATGGATATTATACAAGACCGTTTCTGCAGGATGTGAACATCTCTAATTGTCAGATCATCAGCATAGCATTGCTGTTGGACAGGTGTAAGCATGTCGTCTCTGGACCCAAAAGGACTGGGCCGTGGAGAGAAAATTCTACCATGGATGTGTCACACAGTCTGTGGGTCCCTTTTTTCTTTCATTTTCATGATTAAAGAGTAACGGAAAGTCTTATTTGCAAAAGCACTATGCAACTATTATTAAAGTAGTCCGTATGACACATACACCATTTTAACATTATTAAAAATGCATAGGCTACTGAGTGACTACAATAATGTTTGTCATAGAATACACAGTTTTGTTTTGTTGTTTTCTTTTCTTTATTTTCTAGGTCCGAGTTGGTTTAACTATGGTTAATCTACGGTTAATTTAACTAATCTTTAACATTAGATGCTTTTAACATTAAATAAAGCACATACATGTCATACTTTATATGTTGCTGTTCCAGCCTTGATAGAAATAGAAACATTTTCTAAAATAGAAATGTTGCAAATCACCATTCCAGCTGGTTAAAACAAAGAGCACGAAGACGCAGAATGATTCTTGAGTTTAGAGCTATTTTTTTTTTGGCAAAATAGAGGAAAAACAAACAATATTGACCACACAGTGATCCCTCGTTTATTGCGGTTAATGCGGACCGGAACCCCCGCGATCGGTGAAAATCCACGAAGTAGGATCAGCAAATCAGCTCACGGGATGCATCCACTCGTGCTCTCATTGGTCGAGCTCGCGCCGGGAACCAATCACGTGTCTTGTCTGAGTACCTGTGGGTGTGTACAAAGCCTCTGAGAGAGTTTCTCTCTTTGTCTGGCATCTCTTTCTCTCGCATCACAATGAAGCAACGCTGCTTTCCGCAATACGGCTGCCAATATGGCGATATTTTTAAATGTTTATTTTTCGATGAATATTCCTGAAAAATCCACGATGCACTGAGGCCGCGAAACTTGAACGATGAAGTATGGAGGGATTACTGTATTGTGAGTAAAATGTAAGTGACCTGATAGCCTATTAAATTGTTTTAGGCCTAAAAAAATCAACATTGCTTATAGTTGGGAAAACAAGCAATATCATATGTAAGTAGATGTAAAATAAGGCGATCATAGACATTAAACAACATATAAATCTAGACTGACTAATGTTACGAATAAAATATCGACCCAAGATGAGCTGTAGGACTGTGAAGCGTTGAGGGTGTTGATGGTCTCGGTCTACTCCATCTATGTTTTAACATAGTTTTTGACAAAAGCTTGATTTTCTCAGCTTTTACATAAAACTTACCCATATTCAAGTGTTGATACAAAAGAATGCATGAAGCTAGAATAATTGTTGTTGTTTAAAACCTCCTGGTCTGTTCTTTCTTTTCACATATTGCATGTTCGAATATTCGTACAACAAAATATTCTGGGGACCATACAACTTTTGTGAAAATGGGGAAAAAAAAATGCTGGTTGTGGCTGACAATTTTTTTCAAAAACGTCAGCAGGGAAAGAGTTTTTTGCACCATATCTTTGCACCAATGTTTTGTTAGCATTTTTGCCCCCAAGCTGCCGCTAAATTGCACCCCTGGTTTGTGCACAACCTGATGGCAGGGGGACGGGGGCTCTTTTTCAAGCTCAATCAGAAGCTCCTTTTGTCAAGTAAAATGGATGAAACATGTGGACTACTGGACTTGACGTTATGTCGTTAGTCAAAAGTAAAATTTTATTCACCAGTATCATCAGACCCCAAACTATTCTATTCCTGGATAGAAAAGGGGGAACATTTATTCAAAATTGTTGCACTTGGCAGCTCCCATGATGCAATGCTGCGCTGAATATGGCAGTGGTATATTTCCCATGGTTTCATGGCTTACTCCTCTCCCAGACTTCTCTTTCAGAGTGCCGGCCATGGCCGCGGGCTTACAGATGCATGCTGGGATCAGATGGAGTTGTTGGTTCTGTGTCGGCTGGTGTGTGTGCTGTAAGCTGGAATAATGCATTTGCAGATAGATGCTCTATTCTCTCTTCTGCTCATGCTGAGGAACATTTGGAAGGATAAAAAGGACAGGCGGCGCAGACAGATATGACTAATGCAGCGAGTTGAAGCCGAATGAAAGGTTTCTGAAAAACATGCTCCATAGGTTTGTCTAGATGAGATCTTTTTTTCTTATTCATCTGTGTTTTGCATTTTTCTTATTCTGTGCTTTAATAATGGTCTCTAAAAAGGCAGGTGTTGTTATGCGCCTTGTGTTAGCTTTAATGAGCTGTTTGATTCTGCATATCTCTCTTACTGTGGATGAAAGTGTGATATGTAGATGTTGAAGTGATATATCTCATCTAATGGCAGACTGGGCAGGTTTACCATTTTTTAATGAGGAATTGATTTTTGCTTGATCTGTTGAGATAAAAGAACTTGATTTAGTTTTCATTCTGTAACTTCCAGAATTCAGATTTTGAGTTCTGAAATTTAGATTATTGAAATCAAATTAGAGTACATTTTTGTTAGTGCCAAAAGACCATATACAGCATTTGTGCTCAGTTTCACAGACAGGGCTTAAGCATGTTCCAGACTAAAATGCATTATTGAGATGTTTTAACTGAAATCAACTTCAGATCATAAAATATGTCAGCTCCATTGTTTTGTCTCTAGATTCACACCAGTAAACTTTTATTTCCTAAGCTATTTAAAAGCCCTAATTAAACTAAGGCTTAATCTAAAGCCTGTATCTTCTAACCTCCTACACTAAACCTATTCATAAACCTTATCCATCAGAGAAAGCTTTCTGCATTTTTACATTTTCAAAAAACGTAATTTAGTATGATTTATAAGCTGATTTCTTCATGGGGACCAACAAATTTTGGCATCTTTGCATGGACATTTTGCTCCCATAGTGTAGGGTTTTTGCAGGACAAACACACATTCTTGAATATGTGGTTTGAGGGGACTCTCCATAGGTGTAATGGTTTTTATGCACGCACACACACACACAAGCACACACAAGCACACATTTTTTTAATTTAAAAATGGTCATGAAAAACTAAATTTCAACTGGTTTAATGCAACAAAAAAAAAATATTTTACAGTCTTTTCAGTGAACCGCAAACAAAAGTATTAAAGTCTTGATTTGTGTGTGTGTGTGGGGGGGTCTTGCTTAAATTTTCAAAAAGCCCATGATTTTTCACATATTGTACATTGTTGCAGCTTGACTCTTCCTAGTCTGTAATCAGTAACGCTCTGTTTAGTTCCTGTTTCCATGAAGACCCTCCACCCTAAAAGCACAAAACAACCACAGCCATGTTGATGGTTTCAACATAATCAGATACATGTGTGAGGTTCTGTCTGTTATGCATGGCTGGAGGGCTAGACTAGACAACAGAGCAGTAACAGGAACACATTCTTTTCTTATCAGAACCCCTGAGCGCTGATCCGTCTGGCCTCTCTCGCTCTTCTCAATAAACAAGGTCGCTGGTTTCAACCTCTCTCTATGATTTTGACCTTCAGCTCTCTGCCCCGACAGCCAACCACCCACCCAATTACATCGACCCCGGCTGCTGTCAACAGCGCATTCATACACAAACATGCATTTCATTTAGCAGCCTTATCCACTGGCTGCATGCCAAATTCTCAGTTCACTTCAGCTGCAGACAACGCTAAGACAAAACTTAATCTGCAGTATTCAGCCCACAGACGAGATGATTGTTCACATATAGTAAGAGTACAGCGTTAGAATAGTATTCAAAAGCTGGGCAAAATAATTACTTTGATTCAACAAATTGATCAAAAGTTAGTGACTGTCATTTATAATGTTACAACACATTTCTACGTCAAATCAGCACAAATCAGCATATTAGTAACCATTTCAAATAAATTATTTGGATTAATGGCTGATGGAAATTTTGCTTTTCCATCACAGAAATAAATAACATTATAAAGTGTATTTTAATAAAATAAATGCAACCTTGGTGAAAATAAGATTTTTTTTTCAAAACATGTATGTATGTATGTATGTATGTATGTATGTATGTATGTATATATATATATATATCAACCCCATACTTCTGAACAGCAGTGCATAAGATGAATGTGAATGGCAGCTTCAATTATTTGATCTTGGAAGAATTTGATGAGAAATGTTTGAGTTCATAATGAAACTTTTGATTGAAGAATTTGGTATCTTGTTTGAGGTATTATTGAGATGCCTTCTGAACTCTAGAGAGAAATGAGATTATTAGTAACTTTTTCTTTCAGGAGAAATATATGGCACACAAGACACAAGCACAAGTCTACACAACATACCAGGTACTGAACAATTCCAAAACTAACTCCAAAAGAATTAATCAATTAATCAAATAGATAAATTATCTAAAGCTGAAGTCATTAAGAGTTGATTCACTTATATATGATATATATAAACAATTTTTTTTTAAATATATTTACCTCAAAACAGGCTTGGTTGAAAAGTCTGCTATAACTTTTGTCTTGGGTTTAATTAATCCTTCTTATTAATTTGGTAAACTACTTAAATTCATATTTATTCATGTCATTTGCAATATCTAATTTAACTCACATTTTATTTTTTCAGCACCTTTCCAGCAAGCAACAGCATAGAAAGTGACATGACAAATATCAATGATCAAATGCAGACATAATAAATAAAATAAATACGAATTAAATTGAAGTCAAACAAATAGATTTCACAGGTATGTAGGTGTTGAGGTTGAACAGACTGTTGAAAGAGAATAGTAAACTCAATCAGTTCTTCACTGTCTCACGCACACGCACGCACACACACTCGCGCACACACACACACACCTCTTTTGTTGCTCCCAAACCCACAAAGCCAGTGAAGCAGATAAAAAGAGATAGAAGGCCTAGCTTCATCTCAGTTTCACTCTCTCTCGCTCACTCTCTGTCTCAGCCTACATCAGTTGTGTATTTTAAAAGCACTACATTAGGAGCAGCAGAGGAATATTCAGCTCCCAATGGACAATAATATAAAACCTGCCAAAATGATTACATGAATTATTATCTCAAACAGATATAAAACAGATAAGAACAGATACAGTGCATTTTAAAAGATTAGACATGCAACGCAAAATTGAAACATTCGGAAAAGGAAGGCAGCTCTGAGATCTCTTTAATGTTCAACTAATCAGGTGAAACTGATTCACAATCACTTATGCTTACTAACTGGACAGATTAATATCCATGAAGTTTAATTGACTTGTTGTTGTAATGTGATTATTAGGTGTTCCCTTAATTTTTTTGAGCAGCGTATTTTTAAAATTTTCTATTTTTTAAAATAGAAAATGTTTGCATCATATACATTTTAAAATATACATATATATTTTAAAATGTATATGATATCCCTGTCATGGTGGCTGTAATGAATCACACAAGGAAAGGTATAGTATTTGATAGGATTAGATTAAAACATTTGTAATTAAAAAAACAAAACAAGGAAAACTCAGGAGATTGTCGGAGAACACAACTGTTAACTCCAAATATTTATGTAACTTTAAGTATTTAAAACTTTTTTTCTTTTTCTTTTTCTTGCTATGCTAATAAAGCATTGTTACCAATTTAGCTATCAAGTTGTAGCTAGTTAAAGCTAGCCAAGACTCTATTACTAAAAATATTTAAGTCGAGATTACTTGATAACAAAGATAAACTAGATTACAAAATAATGCTCTGATAACTTAAACTTTGAATTTCTTAACTTGAAAAATGTATATATAACTGATTACCTCAATTTATTTATTTTTTGGTTTAGCCAACTTATTCGGCTTTAATGGACAAAGGAACCAAGGAAACACAATACATGAGAGGGTAAACAACCTAAAGAACACCCAAGGAAACTAAATAGGAACCCAGGCATCAAAACAGGAACAAAACAGTGAAACAAATCCAAATTAATTGTTAATGAGAATAAAAGTGTATTTATATAAATAGATTTAGTTTTGGGATTTGAAGTGTTGTTTGTGGGCATGTTACTGTGTGTGTAATTTGCATCAAGCTAATACTGGTTCATTCCAGTATTGTAAATAGGTTAGTTCAGAGTTGATTAGTTTAAAATAAGTCCAGAGCTTAAACTCTGCTTAAATTCTATACTTCTATTACACAGAGCCGCTCTTCTTACGTATGCAGTGTGACTACTGTAATATATATTTATATATATATACACGTTGCTTACATGTGCGGTGTGAAACTGAATTATCAATATTCTCTCACACACACAAAAAACAATCTCTCTCTTCCTCATCCCCTAGAATCTGATCTGAACACAAACGTACCATAGGAATCCACAGAGATGACACACACAGTGTCAGAACCGCACAGGGATCAAATGTCACCAATGCAGACATGTTTCTGAAAAGAGAGATGGAGAAAAAGAATTGTCCCATCGGGATGGTGTGTGGGGCGGCTGTCTATGAAAAAGATGAACAAAACAGAAAAGACAGAAAAGAAAGGTCAAAGATACAAAGAGTGCGAGAGGAAGAGAACGATAAGACCGCCACATTCTGCTCGTCCTGAAAAGAAACCCACCACAACACAGATAGAAATCTTCTAGGAATGCATCACAGCAGTCATACTGAAATTAATTTCACACAGAAGTAAAAATGTCTCACATTTCCAGATGCATTTGAAATGAATTTAAATGTTTTACATACAGTAAATTACTAAATTTTGGTGTGGTGTGCAGGTAAAAGTGTGGTCCTAATTATGTTTATATATATATATATATATATTACATTTGTATACATTTGTATGTATTTGGTAAACGCTTTTATCCAAAGTGACTTACACTGCATTCGAATATTGAATATTATGTTAATATATTGTAGTGGACGAAGGTCAATAAAAGGTGCGCTAATGATTGATGCTAACAGCTCCGGTCTTTAGCTTTCTTATTTCATGCAAGAGACCCCGGTTGAATCCCAAGTAGAACCAGTTACATTTAGTGCCATTGACCCTGATGGGAGTAAGGTTTTGGGGGGGTGAATATAATAGACTTAGCCTTAACTTAAGACTTAACTTAGACTTAGTAAGAATTTTGTATGTAAACCTCACTCCCCTGGTTTCACAAAGCACACGTTTGGCTGTGGTCTTCAGCATCTTTGTTAGTGCGTGAGCCACCCGCTCCAGAGACCCCGGTTCAAAACCCGCTTTACATTTGGCAGACGCTTTTATCCAAAGCGACTTACACTGAATTCAAGGTACACATTGACATTCTAATCAGTTCTTGCTTTCCCTGGGAATCGAACCCCTGACCGTGGCACTGTAAACACCAATGCTCTACTGGTTGAGCTACAGGAAAGCCACCATCACCATTATGTTGTTCGAAACGGACCTGACTTTCTTTTGTATATGGAATGCAAAGTCAATGTGATGTATAGGATGATGTGAGACTGTGGGATGTTTTATTAAAATTCGGGAGGAGCATGTTCAAATGATCTAACCAATCAGCATAAGAGGAGACCTATGTATATGCATACCTGACTCACCTATGTTCCTCAACTTTTTCCACCCCGTCTACTCACACTCACCTGGTTACTATCCTAACCAGAGATATGGAGGAGTACTCTGAGTTCAGGCCATATTCCAAGCTCGGCAACCCTCCGCTAGACAAAACGCCAAAAAAAAGCATACTCTTGTACTCTATCTATCTAATCATTTGTAAGTGAGAACAAGGGAATTGTTTGAAAACTGTAATTATTTTTCCAGTTCCTTTTGGTGATACGAAGGGTGTAGAAATCATACACTTAAAGCTGTTAACCCTGAGAAACTTGCTTTCTGCTTTTGCTGTCAACTGTCACACGTAGTGTGAAATATTCAAATTTGGCGAGTCACTACTGATGTCAAATCTGGACCAACACATCTTGACATGCCATGTTTGAACGTACACTTAAAGGACATTCACTCAGGACACATTTTTGTGTCCAAAAGCAGCTAAAAGAAGCGCAAAGGAATACAGAAAAGTTGAAAGATGAGACACTATGGAAGGCCCCAAATGTCCATCAGACACAGTTCCAAATGAAGATCAGCCCTGTTGGAACAAAAGAAGAAATCCTCTTCCTATAAAAAATGGAATTTCACATCTGCTTTTGAAAACAGCTTTTGAACAACATGAGGGTGAGTAAATGACACACACCTAGTAGTAATTCTACACACACTGCTGTCTAGCATTAGCCGTATTTCCTCCTTCAGCTATTACATTCATTCAGACCTGTTGCTGAAAACTTTCAAATCAGTATTGATGTATATGTGACAAACATTATGTCCAGTAAATCTCAGAGTTCTGGATGGATGTGAATTTACAGTGACAGCTTCCCAACCAAGTATTTATCACCCTGGGTCATCCTTTACACAACGTAGGCAGGTTTAAAAAATGAGCTGGAGCCTTACAGTCATCACTGACGCACACCTCAGACATACTACACATTAATGATTCCTTCCGGGTGTAAAATATCTGATATACCTGTCACATATCAAATCGATAAGTCATTGAGGTACCAGATACTGCTGCTACCCAAAATATCTTGTGAATCATATCTGGAAAACTTTAACTACACACAAACACACACACGCATGCACACACACACACACACACAGACACAGACAGACTTATGATTGACCAGCACGAACCACCTTTTTGATATGGCTCACGGCACTTGCTAAAAGTCATCTACATGTTGTCACACTTAGAGAACGTGTGCAATGCACAGAATCAATGAGGAGAAACAGGTTCCAGCTAAACACACTTTACTTCAAAACCGAGAAAACAAAACACATTAAAGAACCAACAGAAACGGCACACACTTGTGCAAAACACCCTGGAACACTCGGGAATACTTAGGAACGAGGAGATAACAGCATCCACACACAGCAGAGACACAGAGACAACGACGATAAGCAACATCAACAACCGACAAAGACCACAGGAGGGTATAAATATCAAACACGGGATGGGAAACAGCTGACGAGACTTCGTTTTGTTTAAGGACATGGAAGATACAGAAGGGACCCGTATGTGAACAACGAGACAAGACCGTGACACGTGTCTTCTCTTATATATATCTCTTTCCTTTCCCATCTCTCTTTTTTGCTTGCTACTGTTCTCTCTTACTTTTCCTCTTTTGTCTGATTCAGACACATAACCTCTGCATTCCTCCAGCCTTGAACCAATAAAGACCCTCAGATGCCCAAAATAGACACCCTGCCTCTCATTCAGAGCTATTCTTCCTGTGCCAATGCAGAGACAGCTTTGGAGGAGAGAAACAGAGACAGAGAAATGGCAGCATTATGTTCGAAGGTGGAGGCTTGCCCTCCCAATTAAACTGTTCTTGAGACCGTCAGTGATGCGTCAAAAATTGTGGAAAAAAAAAAAATAGACAAAAAGGATTTTACCTGCTGTTATTCTGCTATGAGGTGGATTCCCAGAGGAAGATTTTATGGCTCAATGATTTCTCTTTCAAGAGACTCAGGAGTTCTGTGTTATATTTCATTTAAGTATTGTCTGAGGGTCAGGTTATTGGTCCCATGAGGTCTCTGAACAAATATCTCAGATATATTTAGATATTTATTTCATGCTGTATATGTGATGTTATATATAACATATATATGAATACATGATATTCACTCCATAAATAAACATTCAGATCATAATACATATTATGTTCATATGTACATATAATACATATTAAATTCCATTACCATAACTGAACTTCAGCTCACAAGGCTTTCTCAGTCATCAGCGATTGTACACACTGTAAAGACCGTAACAATGCTGTCAGTTTAACCATATAAATCCGAGCATCCACCTAATGATGAAAAATTTGAAGAACTAGTTATTCAACTCGAACCTTAATCACAAGAAAGACTTGAGCTGGAAGTTTCTCAGTGACGCTATACTGAGTTATAATGTTGCAACCGTAATTCCTCACCATCAGCACCAATGTGCATCAACAAGACATTCAAATGGTAGAGTCAGAATTTGGAGTAAACAGAATGACAACATGGATCCATCATGCCTTGTTAACACTGTCCAGCCTGGTGGTGGTGGTGTAATGGTGTGGGGGATGTTTTCTTGGCACACTTTAGGCCCCTTAGTGCCAATTGGGCATCATTTAAACGCCACGGCCTACCTGAGCATTGTTTCTGACCATGTCCATCCCTTTACGACCACCATGTACCCATCCTCTGATGCTGCTTCCAGCAGGATAATGCACCATGTCACAAAGCTCGAATCATTTCAGATTGGTTTCTTGAACATGACAATGAGTTCACTGCACTAAAATGGCCCACAGTCACCAGATCTCAACCCAATAGAGCATCTTTGGGATGTGGTGGAACGGGAGCTTCTGGCAATGGATGTGCATCCCACAAATCTCCATTAACTGCAAGATGCTTCCTATCAATATGGGCCAACATTTCTAAAGAATGCTTTCAGCAGCTTGTTGAATCAATGCCACGTAGAATTAAGGCAGTTCTGAAGGCGAAAGGGGGTCAAATACAGTATTAGTTTGGTGTTCCTAATAATCCTTTAGGTGAGAGTATTATTACTTCTTTTTCTATGGTAGTAGTGTAGATTTAAGTGGAGAAAAAATGAAATACTGAGTGAGTCATAAAGCACATGTGCTACGGTTACATTTGACAGGTCCATGGGGAAAGAAGTTCATATTCAAACCTTGAAGAGTTTCATAGACATGTTGAGATCTGTTGAACTGTAAAGGACACACATAACTGCACTCTTTTTCTGAGAATAATCTGAGAAGAAACAGACTTGGGTAAGCTGCTTTCATCCATTTCAAGGAAAGAAAATATATAGAAATAGAAAGAAAAGGAACTTTGAAAGGGTCTCAATTGTAATAGTTCTTTCCTACCGGTTCTCTCTTTCTTTACTGGCTGTGAAGTAGGTCTGGACTGTTAGTTAACAAATCCCATGATGCCAGACTCCTTTGAGGATAAATTATTGAAAACTGAAGTAATTAAGACGTGATGAGCAGACCTGACCTGGGACAAACGTTTGGGAGAATGCAGAGATCTCATTGGCTGCATTAATTTAATCTCAGTGCAATATGCAACAGCACTCAACAAATGATAAATGAACCTCAATGTTTATAGTAAAAAATGGAGAAAAGAATAAGTGGCTCCAGAGAATGCGAGCTTCCAAATCTTCTCTCTCTCTCTCTCTCTCTCTCTCTCTCTCACTCTCTTTCTCTGCTGCTTTCGTAATTACTTCTGAGCTGCGGTGAACTTGGCCATGGAGACGTATAACTCTCCCTTCAAATGTCAGCAGCTCATTGCAGTTGCTCTAATTGGGCTGGTGTAAACGCGAGGTGGCTTTTTCTCCCCCCTTCATCGATTTCTTCTCCTTTCCTCACCTTTGTCATTTCACACTGTCTGTGTGTGACAACTAGTGCCAATCTCTCAAGTGTCTGTTAAAGCTGTTGAGCTGCTCAGGCCTGCGACTGATGAATCCGCTGTGTGGTGCTGTCAGGATTGGTTTGCTGGCAACATTGGTCTGATGAACGCCGATCATAAAGTTTTTAAGATTCATCTGCAGCAGTTCTCACAGGATGATTGAATCAGGATGGATTGCTTTCATACCTACTGCAAAAACTACTGGAGTTAAAGCACATTAGGGCCCTGTTTACACTTGCTAATGAGATGCGTTTTGGCCGTTTGAATCATGAATGGACAAGAGATACACGTACCTGGTTTTTAATCTGTCACTTTTGTCCACTTTCAACCACTTCTGTTCTGATTTCTTCGAGGGTAGGGGCTATGGGCAGGTAAAAGTATGCTTTTTACCCAGATATTTCGATCTAATGGACAAAATATGCTTGATCAATTTGGATATGAATGACAGAAAACAGACAGAAAACAGCAGATTTCGTGAACATACTGAGCGCTGCAAGTGTGTGTTAGAAATTAGGAATGTGAGAGAACATTGGTTTTGGTATGTTGTTCGTCTTCAAACCAAACATGGGTCTCCAGCAAGCATCCTTATATTTATTACAAAATAATACAAATGGGGAAGCGTCTCCTTTTGACATTTCCTGGTGAACCTAACTGAGCTTCCTCTACAGACCACCAGAGAGCAGACTAACACAGCTCACTCAGTTGGGAAACTGGCTTAATAGTTTACATTGGCCTAAGAGAAGATGAGGAGCTACAACACCACAAAGAGAAACCAAAAAAATGACCTGGATGTAATTTGTTTTAGTCATGGGTGCAGGTCTGTCTGATAAAATCCCTGATTTCACAGGAGAGCTCAACAGATTTGAGAGCTTTTGAGGAGAGCCAAAATTAATTTACAGAGAACTCCAGCTCTGAACTCAAAGCATTTTGTGCAGTTCAGTCTCATGGTTCAGTGGTTTATTGGTATTGATCTATTTTGTATACAATGATCATAAAGAGGATTTTAGACTCATCCCCTCTTGTCAAAAGCAAAAGCATTACAATTTTCTGACTGAATAGTCGTTCTACAGTTTGTGTATTTCTCTGTAACTAGAGCACATCCCAGGCAATTCATAACTCTGACATATCATATATCATAATTGCACAGCCAGGTTTGCTGGTTTGCATTTCTGTGACTTCTGTTTGAACATGACTCATGATTTGTAGCCCATGATTTAGTCTGTTTGATGTTGGTATCAGCGTCAGGGTTTCTGCGAGTTCGTATCTGATCAAGGCATATGGTCATATTTTAAACACAAATAATTATTTCAGTCTTGGGGATAGATAAATGCTACATTTATCTGGGCACAGCTTAAAAGGTGGGATAGTGAGTCCGTTTAAAAGCTTTAAATATTTTATCTCTTTTTTTCCCTTTTCCTAGAACGTAGAACATAAATGCAAAACTTAGTTGATTTGTATAGGCATCATTTTAAGTGCTTCCATAAAGTACCGTATTTATTCAAGTATATCGCGCACACTTGTATAACGCGCACCCCTAATTTTCGATTAAAAATCGGTATAAAATTTTGTTTCACACCAAGCATTGTAATTGACAAAAAACGTTGTTGAACACGTGCAGCCATGATAAAAAACATTTATTTATTGTATAACATATACTTATATAACATATATAACTTATATAAAATATATAACATATATTTATTGACAACATAAACTAATGAACACAATACCGAAAGAGAATTACCGGTAAAAATATTTATTTAAAATCCTTCGACATCAGATTCCTCATCAGAGACACTAAAGAGTTGCTTCCATTCTTCTGGAGTTAATTTTTCATCAGTGTCTCAGTTGGCAGGAACATCTGTTTCTCCGGTTTCTTCGCTTTCTTCTGCGTCTGAATGGGTGAGGAAATGAAGCGGCGAGTGGACGTTTTTTTTCTTCGCCCTCACGTACAGTGAGAGGCTGCAGCCTGCAGCCTGTTTTACGGGATGTAATGTATCATGCAATCGGCAATCGATTGCTTTGGGCTATGTTGCGGTTGTTGCCGCGGTTTATGTTTGAATACAGTTGCTGTATTGCACTCACGAGTGTGCCTTTTATTTTATGCATATATTGCTACTTAAACAGCCTGTAAAATGCGCAGCGCGAACTCACAATTCACCGGCACCCTCAAAGGACCGACCGTCAAAACAAACCCCACCCCACCCCACCCCAGCCCAGCCCAGCCCTCGTGCATAACGCGCATCCCTAACTTTGATTTATTTTTTTGGTAGAAAAATTTGCGCGTTACACTCGAATACATACGGTAGGTGTGATTATGCTAGTACAAGAAATGTAATATTGGTTAAGTTTAAGTTAGGGTTTAGTGTAACTTATACTGACTCATGGTGCAATACATACAGAAACCATTGTAAAAAATAAAAACACACAAAAAAAAGTCATATGATTCGTTTTCATATGTGTCACTTATAACTTGTTTCTTGTTTCACTTGGAAAGTGTTGCGAAATGTGCAAGAAGCAACTTGATATTTTGCAAAACTGTTGCCACAGGCATATTTTTCCAGTGAAACTAGGTTGCATGTATGGGCTACTTTACAAAGAAGACAGTCCCATGATGCATTGCAACACTCTTACTTGAAAAATCCATTCAAGATTACAGACAAAGCAAGAGAAGTGTTATTTAAATAAATGCATTTTTTATGTGTACTATGCAGTTTTGGGCATTGCGTCATTAGCTTAGCAACATGCTAATACAAAAGCTACAGAAATCATTTTCAAGTCAAGTTTCTGATGTGCTTTGTGTCAAGGTTGCTTCCTATGTATGTGGCAGACAGCAGGGCAGCTCACTAGGATTTGGAAGAGAGTTGGCAACTGTTGCAAGCTCTAGTGAGCTTCCTCACGGTTTACTTTGTGTTATATCGTTTATAATTAATGCACGCTTTGGTTTGCTGTTAACATGTTGCATATTTTAATTATGAATTTTTATCTGTATTTTTCAACATTTTTATCTGCTGTCTTATAGAACTTGTTGCATTCTGAGATTGCCATATCTGCAGATTTTGGCCAAAATGAGAACTATTGAGACAACTTTGGCAGCTTGGATGCCTGAAAATATTGTTACAGGGTTTGAAATAGAGCTATTTCAAAGAGAAACAGCACTTTTGGGACTTTGCTGCTTCCTTTTTTTAATGTAATTTAAATACACATTTTGACGTCCTTGTAGAGCAAAGCTTAACAGTTGGAGTTTTTCATCTTTCTGAAGACCAATATGTATCTGTGTAATTTTTTTGACAGAGACACAGCGAGTGGTCTGTTTTCATGGCAACAGTCAAGACCAGGATGAAAAACTCAGAGATGTTCCAATGTGTCTTGGTGTAAAGAAAAGAAGTGCGAGTATTCATTTGCGTGCGTAATATGAATGTGCATTAATGAAGACAAACTGTGAAAAGCAGGTTTAAGACACAGATACACAGAGACAGAATTTCTGTCAGATTTATATTTTCATGAAACAAACCATCAAAATAAAACAGTAGTCACACTAGCGAAATTTTGTGTGTAAAAAAATGTCTATTATATATTATCAATAATTTAGAGATGCATGATGCACAGCTAGACGACAGTTTCAAACTTTTTAAAGCTTTCTGAACCTGTCGTGAAAACTTTCAGTCGCTTGGATTCCTATTGAAATAACTGGATTTTTACTGGTATTTCAGATGTACCAAAATCCAGTGTACATTTTGGAGAGAAACTTATTTGCAAAATGGAAAGATTACTACTTACACTACCAACTAGGGTTGGTGATTTTCGGAGAGGCTAGCAATAGCGATTTAGCTTTGAAAGCATAAGATCCCACACCTCCTTTCAGTGCAAAACCACAGCTCAACTGCAGATTCATTTAGTTGTTGACGTTGAAATTAGTTTGAGTCACAAACTGCTACGAGTATAAGATCACGGGTTTCCAGCTCTTCCAAATTACATAAGTTATGACATGAGCACATCATAAGCTCGTTGTTTGGGTTAGGTCCCACCCAGTCCCAGTACAGATATAGATACAGATACGTAATTCATATGGTTAACAGTTTCAGATAATGCTGTACTTTTAAAAAAAAAAGATTTATATAGCCTATAAAAAAAGAGAGTAAACTTCTCAGTTATTTAGAGATGTAAATTGAAGCCTATTAGGCAACTTCCAGAACAAAGTTTCTTCAGATGTCTGGTCAGAACTTTTCTAGGCGGTCTTCGATTTTTTTTCCAGACGTTTCTGTTGACAATTTACTAAAAGTGCTTACAGGGCAGAGTGATGCCGTTGTTGTGAAGAAGGGCCTCATTTTCTCCTTTATTGCTCATACACACTGGCTTTATTTGTCCTGTTACTGCAATCCCCTTGAGTGCATTTAACAAAAATGGCCCAAACTCGACAAATTAGGAACAAACTGTTGCAATTTACTTCTGCCTGAAAGGATGAGGCTTCTTTCTCTGAATCAAATTGCCAGAGTCAGAATGATCTGATCTTTTTTCTTTGTTATAAATAATGTTTCTTACTATAGAACAGTTAAAGCATATCATTTTTCTATTTAATCTCCATTCTCAGCAAGGAAACACAGTGTTATTATGTCAGTCACAGCTTCACTTAAGTTACACGATGTAATTGCATAGACTGAAAGGTAAGTGTTTAAGAACCTGTATCCCTCTGGACTTAAAACTAATAATACATGATTTTCAATAGATTTGAATTGTTTTAATTGTCTCGATTTTAACCAAGTGCAGAGTGAACATACAACATAAACATATGTGTGTTTCCTTGTAACATCCCTTCATCACATTAATATTACAAACCACCACCATGCATTCCCTATTAGCTGTACCAGATATTCTGCTGCTTCTCTCTGGTATATTGGTTGGATGTTTTAATGTTTTCAGTTCTATGAGTGATAAATCTTTAGTTTGCTCATATGTATTCATGAAAGTCTATAACTACAGGTTGACAGTTCTTGGGGAATGGTCTCCATTTATAATTAACACAGACAGGAAGCAAATAAATGACTCTAAAATATAGGCATGACTCATTTTAATCATGAATCTGTTAAACCCTCAAATACGTGATTACAAGTCCAAGGATGAATTATCATCATTGACGTCAAATGTCCATAATTGCAATCTATCCATTTTAAATTACCTATTGTTTTTTTAGTCCTGCCTCTGTCGTAGTGCATGGAAAAGCTCTAAAACTTGTTTATTAAAAATAGGAAAGGCCAGCAAAGGTGACCCGACCAACCTAAACCGACTCTGTTTACTTCCACCCCAGAATAATTCAGAATAGTGTGACAAAAAATGGTATGGTGTTTGTTTTTTTGCCGTGTTTGATTAGCCGGGGTGACTGCATAACGATTCTCCCCGGAAAAGTAACGGAATGTGGGTTTGAAACAATACGAGGGTGAGTAAATAATGACTCAAATTTCAATGATAACCAAGCTTTGGGGGAAATGCACACAGCTTATTATGAGCCGAAGGAGAAAACTCCTTCCCATCCTCCTATTTGTCACCACATTCCCCTCTTTAACAAACAACCTCTGTCTCTCTGGAGATGTTCTGTCCATTCTTCTGTTATTTCTATCTCTTTCTTTCTGTGCCAGACAGGAGCCCCTTCGCATGCGAAATAAAGAATTATACGAGAGTGGTCTGCCATTCGCTGAAGATCATTCAAAATTCAGAAGTTCTGTCTGAGTTTTATTAGCCCGGGTAGCTGGAACGTGCTTGTGACAGCATTATACTGAGCAATGCTCCAATAGAATTACACCAAATGCAAATTGCATCAGAGGTGTTAGAATGTCATTTTTATTGCACTAGGATCTCTGCGGATGACACCGAAAATTCATTACGTGGAAATACCAATATTACATTTTTGAAGGGGAAGAAAGGCGCGCTAAGCAGACATTTCTACGCTGGAGTGATGGTCCCTCGGTGCAATGCCTTTACAGAATAAAAGCCAAAGGCAGGGATATAATGTGGATTTTGAAGAATCATATACCTGGACAGGAAGAATGTGATGATGTTCCAGACAATTTCACATGCAGTGAGAGAGACTCAGAGATGTGTGTGTGTGTGTGTGTGTGTGTGAGAAAGCTGTTGGCGCTTATTTGGATTCCTCCATTATACATTGAGAGAGGTAATTAGAAATGATTAAATGGCTCGTGATAATTGTCTGGAGAGAGCTTGTGGGATTGAGAGCTTTTGAATCGGAGAACTCAAGGACCGATTGTGTTGTCTCATGAAAGTGAATGGTCTTGTGCTAATCATGTGCTATAATTCCATGTGAAGTCTCTCTAATGGAAAGCGTGCAGGTGTAATTGAAGTTATAGTTATTGCGTCTCAGCTTGATAATCTACAATAGCAAGGACACTCTAAGATGGCATTGGGCGGACAAGAAATAATTCCCTCTTTTCTTTTGTGTATGGTAAACCTAAGTGAAATGGTAGCATTTTGCTATCAGTAGATCACTGTAAAAGATTACAAAGATGACATACACAGATAGATGTATCATTACACTGAGAAGTTCATTTAATTCATATACTGTCAAAGTCAAAGTCAAAGTCAAAGTCAGCTTTAATGTCAATTCTGCAATATATACAGCACATACATACAGAGAATTGAAATTCTGTAACTCTCAGACCCAAGGTGCAACCAGGTTACATTAACAGTAACAACAGCAACAAAATATATATATATCAACAACACCAAAAAAAAAAAAAAATATATATATATATATATATATATAAAAATAAATAATAATAGATAAAATAAAATAGATTAAGGAAATAAAGAGATAAAGTCGCGATGGTAAAGACAGTGCAAACAATAGTAGGGGGGGGGGGGGGGTCAGGTGCATGGGGCAAAAGAGAGGAAAAGGGGCAGAGACGGGAGGGAGTTCAATGCCCTGACAGCTTGGGGAATGAAGCTGTTCTTCAGTCGGCTGGTCCTTGCCTGGAGACTGCGTAGTCTCCTCCCTGATGGCAGCAGATTGAAGAGGCTCTGGGATGGGTGGGAGGGGTCTCTCGCAATGATGAGGGCTTTGCGGGAGAGGCGGGTGTTATAGATGTCCTGGAGGGGTGGGAGAGAGACACCAACGATCTTCTCAGCAGCTCTCACTATGCGCTGCAGTGCCTTGCGGCAGGATGCGTTGCAGGCGCCGTACCACACAGTGATGCAGCTGGTCAGAATGCTCTCGATGGTGCCTCTGTAGAAGGTGCGCATGATGGGGGCTGGGACTCCGGCTCTTCTCAGCTTGCGGAGAAAGTAGAGTCGCTGCTGTGCTTTCTTGGTCAGTGCTGTGGTGTTGGTGGTCCAGGAGAGGTCTTCTGTGATATGCACACCCAGAAATTTGGTGCTCCTCACTCTTTCCACGGTCGCACCGTTGATGGTCAGAGGAGGGTGCTGGGTGTGCATTCTTCTGAAGTCAACAACAATCTCCTTCGTCTTCTCCACGTTCAGAGAGAGATTGTTGTCGCCGCACCACCTGACCAGGTGGCTCACCTCACTCCTGAAGTTTGTCTCATCGCCGTTGGTGATGAGACCAACTACAGTCGTGTCATCCGCAAACTTGATGAAGAGATTGCTGTTGTGTATGGGTGTGCAGTCATGGGTCAGCAGAGTGAAGAGGAGGGGGCTCAACACACAACCCTGAGGGGCTCCAGTGTTCATAATGATGGAGCTGGATGTGTTACTGCCGACCCGTACTGCCTGAGGTCTTCCTGTCAGGAAGTCCAGCAGCCAGTTGCACAGCGAAGTGCTGAGTCCCAGCTGAGACAGTTTTTGGGTGAGCTGTTGAGGGATGATTGTATTGAAAGCTGAACTAAAATCAATGAACAGCATTCTGACATACGTGTCTTTTTTGTCCAGATGTGTGAGTGCTGAATGGACAGCAGTGGCAATGGCGTCATCGGTCGAGCGTTTTGACCGGTATGCAAATTGGTGGGGGTCCAGGGAGGGGGGGAGGACAGATTTGATGTGGTGCATGACTAGCCGCTCAAAGCACTTCATAAGGATGGGGGTAAGTGCGACTGGGCGGTAGTCATTGAAGCAGGATGGAGATGATTTTTTAGGGACAGGAATGATGGCTTTGCGGGGCTTTGCTGTATGCCATTTGTGCATTGTGTTGACTCAAACGTACACACATATCAGTATATATCAGTTCAGAACATTGAACATTGTACAATTCATCTATCCATCTATCCATCCATCCGTCCGTCTGTCTGTCTGTCTGTCTGTCTGTCTGTCCGTCCATGTATCATTGTATCTGTCTATCTGTCGTTCCATCCATCCGTTCATCCATCCATGTATCATTGTATTTGTCTATCTGTCGTTCCATCCATCCGTTCATCCATCCATGTATCATTGTATCTGTCTATCTGTCGTTCCATCCATCCATTCATCCATCTATGTATCATTGTATCTATCTATCTGTCGTTCCATCCATCCGTTCTTCCATCTATATATCATTTTATCTGTCTATCTGTAGTTCCATCCATCCGTTCATCCATCTATGTATCATTTTATCTGTCTATCTGTCGTTCCATCCATCCGTTCATCCATCCATGTATCATTGTATCTATCTATCTGTCGTTCCATCCATCTGTTTATCCATCTATGTATCATTTTATCTGTCTATCTGTCGTTCCATCCATCTGTTTATCCATCTATGTATCATTTTATCTGTCTATCTGTCGTTCCATCCATCCGTTCATCCATCCATGTATCATTGTATCTGTCTATCTGTAGTTCCATCCATCCGTTCATCCATCTATGTATCATTTTATCTATCTATCTGTTGTTCCATCCATCTGTTCATGCATCCATGTATCATTTTATCTGTCTATCTGTCGTTCCATCCATGCATTCATCCATCTATGTATCATTTTATCTGTCTATTTGTTGTTCCATCCATCCGTTCATCCATCCGTTACATCTATCATTCTGGCTGTCTATCTGCAGTTCCACCCATCTATCTATATGTAGTAGTTCCATCCATCCATCTAATCTCTCTATAGTTCCATCTGTCGTTACGCCATTGTCTCTGTAAATCTTCAAAAGATTCAGAGCAGCCATATCACCCTGTACTCTAAGACTGGTTGCCCACTGAAGCTAAGCAGGGTTGAGCCTGGTTAGTACCTAGATGAGAGACCTCCTGGGAAAAACTTGGTTGCTGCTGGAAGCGGTGTTAGGAGGCCAGCAGGGGGTGCTCACCCTACAGTCTGTACTGCAACAAGCACCGTCTTTTGGATGAGATGTTAAACTGATGTCCTGACTCTCTGTGGTCATTAAAAATCCCAGGATGTCTTTCGCAAGGGTAGGGGTTTAACCCCGGCATCCTGGCCAAATTTGTCCATTGGCCTTGGTCCATCATGGCCTCCTAATCCCCCCAATACTAATTGGCTTCATCACTCTGTCTCCTCTCCACCAATAAGATGGTGTGTGGTGAGCGTTCTGGCGCAATATGGCTGCCATTGCATCATCCAGGTGGATGCTGCACATTGGTGGTGGTTGAGGAGATTCCCCCGTACTATGTAAAGCGCTTTGAGCTCTGGAAAAGCGCTATATAAATGTAACATTTCTTCTTCTTTCTTCTTCAAAGATTTGATTTACAGTTAAAATGACAACTCAGGTTAAAATATTCTCAGTTTGAATAATGAGGAATTTAATTGGAATTCAAAAATTAATTTTCAACACAAATAAATACAAAAAGCACACAGATACTTGATAAAAGCTTCCAGACTTGTTACAGAATTGTTATTTTTAAGAGAACAACCCAAATACAACATGTCAGTCAGAGACACTCCTTTGAATAAATGGTTCTTGACCAGATTAAGCTACAATATGATGCTGATAGTTAAAACTTGGACAGACTGTCTAGTTGAACAGGAGACAGACTAGTGCTACTCTTCGGTTATGTACAGTGTTTATGAGAGGTGGCTGTAAAAGCAAACAGTGCTGCATAGTGCTTAGTACTGGCCCTCTTTGAGCACTAGTAAGGACCCTTAGGGTTTGTGCATTTCCGTGCATCACTCTGCCAGTCAGTGTCATCGCTGAGGGCAAACAACAGAAGGAATCACCACACAGAGAGCTTTTCTTCCACGGTTTCTATTAGGATGTGTCAGCTGTAAGTACTATTTAAATTCACAGTCATTTGAGACAGGGTGTGTCAGAAATTGAAAGAATGCAAGAAAGGCTTTCCTGACATCTCATGATTCAGCCCCACCAGGGTGCCCACGTGTTTGAAAAGATATTTGGCCTGGAGGTAGAAAAGTGAAAGGCGACCTGACTCTCTCTCGGGTAATTAACCGGCACAGGGTGTCAGGTCGCCTCATGCTGTGGCGTAACGCTGAAACAGCACAAGACTCTATGAATGACAGTTAATATCTGCACACTGTTTAGCATTGCTGAAAACTACGACAGCAGCCGAGAGTGTCTGACAGTCTGTCTGATTCAAGTCACCCCACAGCTGCCACCTCCTTTACACTGGCTTCTCCTGTCACTGTGTCTCATCTTATTGCATGTCTCAATGTCAGACACATGTGGACACACCAGATCACCTTACAATGTCACTCTTTTTTTCCTTGTTTCCAATACTTCCAGGGATGGACCGGTCGTGAGGACCACTGGAACTTTTCCCGAGGGTCAGTCGTGGCCTGGCTGTTGTAACCAAAAGCCGGCATGAAACAGAAGTTGAGATTGTCTTTTCTTCCCTATGTGTATATCCAAGTGAAATGGCTTTCCGAAAAGAAAAAAAAATAGGGCGGGACTTGATTTTGATTATGGGGACTTGATTGGATGGTTGGATGATTGTGGCTTCCTATTGGTCGATCTAATGTGAGTGACAGGTTGTAAAGAGTAAAGTAGACAAGTAAAGAGACGACATGTCACTGTAAGTTGCGGGAAGTTATTTTGATTAGACATTACAAGAGCAAATTAATTTACAAGAAATAATGATATGCAGAGATAAATCATTTGTAATAAATATTGTAATATTACATAAAAACAAACAAACAATAATTGTCATTTTTTATTTCATGGTGACTATATATATAATAGAAAATATATAAGTCTATATTTAAAAATGCAATAAAATGCAACTTCCATACTTAGATAAGAATATCAAACCTCACCCGGATGCATACACTCACACTCAGCAATGTTCACTATCTAGCAAATCTCAACGGTTTCGTGCAAAATGTAAACTATATTATAGCCGAGCGATACATTAAAAGTTGGATATAGTACATCCTACTTTACCTGCATATATACATTAATTTAAAACATTAAATACAATATAGAAAATCTCAGCTAAGTAATTGATTGAATCATTGCAAAATGAGAACTGTAGTAGTGGACAGCGATGTATATTAAATTTTATAGTACACGTATGTAGATTTATATATACGTCCAGCTGTAATCTGCTAAATGTAAATGTAAGGCATGTGAATTATAAACATTCACATCATGATTTTCTGTTAAACTGCTTTGAAAAAGAATGTGTATTGTACTATATAAATAAACTTGACTATTGCAAAACTAAGTTTTACATTTTTCATTCAGTTTAACTTGGCATTCTTACAATTCTTTGCAGTCTCATGCTGTTTCATCATCAACGTCTAGGATTTGGGAAATCCTGAATTAGATAACAGAGCATGCAATAGTCTGTATTATTCCAGTAGTATTTAGTCCCAGTATTTGCCTACTTCTTAATCAAGTCATGCTTTTTAGAAAGAAGATTTCAGGCCCTGTCCCACAAGCAGCTACGGTCACTCTATCTCTGCAAATACCTGACACGTTAGGACAAACTGCCAACCGGTTCCTGTCGTCTTCATCGTCCTGTTCTCCACTGGTCCCCTTTGAGCCTCAGTTGAGGAGTGTATCTGTCACAGAGGCGGCTATCTCCTCAGACCAATTATTTGATTAGGCCTGGATCTCGCTCCAGTGGTTTAGCCAGCTAATGAGCAGCCAGGACTAGAGAGGACTAAGCCCCCCAATAAAAGAGGATTTACATTTAAAAAAAAGATCCTAACACCCTCTCACTTTAGGGTTTCAGTTGTTATTTTAATGAAGAAGGGGGCAGATTAAAGTCTAATAGTTTAACACTTTACTGACCACATGAACCTCAGCTGTTGAGTTTCTTAGAAAACTAACTGTGATTGGTTTTAATCAAGAAACAGACATTTTTAATGTTCTAAGGGAAATGTGAATAGTGCAGGTCTAGTTGGTGGACCATAGTCTTTCTGCAAGTTTTAGGGGTCAAGCTAAGTTAAAACATGCACGATCACAACCAGCATCTAACATGTGCAGAATGTTTTCTGAAAGAGTAACATATGCAATAAAAATCTTATTCGTATATAACCGTAACAACGAGAAATAGTAATGGCACACCTAAACATCACAAAGTAAGAACCACTCTTTCAACTCTGCAAATCTAATGACATTGGAAGAACGTGTAAGCCATTTAACATATATTTTGTATTCATGCTTCAAACGTACCTTACAATCTGCATAAATGCTGTTAAACCAATTATTAACAGTGCAATAGAAATCAAATCCTGTAGATGGCAATTAAACAGGGAACATTTTTATCACATTGTTTTGCCATCAATCAGTCTAGGGGAACACATTAATAACATACACTGAACTTGCTGAGAGTATTATATATTAATGACTGAAAATGTACACAAATGTCTTTCTTAAAAACAACAAGAAAAACTGACTTTTGTGAGTAAAAACTGCCATCTATAATAAGCCTAATTTACATAGAAAGGAGGAGTAGTTGCTCTCAAAAGAATGACGGTAAAGCTGACATGCGCACGCATCCTCCATCAGAAATGCAAAAATTATTATTATTGTCTTCAAATAATTTCCCCAAAACTCCCACTGTCCGCCATTGGTTGGATAAACAGATACTCCTGTCCAAACTCATTGCAACTTGTTCGGTCAACGCTGGATTTTGAGCGTTTAATGACACGTGAACTGTGCATTCACCCCTCGGAAGAAGCAGAATATCCCCGTCTTGTAGAAACATCACCCCAGTTCTGCGTGTCCTGTCAGGTTCTGCTGTTGTGCTTGTTTTAACCTTACCTCTAAATGTCAGAGGATGAAATTCAGGCTCTTAATGACATCTTGCCCTTTGCAGACTCTGTGTGCCAGGCTTGAACAGTTGGACATGTCGACATCTGCTGCAGAGGAGGTAGATGCACAGTCTCTGAGACCCTCATTATTTTGGGTGTTTCATCATGCTGTGGTTGATATTAGTGTCTATTTCACTGCCTGCATGACTGTCTCACTGTTTGCAAATTGAACCCGTAATGATTTATTTGTGCTCCTATTTTTAAATCACATCATGAAACAGTGAGTAAAGCTACAGTGATAATATTTAATGATATGATAATTCCGTGAGCACTTAACCTAGAAAAAAAACCGCTGCTACAAGTTACGTGAAGGGGATGAAAAAGCCGCGGGTTGCTGACCCCTGACTTAGTACTTTCTTACTCGTTATTGTAACTGTAATGTGTTGGTAACGCATAACTGCCAAACACTGTTCTCAATTGAAGCTCATGCATTCACAGCGTTGCACTTTCTCTGGTATATTGGGCCGTGGGTGATGTGAGTTTGATTTCATAATTTTGATGGCTTTCCTATTGTTCTAACTGTAAATAATAAAGTCGCAGCGTAGGTGTGTTTCTGACTGGCAGTAAATAAAAAAAGGAGGAGGTTGCTATTGAACTGATTCGCACCACTGACTATCACAGAGCTGTCAATGAGAATGCAGATGAATCAAACCAAGAAGCAATGAATATGGAAAGAAAGAACAAACAGCCAAATAAACTATTTATATGTGTGGATGAGAGACATTCAAATATTAAAGATTCTTATCTGAATTTTATTTGGTTTTTATCCCTCAGAGTGCAGACTGCCAGTCTGAGAGGTGAAGAATTCATTCATCTATATTGCAATCAAAGTCACAGCATGGCGAACGCTGTCATTGACCTGCACAGATTGTGATTATATAGACATTAATGAAGTATTGCAACAAAGATGATTACACACTTTCTTTATCACTCTAATAAATCACTCAATTTAGACACACATACTGTATATGAAGAGTAAAGATACATAATCATTTTGTAAAGGACACAATGCAATTAAATTAATAGTGAAGATTGAAAAGGGAAATCTAAATTAAAATCTAAATTATATTAGTTAATTCAGGGGTGAATTTTAAATAATAATTCTCTAATAATTCCACGGAGTGACGTGATTATGAGGTGAGAAACATCAGGGATTATTAGTTTGCTATTCTGTGATGTTTTTTGTAGTGTATCATTCTATACTAGGTCAAATTAATATTTCAAAAGACGGTTAAATTGATACACCTGCATGTACTTCAAAAGGTATATAACTACAATAACAGGAATCATATTGAATGAATTCTTCTCTATGTAATTTCTTGTCTTATTTCTTCTCTCCTGTCAGTTCAAAGCAAAATACTGATCAGAAACATATGTATTTTTTTAAGCACACTTTGATATACAGTCGGGATGCAAAAGTGCCATGTGTTATCTAGAGATAGAGAAGTAGAATGATCTTATGGGTCTCATTAGTTCAGTGTCGACTGCGGGACGGAGTGTAAAAAACAGTTCCGGATCATTTATGTTTGAGCGTTTTATTGGTCGCCAACAAACAGAAAACTAATGGAATAATTATTGATGCGGCTTGGCTGATACACAGCGCTATCACCATCCGGCACACCTGAGATACTCTTGTGTAATTTAAACACATATCTAATCAGTCCCCAGACTATTTGAAATTAATGTCTGCTTCATTTCATTAATATTCTGCCATTATCAGTCATGCTCAAGATGTTTTTGGACCAAAATGGGAGCCAAAAAAATATTGCCACAGTTGTGCAACTTTCCTCTTTTGAATATGAATTTTGACATCAAGGAACTGGCAAAACAGAATGGCAAAACAGAGCAGAAAAAACAACAAAGTATCTTGTTCAAAAATGAAAATTCTGTCATTAAGTACTCACCCTCATGTTGTTCCAAACCCATAAGGATTGAGCCTCCGTTTATCAGATCTGATGTGTGAGTTGATGAATGTTTATAAGCTTAAATTCAATCTGTTCATCATATAAAGTGATCGTATAAAGTGAAAATTTGGACTAAATCATTCAATTCATATAGATTAGTTTTACAATCTTTTAATGAACTCTTTGATGCATCAAAGTAGTATTTGCATAGCTGTCAATGGATGGACAGGAAGCTCTCATATTTCATCAAAAAGATCTTTATTTGTGGTCTTAAGATGAACAAACGTCTTACAGGCTTGAAACGACATGAGGGTGAGGGACAGAATTTTCATTTTATGGCGAACTATCCTTTTAATTTCTCAAGGACTGCATTCTTCCTTCTACTGCCTACGGAAACAGGGAAGACCAAATTAGCACACAAAATTAACAAGAGCAAAATATTTGAAATTTAGTTTGTCTTCCTCTACATTTCATGTCAAACTCTTATTGCCGGCAGACGGCTGAATAATGATACTGTAATATCACTCCGAGGAAGCAAAATGGCACAGATCATTCTTGCCAAGAGGCACGACTGTAACTTCCTCATCCTGACCTCAGCATTTCTGTCCTGGAAACTTATTTACTGCTTCTCCAAGGACTTAATTACTTACACGACCAAGAACAATAAAGTCTCTGCAAACAGCTTGAATCGTGTGCTGATAAGACCTGGACATTCATCCAAAAAAAAAAAACTAAATTAAGTCGTACTCTTGATTTTATAGGTGTTCATCATGTAGAAAACGGCTTTTGTGCAGGCCATTACCTGTTAATAGGCCAGTCACTACTTTTACTGCTCTGACACAGCGACTGGCATGAGTAAAGTAAAATGATATTTAGGTAATATAATGTGTGAAATAGCTGGCTGACCAAGGCATAAATAGCTATTTGATGTATGAATATATTGACTGTCGTAATACATTATTATGATACTCTCAATTTAAAGCCTGTAGGTAGGTGGTGTGAAATTGAATAAGCATACAGTAAAAACGACACTTGTCTGAGTCGTACAATACTGCTTAAAGATTTAACTCTATCCTGAGAGCTGAATGATTGTGTCTGATCAAATATTTTGGAATGTATAGGCTTTTTTGCTCAATGGACTGAAATCTGTTTAGTTGAGTAGTCAGTTGAAGTAGGTTCATTCTTGTTTTTCATTGCATTATGGTTGCGCAAACCATGTATTCTCAAAATCAATCTGACCTCAACTGGACATTTTCTGCAATCCAGTGGTTGGAGTGAAAGGGAATGGAATGCAGGGATCTTGAAAAAAGTAGTATTTTATAGAGTAGTATTTACGTTCTTATTTGATGAAGGGGTCGGCATGCTATAAAAATGTACATACACTGTATATGTTTGCTAACAACAAAAGGCATATGTGCACCAACTAACAGATTTACCAGTATACAATAAAAAGCACTTTCGATTCTCCATACAAACCTTTAATTATATTCTCCAACATTGCAAACACAATTTTGCTCACAGTGTAAACAGTCATAACATATTTGTGAGGTCATCACGCTGCACTAGATTGCATACTTTCTTGCGTTCTGCCTGTCTAATGTGCTTTCTCAACAAATTCAGCTTAGTCCCGTCTTTTAACAACCTTCTGGTGGTGGCTGAGGAGATTCCCCCCTACTTTGTGAAGCGCTTTGAGCTCTGGATAAGCACTATATAAATGTAACATTTCTTCTTTCTTTTTCTTTCTTCTTCAATCCGCAGCGGCGCTGAGCAGAGCGCACCTGCTTTTGTTCTGACGCGCACTCTGCTCAGCGCGTAAGAACGATATGTGCGTTCACTTCAGAGAGTGCTGTGCGGTGCTGTGAGAGAAGCGTCACTGACAGAGCGACGTGCAACACACACTCAGCACATGCACAGTGAACTAGGTACCATCATTAGTCACGAGATAACCTTGTGAAGTGTCGAATTTGTCCCTCCTTTCAAGAATCAGCATTACTGAAAAGAAAATGCTAAGACAAATAGGGAGTTTGGCGGTTCCACTTCAAAAACGTCAACATAATAGGATTGGCGAGTTAACCGTGAGTCGAGATAAGTGAACTCCACTGTATTACACATTTTGTACGATATGTGCCATTTTTGTTTGTATATTTAAAGTATTTTCTTTAAGTTCTAATAAAAGTTCCATTCCTGAACCTCCACATCTCGTCTCTCCCTACAACTGTGAGAAAATCTAAATGGGTGAGTTTTTAAGTTTTTAATCAGTCTTCCCATTAATGATATTATTTTGTTCATTCAGACTGATTCGCAAATGCGGATGAAAACAGGAAGGACTTATCGCACAAACCAAACATATCCAATCTTAGCCAATCACATCCCATCATGTGACACAGTCATTGGCTCTTCTCACGTGACTTTCCCCATTCTCTATTACCCACCACTAAACTGGAAGACGTTTCACTCAGAGATAGGTTACAATAGGGAAGAAAAGAATATTGCAAGTTACATTTCCTACCGACTTGTGCAATCTAACACATTATGTGTGCAAATTGTGAGCATATTGCTGGTGATTTGCTAAGAATATGTATTTTAATATAATTTTTTTTTTTATGTATGCACATTCTAGAATCTATTTATGAAAAAACATGGCATTTTAAAAATGCGCTGCTATATTTCTAATATGCCCTCAATGTGCACACACAATTTGTTAGCAAAGTACAAGCACAAGCAAAGTAGCCTTTTTTTGTATTTCGATGTGAAAAGGTAGAGATTTTCCCATAGTTATTGCTATAGCTCACAAACAACACACAAATATGCCATAATAAATCATATCTGTGTGGAGACTGATAATCTGTGGCTTGCATAGATCATTGTGGTGTTCCTGTGGATGCCAGAGCTCCAGGCGGAAGGCAGGCAGAGGGTCATCAATATCCATTGCAGTTCAGAGGATCATGGGAAAGAGGGCTGTTTCTGTTCCTCAGAAGCACAGGTGCCTAATGGGACCTAAAACATTCAATGGAAATTTGTCAGTGTGAATGTGTGCTAAATCAGCGTTCTCTTGTTTTCCTACATACAGTATGACTAATGTATGTTTCTATACCGACAATATTATCCTGTTTTTCAGTATCTATCTAGCTACACAAGAGGCAAAATATGGAATATACTATATCGTCATTACTAAACAAATGTAATCAGAACAACACAACCACAAACAAACACGTACACATTGCAAACTTTACATTCATTTATTTTGTTTTTATCCATTCAAGGTGTATTTGATCAGTTCATGCATTCTTTAGGCACAAAAACCTATGACCACCACGAGTTTAGTAGAATTTAAACCTGTCCCTATCAAGAGCCAAGCATGTACAGTAATACCTTGAGAGATGAGTGTCCTGACATATGAGTATTCCGAGATATGAGCAAGCCTTTGAGCATTTTTGCTTTGAGATACGACTAAATATTTGAGATACGAGCACGCTTATAGACGCCGATGGTAGGTAGTTTGGGGGGGGTTAAACAATGCCTCATTTATGGGGTAATTGCATATTATCTCCAATAGAGCGCCACCTTGGTTTTACAGTGGTGGTTAACGGGGACGACGAGTGATTCATGAGCATTAATCTGGAAACAGCACGAGTTATGAGTGTTCAAAAATAATAAATATGAGGTTCTGAGGCTATCCAATACACTACACGGGAAGTACACTACACTACACCAGCATTGTGTTTGCATTATCTACGTTAACCCTCCCTCCTCCTCCTCCGCACATGCCGCCATTGGCCGCTACTGTATCGTCTGTCTCAAAGGTAAGAATTCATAATTAAAACCACATTTTATTTTAGATTACAGGAATCCATATACAGTATACTATTTTTGTGTGTGTGTGTATGTCTCTATAGCAATTTTTTTCCATTGTTATTTGCACTAATAAGGGAGTTTTTTAAAAGGCCGGAATGGATCATTTTCCCCCCTTTTATTTCTTATGGGGAAACATGATTTGAGATACGAGCAATTTGAGTTACGAGCTCGGTCCTAGAACACATTATGCTCTTATCAAGGCACTACTGTATTAGGTTTACAGGACAAACACTTTTTCACAGATTCATGTAGGTTTGGATGTTGTTTTCCCTTAATAATATCAACCTTCATTTTAAAAACTGTATTTTGTGTTTACTTGTGTTATCTTTGACTATAAATTTCTTTCTGTAAAGGAAGGGGTGTGTAGTGGAGAATGACGAAGGCGAGGAGGTCAAGGGATCAATGTAAAAGTCTATTTATAAAAATAAAAAAACGAAAACACTTTAAATACAAACAGAAAACGGCACACTTAAGCATAAACAAACGAAAACAGAATGACTTGGAAACATGGAGAGGCACACACATCAGGGGCAGCCAGGAATGTCATGGAAACATTAACAATCCACAAACACATGGAGAACATGAGGGTTTATATATATACAGGAATAATGGGGAACACCTGACACGACTAACAATGGGAGTGGCAAAGGAGACGGAAACACAATGGATCACAAAGGAGGTAACAGAAAGTGACAAGACACGACATGTCTGTGACACTTTCGATGATCTGAAATATTTAAGTGTGGCAAATATGCAGAAAATAAGAAATCTGGAAAGAGGCAAACTCTTTTGCACACCACTGTATCTGCACATTTTTTTCAGGTAAGTCTGAAAAGAGAATGACAATTTTACTTTGCATAGGCCTACAAAAAGGGAGAACAAAAACTATTTTGCTGGCACTATCTAAAGCAGTGTTTTTCAACCAGAGATCGTCAGGTGTGCCGCGGAAAATTGCAACTTTCTAAAGGGAAAGTGAAAGCAGATATCGCCCGCACTCCTGCCGGTGCGTCGCACAAGACGATCGCTACCCACCACCCCCCCCCCCCCCCCGTCAACAAACGAGTATCACGATCCCCTCCCCCGTCAACAAATGAGTATCGCACTTCATTCACCCACCCCCAAACGAGTATCATGCTTCATTATTTTAACATCTTCGGTTGGTGGTGGGCCGTGTGATTTTTTAAAATGAAAATATGTACCGTGGCTCAAAAAAGGTTGAAAAACACTGATCTAAAGAACAAATAAATGAATAAATAAAACTCTTTTAAAAAGATGTGTTACTACTAACCTGTAAAACTGCTAATCCCACTATTAGTTTTTCATTCAAAAGCACGTAGTCCATTTTTACATTTATGTAGCTTACACTTACATTTATGCATATTTGGCAGACGCTTTTATCCAGTACTTTTGCACCCAGAATATTTGTAAACACTTGCCATTTTTGTGCTCAAAGTGGTCTTTTAATGGGACGTGTGCGTCCCGTGGCCAGACTAAGACTATGTGATGAGCAATGCAGCAAGCCATCTTCACAGGGTGGTGGTGGATAGAAACAAAGAAGATTGTTCTAGAACAGACGAGGGTCATAGACAGTCAGAATGAGATGCGGCGCATAATGATCAGCGCACTGGTATATTTATCTAAAGACAGCACCTTAAGAATCAGCCTCTGCATCTTAAGCACATAATTATAGGCAAGCAACAAGAGGCAAAATCCATAATAGTAGCATTAACAGTTTGAGACTGAAAACTAGAATTATATGCAAATTAGATGCAGCTATTTAATGTTAGATTCATTGAGTCATCATACAAAGTAGTTTATTCATTCTGCTGCCTTTATCAAATGAGCTCAAAAATAGCCTATACTGTTTTAGCTCTAATGATGTTGTGCTGTGCTCTACACTGTCGGTTCACAGTGCTTGTTTTCATTGCTTATTTAAAACACTTGCACAGAAAATAAATGTTATCACTAAAAACTTCACAAGTGCTGCCATTCAGGGAAGACTTTGTAATATGTTCAGACTTTAACATGAAATGTGTCCGCATATACAGATCCTTACAAAGGTACCCTACCTCAGAACAGTTCAGGAGGGCTGGAATATGTTCTCAAGAGGGGCCTGCTGTCCCACGGGAAGCCGACTGTGCCTCCTGATTGTCAATCAGGCCAGTAGTGATCATTTTGTGCTGCACTTGCTGAGGTGGTGTTCAGCTTTTAGAGGTTTTCGAGGCTTCACTCAGATCCATAATACAGTCCTGGAATTCAGAATCTTAGATTTTAGTTTCCTGTGATCTGTTTTCTTTTCACTTTACCATAATTGTGTTCTATTTCAACACAATAAATAAATACATATTTCTATCTATGCACTTTCCAGCCAAAAAATAATAATACATAAAATAAAAAGTCGCTGTTTAGATTTAAATAGGCATGTGTAAATTACTGGATCATTATTGCAGGGTTTATTATGCTTCTAGCATTTTATATGTTTGGCAGGAGTTCTTCTAACCTGATGCTCAACCAGTAGAGAGCATTGGTGTTTACAACGCCAGTCATGGGTTCGATCCCAGGGAAAGCAAGTGTGTGTGTTGTGATGTGTTCCTTGAATGCAATGTAAGTCGCTTTGGATAAAAGCAAAAGGCTGATGCAGCTCTTGATAGAAATAAATGAGTTGATGTTTTTTCCATCAAGAGCTGCATCAGCCTTTGCTCAAGATCAATTAGGGTTAGAAGAAGACCTGTTGCCCAAACATCCAGTATAACATGATAGAAGATAGCAGACGCGCATCGCCACGTGTTCACAAGGATGACGAGACTGCGCGCAATTGGTGAGAACTGCGCGCGACAAGGACGATATGAAATCACATGGACACGAGAGCGCGCACGAAACGTCACGCGCCCTCACACAACACGAAAACAGAGCAGTGTCAGGGTTCTGTCGACCAACACAATAGAAACTGAAACTGACCGAGAGAACCCTGACACCTCCTAATGTACGTTTACATTAATACATTTTTGTCAATTTAAAACATCTTTTTCTGAAGTTTTCATTTCTTTAAAACATCTTACAGACCTCAAACTTTTGAGAGGTATTGTGTATCGATACATAATATTATCAAAAGCGTTCCAGTTTGAACTTTAGATGAAAAACAGTAACTAGCTATAATTCATTTAACATCCAATTAGCCTCTTCCTATCAATTACTAGCACATTTTCTGCATTATAACCCAAAGTCACAGCATGGTCATTCAACTTTGAAACATTAAATAAACAAATGCAAATTAAGACGTTGCATAATGTCTCAGTTTGAGTTTGTTTTGATTCTGGTTTCCCCATGTGCTCCTTTGTTTTCATGTTATTCACCTGTGTCCAGTAATCACATTGTTAGTCCTGTCAGCTGCGTCTTGTCTCTTTGATTGTCGCCCTGTGTATTTAGCCCTGTGTTCTGCTCCTGGTCGGTTCTCATCAAAGTAAATATCTATGCGATGTCGATATTAAGTTCAGTAACTACGTCTTGTTTTTTTAAAAATATTTTTGTTAAGTTTACTTTTTGCCAACATTTGGAAAATCGGTTATTAAAATGGGCTCAGGGCAAAATTACATTCTGAATTGGATATACCATATTATCATAGGATTTATCATGAAATGTAATATGATAAATTTGTTTCTTTGACAAAAATCACACTGTTTGATTGTGGGGCAGAGATGAGCTACCCACTGACACATCTTACTCCTACTCTCCCTTCCTGCAGCATTGGATGTATGTAACCTGCATAGAAAGATTTTTTTTAAAAATCAACAGAACCCAATATAGAATATAGTAAAAAAAAAAAAAAAAAAAAAATGTTTTTACAAAAAAATCCTGACAGTCATTGTTGCCAGAATAATTGTCTAAAAAATACAGTAAAAGTTTTAAAGTTGTAATTTTTTTTTACAATAAAAAATGTGTAATTTAAATCAGTAAATCCAAAAATGCTACACAATCCAACATCTCCACTTCCACTGACCGATGTCGGTGAGGACGAACAAAGGCGCAAAACTGACAAATTTTGGACCTTACAAGCATCAAGGGCAGAAGCACCTCTTCTGAACTCTGTTCTGTGTGATACATAGACTCTCTTTCTCACCCCAAAGACAAAGTTTGATGAATGAGGTGCTCTGAATTTGTGTGCGGCCGATCTGTTTCAGAGGACAGTGGAAGCTCTGATCCAAAACCATGTCCTTTCAGATGCAACGACTCTACTGCTTGTTTCTCCATTCAGTAATTCAACACTTTTGGTAATTCCTGACATTTACAACTTTAATGCATTTAACATACAATACCATAAAACATTGGTTCTTCAATACTACTACTTTGCTTCAAGATGCGAGTAGTGACCAAGCACTAAAAACGTTTGTACAAAAGTTAACGCAAATGTCCTTAAAAGCAATGTCCAATGTCCTTAGTTGATCATGGAACGACATTACTGTCCTAAAATTGAATCCTAACCATATCCCTACCCCTAAACCTAACTCTACCCATAAGTTTTCCTTAAAATCAAAGGAAAAGGGGAGGTAAATAAAACCGATGTGAGCCTACACTTGTACCTCAAATCTGATTGGTTGACTGGAATGTTGTTTAGTTGATGCAGGAACATTGCACTTGTAGAAAACAGGTTCTGATTTAAATTCAACACTTTTAGTTTTTAAATGTCTTTTGAATGTAGATAACTGCATGCTTTTGAGAACAAACAATTCGCTTTTTATACTGCATTTAAGTCAATCTGCGACCCATTTTCAGTCACACCCCACCAAAACTCAACAAATGCAATGAAAATATATAAAGATGGCGGTCTCAGTTGACCTAGCCGTGACTTTCTGTTGCCGCTTCACAGTGATACAGTCTTGTTATAAGACCTTGAAATAATGGTGTACCATTAAAGCGGCATTATATGACAACAACCTCAAGGAAATCGTAAAGCAATGCAAGTGTTCTGTTTGACTCTCTTATTTGTAATTACTGACACAATGACAGATGGTGATGCTCCTAAGGCCTTGTGGTATTAACATGCTGGCCTCGGGATAGCCCATTGCATTATCACGTTTCCATAGCTATGAAATTGGGTCTTTACTGCAGCACTTGTCAACTGAAGAATTAACATCTGCGTCCAAATGGCAAAATACTCATTTACACATACAACGTGAAATGACTCAGCTAGAGGCAGAAGAAAATGGCTTCAGATCTCAACTTCAAGATATGAGCATCATGTACAGGGTCACACTCACATAATAATTGCCCAGTACATGAGAGATTTTTGAATTGCACACAGTGGTGCATTCATACATCATAGATATAGACTAGAAACAATTAAAAACTAGTACTGGTCCAATATTAGAATGATCTGGGATTTCATATAAAACTTTAAAACAAAACAGACTGCGTCATTTTACTGCGTCATTACATCTATTTACATCGCTAAGAAGAAATGTTTCCACACAATCTCTTCAACCTCTGGTAAGTGCAGAGTAAAATAGATGGTTATACATAAAACATGTTTTCATCATAACACTCTAAATCTTAAATGGCAACTTTAGCTCAGTTTTACCATCAGATAACAACTGGCCTTTAAGAAAAACAATCAACGCCAGGTCACAAGTGCTAAATGAACTCTCACTGATAATATGTTGGTTGGCACACAGAAGCAACAATCCACATGGACTTTATCACACCAATTACTTTTTAACAGTGCAGTTTTTGCTGCACACTAAATTTAAGGCAATGCCTCATTAGGGGCCATTTTCACTTCACACTGCTATCCTTTTTTAACTTTAATGAAGAGTGTCTGATTAAAGTGGAAACTATATATAAATATATCTGGACAATTAAGCCACACTTAAAAATGTCTGAATGTCATTACATTGACAAAATATCAAACCAAGTGGCATGTCTATTTTTTAAACGGCAGCCCATGCACTTCTTTCAAGCAAAACACAACACTAAAAACAGCTGTTCAAACTTTTTGGTCAGCTCTTTTTTATGATTGAAATTAATACTTATTCAGCAAGGATGCATTAAAAATGGTAATTAAAGCTCTGACGGACTGATTATTTTATGTAGTGACATAAAATGGGATATACACTATAACACTGTTAATTTCATATTAAAATATTGTACATTTTGTTGTCCTGAGATGATAAATAATATGAATAAGAAAACAACAATAAAAAGTCTAAATATATCTAAATAACAAATAAATATTGATTTTATAAGAATATAATTATCTTGGCAATAAATCTCTATATGAGATAAAAATTTGTAAACTTAGACATACAGACATGTAAGATTATATATATATATATTACTTACTCTTTATGTCTTTTGTCATCAGTCTGACTATGGCTGGGGAAAACTGTTATTGAAACATGCTTTGCGCAAAGAGTGAGCTGGATAGTATAGATTCTGTGTTTTTTGTGTATATAATGGGTCCATGGATGTGAGGTAAGATGTAAATAACAATGAACACCTGAGCATTGTTTCTGACCATGTCCATCCCTTTATGACCACCATGTACCCATCCTCTGATGCTGCTTCCAGCAGGATAATGTCACAAAGTTCGAATCATTTCAAATTGGTTTCTTGAACATGACACTAAGTTCACTGAACTAAAATGGCCCCACAGTCACCAGATCTCAACCCAATAGAGCATCTTTGGGATGTGGTGGAACAGGAGCTTTGTGCCCTGGATGTGCATCCCACAAATCTCCATCAACTGCAAGATGCTTCCTATCAATATGGCCAACATTTCTAAAATAAAGCTTTCAGCAGCTTTTGAATCAATGCCACGTAGAATTAAGGCAGTTCTGAAGGTGAAAGGGGGTCAAACACAGTATCAGTATGGTGTTCCTAATAATCCTTTAAGTGAGTGTATAATCCAAGAAGAGCATCCTTACATATGTTCCACTGCAGCCCAGATGTTTAAAAGCTACAGTCACTGTATTGTCCACTGATCTTTTGGGGCAGTAGGAAAACGATAGGGGGTCAAGTTCAAATTCGGTTTATTTATAGAGCGCGTTTTAAAAACAGAAAGAACAAGAAAAAAAAAACTGAGAAGCAGAGGCAAAGAGATATAGTCACCATATACACATTTACATATCCACATATATCCACATACACACACATATATATATATATATATATATATACACACACACATACACATACACAGTTCTAGAAGCAACACAGGTGGAAGTACAGCTGATATAGTCATTGATAGTCTCTGTGTAATTACGAATATCATCTGTGGCCTTCTTGAAGATGTTCATATCTGTAGTCTCTAAGCAGCTCTGTAGATTTGCTATTGCACATCAGTCCATGTGTTAATTGCTTTAATTGTAACTGGATTATTCTTCCACTGTTTGATGCAAGTATGGCTTTAGTAGGTTTGCGAAGTGGTCAGGTTTTCCAAAAAGGGTTTGGGTTTTGCTGTATATCTGTAACAAAGGGACTCACAGGCAGGGATCCACGTGCTTTTGTCTTTATTGAGAGTAGTCGTGCAGACGGAAGGTCAGGGCAAACAGAGATCATACAAGGACGGAAAAACAGGCAGGGGTCACAAAGGCAGGCAGACGGAATCAGGAACGTTGTACAGGCGGTGGTCAAGACAGGCAGTTATCAATCATAAACGTTATTCCAGGCACAGGTCAGGGCAGGCAGAACAGGATCAAAACACAGGTAAACAGGCAGAATCAAAAACAGGGTAACAGACAGGAATATAAACGCTTGGCATTGACAACCGTGGCTAATCAAGACTTCGTGGTGAGTGTATGAATGAAGCAGTCTTTTATAGTCCAGGTAATGATGGACAGGTGGTGTGACAAACAGTGAACAGTGTATGTGGGTGTGTGAGGTGTGTCAGTATAAGTGTGAGCTCCCTCTGGTGTCCAGGGAGGGGAGCGCAGAGCTCATATTCATAACAATATCCATTTCTGATGTTACTATAAAATTGATCCAGTGTATTGTTCCCTCTGATGGGAAAAGTCACAAACTGTTAGAGTTTTGGGATGTTTTTCCAGAGATTACAATGATAGAAAGCTGTTTCATACATTCTCAAAAATCAACTTTAGATCATTTGGTTAAAATTCAATGCAAATAAACGACTCAGAAAAGATTTTAGGAGATCAAGTGTGGCTTAAGTGTCCATTTAATTGTTTTCAGGCACTACGAAAAGTGTCTGCATGCAGTGAAATTGTGTTAATTTGCTTTTATATACCACCCAGCATATAGAGGATAGGTGTGCATGCAGACGCTCATGCTAATACGGTTCACACCAAAACAAGTCTCTTTAATGACTCCACGGCTGTGTGTGTTAGTTTTAAGATGTGTCTGTCGGATCGGAGAGATCTCCCACGAGAATGAAATAATTCTGTGGTCTTTGTACAAAAAAGGAAGGCGACAGCTGTACTGTTCCCATGGTCCACAGCACATCTTTATATTCTCACACATATGCTGCGCGATACACACTCACGGAATGTCGATGCCATTTCCTATTCCGCATCCTATTAATATCAGTCTCTATGGCCATCTGCACAGGGCACCATTATTCCTGGTCACTCTGCATTTTGGGATGCTCGTTACCGTGGCGCTGGTTGGGGGGTGGGAGTGGGGAAGGGATGTGGATGTTGCTAGGCAGTGGACCCCAGAGACTGCATTGTCCAGATGCTGCTGGCTTTCCCAGGCTGCCTCGTCTCCAACCAGAAGGAACACAGCGCTCTCATTTCTGAAGTGTGTTAGTGCATCTGGGGTGCTCGAAACAGCAGGGAACAGCTGACACACATGTGCACACACACGTTCACACACAAACCTGACAAACTTTACAGTAGAGCACAACCGGTGCTGTATTCCAGCACTGTCGGAAACGAGGGTGGTCTGATTTTGAACAAGTAACAAATTTTCCAAAAGTTTGTTTGAAACTTTGGAAACATAAGCCAATACTATTTGGGCCATTTTTTTTTTATGTTGTGCATGTGTTCTCTATCCAGTCTATTCTACTTCTACATAATAATGCTTTGAAAAACAATATGTTTATGAAATGATATTACACTGTATATAATATAATGCTATCAACATGCAGGAGATTGGGCAAATGTTGCTGGGCAAAAGGTCTGCAGAGTTACAAAGCACAAAGAACAACTAAATCACAATATTCCTCATTTAAATAATTCCCACCCAAGGCAAGGAGCGAAAAGGGAGCGAATCCTGGTTGAGTTGCGTTAGGATCAGCTGTTTTTGACTTGATTGAAAATGGATTAATTGAAAAAAGTTGTTACTCAACTAACTGTTTAAAATCATTAACCAACGTGGTTGAATGACAAATTTGTAGTCGTGACTGGTTGATTTCTTTATTTATTCAAAATTGAAAATATTAACAAAACAATAAGAGTATCTCAATGATCCTAAAATTACACTGCAGGGGAATAATCATAATCACAACATGATTAACTGTGGTGGGACATTCTGTCAGTATCACTGGCTTGCTCTGCCCACCGGGAAATCGAAATGGTCCAAAATCATGCTCCTCTTAACTCTACATTAAATATCAGATATGTTCTGATTGGCTGTGACTGTGTAAACAGTCGCTGGAATCTTTTGCATCATGCCTGGTTATTCTGCATTTGCTCTCCATTTCATTTCATACCTATGTAGGAGAAACAATTAAGATATTAAAGAAATGTTGTAATGGGATTGGCTTCGCTAAACATCAAAATAACCTTAAAACAGTTCCTTGTCAGCATTAGTTTCGCTCTGTTCCAGAGATTAGCGTTCAGCACGGCGGCCAGTAGTCACCTCCCATTGAGTGTGCCAGAGACTGTCACCCCTGCTCTGTTAAGTCCAAGAATGTCTCAGGAAAGGAGAGAAGACAGCTGTCTACCTCGCTTTCTGTCTCTCTGCTTCTTCTCTTTCTCCAAACACCTCTCATAAATATTCAGACCTTTCGGTTTGCATGTGGCCCAGGCCGTGCCACCCACTGTCATACCCAAACGGACAATCCTACACCCCTCTCTCAGTTATTCTTGTCCTTCTTCCTTCTGTTTCCTGCATTTATGATGGAGTTATTTTTAAGATTGGGAAGAATCCCCTCTGTTCTGCAATCAATGGCTGAGGAAGAAAAAGTCATTTGGACTATTCAAGGTCAGTTTTTGTTTAACACTTTATTTTAATTTTTTTTAAATGATACTTTACACAAAATTGGTTCAAAGCAGCTTTTCAGAGATAACAGGAAGATGATTCAATGAAATTCATTTCTGCTGTACAGCAACACTAAAGGAAAATAGTGTCATACTCAGCTGAAGTTAGTTCAGTGTTGACTCAGTTCCGTTGTAAAGGTCATCAATTATTAAATGAGTAAATTTAATCTAAAAAGGAGTTCTACAGAAAACAACAGTGCCATTGTCCTGCTCAGTTCAGTTCTCATCCAAGTGTGAGTACAGGCAATATTTTTTAATTTTAGAAATTGCTAAATCATTAGAAACATGACAACAAATTAAATTCAATTAAATGCATTCACAATCATTCTCAACCATCATCCATGGTCAGAAAATAAGAATAAAATATACTTATAAACATATGCACTGTATATTTCACCTGCTCAATATTTTTAATTTTCAACTTTGAACCCAGATACACATTTTCAGTTTTATATACAAGTGTTATTTAACACAAGTTACAGTATTTAGTAGCTACTTATTTCACAGAGGCGAAAGTGCAGCACTACTTTTATTGTGAACAAAACATGCAAGTCCATCCAAAATTAGATTAGAAAAACAGGTTATAACGCAGCAGCGACAGATAACTAGACAGGACTAAACACAGGGCTTAAACACACACCAAACTAATAGGTAGATGAGACACAGCTGACAGGACTAACAGGATGATTACTGGACACAGGTGACTCGTATGAAAACAATGGAGCACATAGGGAAACATAATGAATGCAGACGGTGGCCACAAATCTAAAACTAACACATCATCAAACCCAAATGTGACAATTTACTTGAAGTTGTCATTTTATGTGCTCTTTAAAATTTCCATTTACCTTTATTTTTAAGTTTTAGTAATTTTAGCACTTTAGTATGTAATTCTTTAATTTTTCATTTAACATTTAGATTTTCTTTTATTTGTGCTTACGTTTGATCACTGAAGACAATGTTTAATAAAGTTGATAACAAGACTGCTATATAGTAGCTACCTTAAAAAGAAGTTTTTACAGCAACAGATTGGTATCGCACAACAACGTCAATATTAATACTTATAAGAATTTTACTTTAGAGCATAAAACTGACTATTTTACTCAGTATTCGTATGTGCTTTGCATTTAGCTTAGCAACATGCTAATGCTAAACCGTATTGGGAACGATTGTGAGTCTAGTCACCTGTGTAGGGTGCTATTGTTGTTACACTATTACTACTACGTAGCAGACAGCACCGCAGCTCACTAGGTTTTGGAACATAGATGTAGTAAAGCAGAATGGAGGATGACAGGGGCTAAAGGGGGTCCGACTTTATGGTTGACTAGCTGGTTCTCTAGGCTATAAATCATGTTCCACGATAGTTGATTTGAAAGCTCCTGTTCTGTGAAAGCCCTCACCGACCAGCCACCAGCGACTTGAAGAATTTCACTTTAATTCCTTCATTTACATATCCCTCCCTCTCTACTCGCACACTTTGCATTCCCTTTCCGTCTGTTCTTCCCTTAATTTGTTTTTGTGTCTCTTTCACAGTTTAATGAGATGTGGACAGGATGAGTCTGTCCGTGTTTTTCTGTTGTAGTCATCTAATGGGTTGTTTGCACTTCTTCAGCTTATATAAACTGTGCTAAAAACAGATCTAAACCTCAACATTCACTGTCAGTGCTACTTTGATTAGAAAGTATTCAACACCTTCAGTTCTGTCACATTTTGTTTTCGTTTCACTTCATCTTCAGCGTTTTCCCCCCAAACATCTTCAATTATTTGTGATCCAGTGGTTTAGTTTTAACAAATACTGTAACAAACAAAGCAATTAAATCTCTCAATTACTAAACCTCAATAATATTAGACTGAAGAAGTCTCTTTTTAAAAAAAAAAAAAAAAAAAATGGCGGCGCGTGCACACGCAGCGGCTTCTCTCTCTCCCGACAGTTCGGTGTTTTCATGTTTTTTGTTGTGTAAATCACAGTGTTTTTGTACGTCCTTGTCGCATCCACTCGTCTGCAAACACAGCTACAGACGTGAGTTTCTGCTCGAGGTTGGAAAGACTTCAGTTTCCAATCCAAGCTCGGCGCTCGTACAAGAACTGCGGGACCATGGTCTTCTCCGGAGGCCTACTCCATCACCGTCCCCCACTACTGCACCTCCCCCACAGTGGACGCGCCACAAACGGTGCGAGAGGAAACAGAAGAGGGGGAAGCGCGGAGGTATCCGGGTTAGATTAACGGCTAACCCACACAAGCCTGCTATCCCCACCATCATCCTGGCTAACGTACGCTCGTTGGATAATAAACTGGACGATCTTCAACTTCTATGCTCTACTCAGAAGACTGTAAGAGACTGTTGTGTTTTTGTGTTTACGGAAACATGGCTCAACAATAGCGTTCCGGACTCCGCCATTCAGCTCGATCGGCTCACATGCCATCGCGCGGACAGAGTGCTCGTCGAGGGAGGTAAGACCCGCGGCGGCGGACTCTGTGTTTACACCAATGATGCGTGGTGCCGCGATGCTGTTGTAGTCTGCAAACACTGCTCACCCCTGGTGGAGTTTATGATTATTAAGTGTCGGCCTTTTTATCTACCGCGGGAATATACAGCTATTATACTTGTTGCTGTATATATCCCCCCCAGCTCCAACAACAACAACAGGAGTGAGGCACTTAATAATCTTTATAAACACATCAGTGATCAGCAGACAGCCCACCCAGATGCTTTTCTCATCTTGGCTGGGGATTTCAATCATGCTGACTTTAAGAGTGTGTTTCCAAAAATTCATCAGCATATTGACTTCCCGACACGTGGAAATAATACTCTGGACTTAGTGTACACTACTCAGAGAGGAGCTTACAAAGCCCTTCCCCTCCCCCACCTTGGTGCTTCAGATCACATCACTGTATTGTTATTGCCAGCATACAGACCACTCGTTAAAGTCACCAAACCAGTCCAGAAGCAGATTCAAGTCTGGCCTGAAGGGTCATCAGTGGCTCTTCAAGACTGCTTCGACACCACGGACTGGGACATGTTCAAACAGGCTGCAACCTACCATAACACCGTAGACCTCCAGGAGTACTCTGAGACTGTTACTTCTTACATCAACAACTGCATTGAGGATGTAACAGTCACAAAGACCATCACCATCTGGCCCAACCAAAAACCGTGGCTGACAGGGAATGTCTACAGTCTTCTGAAGACGCGTAATGCTGCCTTCAGAGCTGGAGATGAGGTGGGCCTGAGGACAGCAAGGGCCAACCTGTCATGCGGCATCAGGAAGGCTAAGAGACAGTACTCCAGGAGGATAGCCCACTGTTTCAGCGACAGCAGAGACTCAAGGAGCCTGTGGCAGGGGATTCAGACCCTCACGGACTACAAACCCCCTGCACGGACGTGTGACAGCACCACCCCCCTACTGAATGAGCTGAACACCTTCTTCGCTCGCTTTGAAGCACACAACAGCACCACTGCACAGAAGTCACCTCCTCCTACCGATGACCAGATGTTGACACTGCCCAGGGACAGCGTGAGTAAATCCCTCAGCAGGGTCAACGCACGCAAAGCTCCGGGTCCTGACAACATTCCTGGTCGTGTATTGAGAGACTGTGCAGAGGAACTCGCTGATGTCTTCACAGACATCTTCAACATCTCTCTGAGTCAAGCTGTTGTCCCCACATGCTTCAAAGCAACCACCATCATTCCTGTCCCTAAAAAATCATCTCCATCCTGCTTCAATGACTACCGCCCAGTCGCACTTACCCCCATCCTTATGAAGTGCTTTGAGCGGCTAGTCATGCACCACATCAAATCTGTCCTCCCCCCCTCCCTGGACCCCCACCAATTTGCATACCGGTCAAAACGCTCGACCGATGACGCCATTGCCACTGCTGTCCATTCAGCACTCACACATCTGGACCAAAAAGACACGTATGTCAGAATGCTGTTCATTGATTTTAGTTCAGCTTTCAATACAATCATCCCTCAACAGCTCACCCAAAAACTGTCTCAGCTGGGACTCAGCACTTCGCTGTGCAACTGGCTGCTGGACTTCCTGACAGGAAGACCTCAGGCAGTACGGGTCGGCAGTAACACATCCAGCTCCATCATTATGAACACTGGAGCCCCTCAGGGTTGTGTGTTGAGCCCCCTCCTCTTCACTCTGCTGACCCATGACTGCACACCCATACACAACAGCAATCTCTTCATCAAGTTTGCGGATGACACGACTGTAGTTGGTCTCATCACCAACGGCGATGAGACAAACTTCAGGAGTGAGGTGAGCCACCTGGTCAGGTGGTGCGGCGACAACAATCTCTCTCTGAACGTGGAGAAGACGAAGGAGATTGTTGTTGACTTCAGAAGAATGCACACCCAGCACCCTCCTCTGACCATCAACGGTGCGACCGTGGAAAGAGTGAGGAGCACCAAATTTCTGGGTGTGCATATCACAGAAGACCTCTCCTGGACCACCAACACCACAGCACTGACCAAGAAAGCACAGCAGCGACTCTACTTTCTCCGCAAGCTGAGAAGAGCCGGAGTCCCAGCCCCCATCATGCGCACCTTCTACAGAGGCACCATCGAGAGCATTCTGACCAGCTGCATCACTGTGTGGTACGGCGCCTGCAACGCATCCTGCCGCAAGGCACTGCAGCGCATAGTGAGAGCTGCTGAGAAGATCGTTGGTGTCTCTCTCCCACCCCTCCAGGACATCTATAACACCCGCCTCTCCCGCAAAGCCCTCATCATTGCGAGAGACCCCTCCCACCCATCCCAGAGCCTCTTCAATCTGCTGCCATCAGGGAGGAGACTACGCAGTCTCCAGGCAAGGACCAGCCGACTGAAGAACAGCTTCATTCCCCAAGCTGTCAGGGCATTGAACTCCCTCCCGTCTCTGCCCCTTTTCCTCTCTTTTGCCCCATGCACCTGACCCCCCCCCCCCCCCCTACTATTGTTTGCACTGTCTTTACCATCGCGACTTTATCTCTTTATTTCCTTAATCTATTTTATTTTATCTATTATTATTTATTTATTTTTATATATATATATATATATTTTTGGTGTTGTTGATATATATATATTTTGTTGCTGTTGTTACTGTTAATGTAACCTGGTTGCACCTTGGGTCTGAGAGTTACAGAATTTCAATTCTCTGTATGTATGTGCTGTATATATTGCAGAATTGACATTAAAGCTGACTTTGACTTTGACTTGTTTCTCAGGCCTTGTTTTAAGTCTGGTGGCTCTCCGTTACCACCACTGTGGTCTGTCCCGTGAGTTCAAAAGTCATTATTTTTCCTCAAGAGTGTTGTTCTGTTAGCGGACGAAGATGAAGACGATGAGGAGTACAAAAGGGTTACAAAAATAAAAGGGTTTTAATGAAAACAAACAAATCCACGAAGGTAAATAAAAAGCAACATCGTGTCTGACATAACAGGCAAAGACACAAACAACAAACGACAACTGAACGTCGTGAACATTGAGAACTAAATACACACAGTGATGATCAGCTGTGATGGTGAATAATGTTGGGAAACTGAAACAAAGAGACACGTGACAATGAAAAAAAAAAACGAAGGGTCCGTGTGGTGTGAGGGCGTGACATCTTTGTTCTGTGGAATCAAAATAAGATATTTTGTAATATGATTCTGTTTTTTTTTCTCTCCATGCAATGGAACTCCAACGGATTCATTAAGTATCTTTGTCTTGAGCTATGAAAGAGCATGTACTAGTTTAAGAAGAAACCACTGAAAAACATATTGGTGTGACGTATTTATATTCGGATATGTTTAGCATACAGGATTACTTCCACCTTCAGTATCACTTGAAAAATGACCTTGCAGGAGGACTCTACTCTTTCAAGCAAATGTAGAGATAAAAATTCAATGTGTCTAGAAGTATAGATTTCTACAGTCTGTTCACACCGAAAGTTCCCGCCAGTAAAGGATTATGTAAGCAGAACTGAGGAGCCCAATGGCAGAATTTTCTGAGCGTTGACTAAGATCACAGACAAACTTCATTTGAAGAAAGCAATAAACATTTCCCGCCAAGGGCTGTGTTAGGTAGAGGCGCGCTTGTGCAAAGTGACATATTACAACACATTTTGACACAAATTTCTTTCCTTTGGTTTTCTAACCAGGAGGAAGATTTTAATGAGGATAATTTTAATGTAAAATCACATATTGCCCTAAAATATCACAGCCCTCGTATCTCCACAGAGACTACCCTCTTGAAAACAGCCCATAAACTGATGCATTTTATTTAGAAGTTCAGTCACTCATGAGATCTTAAACATATGGTGTAAACAAAACAACTATGATACACTGCTGAATGATGCCGCTGCACCACCTCACTTACCTCTGAAAGGCATTTGCTCTTTCTTAACCTACAAATCACAGCAATGCAATCGCCCTGAGGCTCAGCATATAAACATTAACATAGAGCGTTCACATCTGTGTTCACGACCCGAGGGACACATAGACTGGCACGGTTTGATTGCGAAGCCTCGGACGGGCAGCACGGCGTCCCCTCTGTCTGCAGGCTGAGAGTGTGGGCGGACTACGGGCAGAGGAGTGACAGCCAGCCATAATGAAGCCGACTCCAGTTCTCTCATTAAAGGCTGGAATAGAGACGTCCCCCGAGAACAACCCTTATTACAGACCCCCACTAACCTCAGATGCAAAGTAAAGAAGTTAAAAGAGTAGATGAGTCGTGGATGGAGAAAAAGAAAGAAGCAGGGAGGGAGATAAAACGTTTGTGTGTGTGACAGAGAAAACCCACAGATGTGCTGAAGGACAGAATGTGTCTGAAATATTAGTGTAGCAACTAATGGCATTATTTTAAATTCTATTAAATGAGCAGTTTACCCCTAAAAAGAAAACGTGTCTTTTTAGCTCACCTTCATGTGGTTCCAAACCCGTATGACTGACTTTCTTCAGTGGAAAAAGAAGGCACTTGGAAACTTGGTGGAATTACATGGGGAAAATGCTAAACACGGGTGTAAATGTCGTCTGAAATGTTTTGAGCGCGTCCACTTGAAACGTAGTTGAAAATGAATTCAACCAGATTGCTTTCTTAGTGTAAACGCTCATGTGGTCGAATAGTATGGAACAGCCACAAAAGACCGCCTTCTCTCTGCCTACTGATAGAGACAATTCGGAAATCCATTGCCGCTTGTATATATTTTATGTACATGTATTTCTTATTTTGTATATATATATATATATATATATATATTCTTTTATTTTCCTTATTTGTATACTTCAGTATATCACCTATGCAACCAATTATTACTTAAAGCCTTTCTTTACTTTTCTGTATTTTTCCATCGAGTAAGGATGAATATTGTCTATACTTCTCACCAGATAGAACATGTTATCAGAATGTTTTGAGAGTCTTTCTGTTGATAGTTGGAGCCTGAGCCGAGTTCAGCCTTGGAGAAGCTGTGTATCTGTGTGTGTTAATATGGTCTGTATTGGTGAGGTGATTAACTGGCACCATAAGGAGACAGAATGACTCGTTGTTCTCGACAAGCCACGTGGAAGGTCACTAACCCGTCAACCATGTGATCAACAAAGATATGCTTCAGACTGTCTGCTCTTGTGTGGAAAATTACTAGTTTTGTTTATCTTTCTTTCTTTCTTTCTTTCTTCCAATCAGAATCATGTAACCGTCATCATTGACGTAGTTAGCACCCTCTGTTAGAGTATAATTGCTGTAACAATGTTATTGTAAGTGGGGTGGCCTACGAACTCCTTGTGAAGCTTCTGCTGATGAAACTGCAAACTAAACTTCACAAAAATTTCTTCTAGACTGCACTTCTGACTTCTGGTCTTCATTCAACATATCTGGTCCTCGGGTCTTAACTGTAAATCCCCTTCACTACTGAATGCATAAATATTATTGTTATAGGCAGGTGCTCTTTAAACTTTGTTAGCTGAAGACTCATTTTTGGTTTGAAGACGAACAATGTACCAAGCACAATGTTTTCTCACCATTCTTGATTTCTGGTCAGCTTTCAGAGCAGAAACAGAAGGTACTGCTCTCTGTGTGTTTTTGTCATGTCTTCGAGTGCAATCATATATAAATTCTGCAAGCTTACTTTGTACATTAGAGCAAAAGATTTAAAAAAAAAAAAAAAAACACACACACAAAAAACACACAATCCACATAGAGCCTCCCCTCTATGAAATCAGCATAGAAGTGGTAGAAAGTGGACAAAAGAGACCAAATGTGAACTAGAACGTGTCTCACCTGGTAATCATTTTTGATCAAATTTGTGATAATTTTATAATGCCAAACCAACTGTAAAAATAAATTATAAAATGATGACAGTTTTCATTCCGTTTAAGATCTTACCGTTTAGTGTTGTGTAAAGTGATGGAATCCATTTCCTGCATCAAACAAACTGTTTTAGCCTCATATTGGACCAGAAGTTTTCTGTTATCACATTGGAGGAAAGTCTCCATTGATAAGAAGTCTGATTGGGCATTTGTATCACATATATCTTCTCTGCATTTGTTTGTGGAATGAGCGTTCAGTGTGATGCCTATAAGTATACAATAGAGGGCACATCACAGAGAAGTTTAATTAAACCTTTTGCATCTCAGAATACATAGATTCTTTCTAGCTCAACGCCCCATTTTGTTTCCATGGGGGACTTCAGGATAAACACAGCTGTTGTGCAATTCGCTCCCTTGGATCTCAGCAATAGCATTGACATAGTAGCATGGGGCTTAATTAAACTCAGACCATTTTTTGTCTCCTGGAGATGACAGCTGCATAACTGAAAGAACGCACCCGAAGAATGACAACCAGGATGATCACCTTTATCACGCTAAAGGTCACACGCTCATATTTCTCAGTTTCCGCCACCAAAGAATGTGTGTTTTTCCTCCTCCTAATGGGATGACATCCGGACCGAGCAGCTCGAGAATCCGATCAATGAGAAGAGCAGCACGGCGAGAGATTTGATCAGATCTCAATATCCCGGCTCCACAACGACTCTCTGAATCCAATTTGATTTTCTCGAGAGAAACAGAAGAGGCTCTTAGGATCAAATCCGCTGTCTTATTGATTGTGTTGCTAACCTACGCCACTTACCAAAGAGCATGCACAATGTCCTCATCCTGAGACGCTAACCAATGAATAAACAGTCCAAGAAAAAACACAGTCATTAAAGGAAGCCCCGGGGGAAGCTCCGGCTACATCTAACATCTTAACTGTGTGATCGATATGTGTCTTTGTACAGCTGTGTGCACTAGAGGTAATTGGTGTTCTGGTGTAGCCAGATTCGAGCTGACAGTATCTGATTCCCATGGGACCACTCACTCTAAGTGTTGGCTTGTTGCGGAGCGTTAGAGATACTCTGTGATGGACATGTTCTTGTACCAAAGTGGATTTTCATACCACCTGATTGTAACACGAACGCACACTGCATAGAAAGCACAACTGAATGTTGAAATTACAGGTCTGTTGTATTGAATGGAATGAGAAATAACCTACAAAACATGGGAACTCCAGGGATGCCATGCTTTGGCAAAGCCATGGGCCTCATCTAGATGGATAAACTGCATTTGACCTTTTTATACCATGCAAAAGTTTCAACCATGGCTCCTTGCTATTTGGTTGCCAGGTGCTGCTGAGATCCTACTCTCAAATCAAAGCTGGGTGTAAGGTTGTTGAATTTAAAAACACCAGATGTGGCAAAAGACGAGCAATGCTCTGTCTAGTACGTTTATTTAGAAAAGCAATTGAAAAGCAGTGCAGTGGAATGAAGAAAATACAAATTAATCCAGTGTTTTTAGCAGGTTTCGTGGATCTGTGTGAACACAGATCATTCTGAAAACGTTGTCGCCTGTACATTAAAAACATACATCGTTGTCATGTAAACCCTCAGAATCCTTTTTATATTTTATATTATCCATCTGGTGAAAGGCGTGAATTTGATTGCTTAGAGTAATAGCACAACTTTCCTCAGCAAGCTGCATTACTGTCATTTATTTATGAAACACAAAAAGCGCCTAATATGTGAATCCATTCAATAGGGCCCTAAAAGGTGGAATTGCTTCCTGAAGCCTTTCAAATTTGGTATTCATATCTAAAACACTGAAATATCTGTATCTGTAAATGTCAGAAGACAGTTCAAGGCAGAATACTAATACTAAAAATATAGAAATATTTCCAAAGGCCGGAAATCTAGCCTTGAAACTATATACACAAGTCAAAAATTCTATCAGCTTATAAGAGCATTTATGAGTTATAATTTTAATACTTATATGCATGCAATATCAATATCCCACTAGAATTGTTCCATAACATTACTAAAAAACATGTCACAAAGCATTACTGTTTGTGTGCAAATCATGGGTAACAGGTACCTAATGTTCTAAAGGGTATATTTGTAGTTCAGTCACAGCAAACAAAGTATGGCAGTCTTCTTTTTTATTTATTTCCTGACTCATTTATCTTACCGATGTCTGCACAAGCATGTTGTCATTACCAATGAATTCCAAGGGTTTTACCAGAGCTTCAGAGAGCCACCTTAGTGCTTTCACAATCTATAGTGTGTGTCTGTGATATAAGTGATTTTTTTTTATTTCATGCATGTGACTAAAAACACAGCCTAATCACAGTCTGAGCAGTCAGTCCTCTTCATTCTGTCCTACTTACTGAACAAAAAATTTGGTTAGAAATAAAAAAGATAGAAATAACACTTTTAGTAAAAAGAGTTATGAAAAACTGTTCAGTTAATCGCAATACCTTGACCCACACTCCAACCCTACCCATAAACCAGAACATCCTCTCACTATAGTTGGCAACTATTAGAGTCTATAAAATAAAAATAAAAAGAGCAGAATTAAAATAAAGAACATTCGTGCCTTTAATCATCCACAGAATACAGAATACTGAAAGATCATTCATATCACCCAATTATTGTAACACTGCAGGCGTTATGCAACTTTTCTGTTTTTGATTAGAGTTCTAGTGTATCAAGATTGATACAATAAATATGGACTGAAGAATGCAAAAGTGTTGATTAGATGTAGAGGCACCTATTACATTAAATACATATACGTATAATGTTACATTAAAATATTTATGGAAGGTACACAACAATGAATTTTCATGAAAATTTAATATTTGGATTGCATAGTGGATTGCTCATAAAAACACTGATTAGAAATGGGCACTTAAATATCATTAATAAAAAAGGGAGACCTCAATAATGCATCACTTAAAATGTAAATATAATAAAAATCAAAATATCGAAGGCAATATTCTATATAGTGGCTTTACAGCAGAGATGTATACATTCCTCTGTCATTCAATCTCGCTTCTAGGCAACAAACACATTCAGGCAATTTCTCTTTGCATACAAATAATTTATGTGAATGGCGATTGAAGTTTACTCTCTAACAAATGCAAATCTTATGATGAGCGAATAAAAGAAAATACAAACAATCCTTTTCTGAGGGCATTTCTTAGTCAGAGATGTGTATCCCTCATGTTTAGAAAAACATCAATCTATTGATTTATTCCATCATCACACGATTATTAACCCTTCATTTTCATCATGTGCTTGCAAAGTCAATAAAATTGTGTGTTACCCAGAGGCAATGTTGTACAATTGCATGTTAGTCAATTTATAAATCATATAGATACATATAACCTGCTTTATTAGGACATATTGAACTGAATGTCCTGCAGGAGTCAAGTAAGGGACAATCTGTGCATTAAACATATTAAACACTTTAAATGTGCACAGCCAGATGTAGATTATCCCACTTATACCATGGTCATTTACTAGTACTGACAACTTTAAGTTGTCATTGATCCTTGAATTGTTAAATTTGACTGGACGGGTTAAATGATGGTTATTTTCATCAGTTACCTCTCGTAAGTTCTTGCATTCTTTTAGCTTTACGTCAGACACAGATATAAAGTAGTGAGGTAAAGTTAGATTTATTTGAATGAATTAGCCTATAGAGAGAGAGAGAGAGAGAGAGAGAGAGAGAGAGAGAGAGAGAGAGAATTACCTGCATCTGTGTAGGGTCACTCTTTATTACCAATGAAGCTGTGAGTTTAATTGTTTCAAAAACAAAAATGTTACAACCTCAAAGTTGTTTCGTGTCACTGTCTACTTCCTGGTTCCCATTTTTCTCTCCCAATCTCATAATCAAGGATGTCGTTAGTCTTGTTCATCTAATCTTCCCTTGGTTATATCTACCCTGTATTTTCCTTCAGTCTTAGTCCTTCATGATCTTGAGTACATCGTATTCCGTTTACGTCTAGTTCTGTTACTGCCGTTGAGACGTTTGGTACAAGGCTATTTTGGTGGTTATTTTCTTTGAATGTTTCTAGATTAAGGATATTTGAGTTTATCTTTATTTCCATGCCTTCATCCTGGATGGACAATGGACTCGCTTAGTCGCCGCAAATGGACTATAAAAAGAAAATGACAACATGGATGGTGGAACACCAGATAATTTCTCTCTGATGGGATGGTCGAGTGCTCGAGTGGTACGTGGGGGAGTTCCTTGGACTGTCATATCTGGTTAGTTGGACTCTCTCAATGACTCTAAATGCCCGCTTCAAGTTGGGACTGAATTAAGATATCTTTCAGGTCAATTGCCTGGTTGCTGGGATTCACCATTAATCGAAACCATTAACTTCATCCTCTGGCTAAACGGTTCTAACTTTGAAGTCGAGGAAGTAACCGAAAGAGCTAACCCTCATCCAGTTCCACCTCATTAGGGTCCGGATGCTACAACTCACCCCAAACCCATGCCAGCTCTCCCTACACTGACCATCCAACCGTCTCCTGCGCTCCCTAAGTTCCAGTCGTCTCCTGCCAATATATACCACTTCGAACTCTGTTAAAACCCACCTTTGCCTACATTAATCAGCCACAAAATCATTTCAGCCAATTAGCATCTACATCCCCACAGCCCTTCTAAGATTCATCTTCTGCAGTCAGTGAGTGATTGCATGTTTAGACTTGCTAAATGCATGGGGATACCAGCATCATAAGTAATTAGCTTGCACAAGTTACTTTAGAAGTTCCAGTCAGGTTTCGCTTGAAGGGGGCCTTGTGTCATGAGTCAAGCTCGGAGAAACCCATGTGTTCCTGCTGGCCCTCAACTATAACATTAATAAGAGCAACAAGGAATGAGTTTACCTCATTCTAATTCTCATTACTTTCTCGTTCCCTTTCCTAATGTAGAGTAACATTTTGGAGATTGTCACAAGCATGATGCCTGATATTGGTGAAAAAAATGTGTGTTTACTTTCACTCAAGGATCACTGAAATACTGTTCCATCATGTGCAAAACATTTACTAACTAGCTAGAATGCATTTGCCACACATTTCAACAATCTAACCGTTTCTAGAAAATTACTAGTAAGCTGCCATTTAAGCATTTTAGGTTTGTTGGTCTGTCAGTCTGATTTCTGGTTCAGAAGGGTTTGGTGTACACCATTATTAAGCTAGGACCAGTAAACCAGATTAGGCTGGTGTCACAGTTCTGGCATGTCTAATCCCACTTCCTATTTCCTCATGTGATTCTCCCAGTGTTTTCCCACCCACCTGTCCCTTAATCATTACCTCGTCAGTCTTGTCACCTGTGTCTAATCATACCCTGTGTATATCTACCTGTTGTTTCCTTCAGTCTTGGTCCATTGTCGCTAATGTTCAGTGGTGTTGTATGCTGTCTCTCTCCCTGTGGATTTTCCCGTTGTTCTCAGTTATTATTGTGTTCTGGTCTTCAAGCTTCCACACCTTACAGCTGGTTTAGTCAGTTTCAGCAGATAAATACAAGTAGATACACTGTAATGTGCTCAGTGAAAGATGGAAGAGAATCATCTATAATACTTATACAAAGTACTGAAAAAGTATAACTAATAAAATAATTAATATAATAATTTAAAAAGATTAGTAAAGTAATAAACATGCTAAAACTAAAATTATACCCATATTTTTGTGTTTATTTTTTTATTAAAATATATTGAATGTTTTAGGCCACATTGAAAGCTGAACTGAAACGACAAGAAGAGGAATTTTCTGAATTGCAATTCAAAATAAAAAGTAACACATTTCAAGTCAGATAAAAGTCAGCTAGTTTTAATTCCGCTTTCATGCATTCAAATTGCAGTTCTACATCCTGTTTGTACCTCATTTCTAGTTAAACTGTTCAGTTGGATGCATTCTCGCTTCAATTCCAAATGGCGCACAGCCCTAGAAGGCAAAGTGGAGCCTGAATGTGTATTAACCGTCTGATTCTGATTGTTCCCTGAATGTTACTCAGGATGTGCCCTGGTCTCAAGCTTCTAAAATAACATCTAGTCTGACTGCATCAGGGAAACAGAATAAAATTACTGGTGTTTCTCTAGCGCTTCAAGAAAAGCAAGACTGTATCTTCTGCTCCACTCCAGGGCCAAAGCCCTGTTTAATTATGCACTTCAATATCAACCGTTTGATGTTATTCTCTCTGTGCAGTCAACAAACTCCAATCTGGGTTTTGAAAAGTGATCATTAAGGAATAAGCTGTCTGCAGAAGGGACTTATAAAAAGAAAAGATTACTAAGAGGCGGGTGCCTTTGTGACTGTTATACTGTAATTAACAGTTTTAAATGTGAAGAGAGAGGCCTTTGCTCATAATTAAAGTCAGACATGATACACTAAACGCATCCTGAAGTCCCTCCGGGAGGAAGATAGGGGCTATTTCACTAACGAGCTATTGTAGTCTGATGAGCCAGTGAGAAGAGGGCAATACAGTGACTCTGCCAGCAAAGAAGAGGGTATTTATTGCTCACCCAGACATGAGATAAGGACCAATAAAATCTCCAGGGAAATGTTATTACGCTTTGTCTAAACTAGGCCCCAAAAAAGGCATATCAAGAGAGGTCAGACTATTCTTAAACACTCAGGTCATAATGTTGTTGGATAACGCATGCTAACTTTAATTTCATATGATGGCACATGCAGACAGTGCATACTTATCATAAAGCATTCCTACATCCGCTTTGAGAGTGAATGAAGGGTATAACTTAATCAGTGATTACAAAAAAGCTGGTTTTGTGCAAGAAACAAGAATCTGCTACTGATTTGAAACACTACGTTAAATACACACCAAGTACACCATAGTCCAATTTTAATTCAAATTGCAATTCTAACGCAAATATACTTTATATTTAATCTTACTTTATCAACTAGTGTATTTCCCGCTGACCTTCGATGATCCAATACTAATAATAAGCAAAAATGACTTTCGATAAATCTCATATTTGTTTTATTTTTCTCATTGCTAAAGTTGAGGCAAATTCCAAACTATGTTTTTGCACCAATGAAGAGCATTTTGGGAAGTTGGTGGCATTTATAGGGGCGTTTCAAATGAAAGTGAACAGCTGAATCCCTTCACGATGTCTGTTAGTGAAGGGAATGTGCGATGGACACTTCAAGGATGTAATTTAATAATTTGTTCTGTAAAGGTGGTGAATCCTCACGATTCGTTTTAAATTTAGATATGCTGGGAGGGTTGGAGTTAACGTACAAACAGAATAATTCAAGTTGTTTTGTTTTGATGTGATATGTAGACACATTTTCGTTAAGCATTTCATAGGTGAGAAATGTGTGCAATGCTTTGTTTCATACAGGAATACCTCGAGTTATGTGTGTTCAATAATAATAAATATGAGGTTCTGAGGCAATCCAATACACTACACGGGAAGGAACACTACACTTCCGTTTGTGTTTGCATTATCTACGTCATCCCTCCCTCCTCCTCCTCCTCCTCCTCTTTCTCCTTGATGTGTCTCGAAGGTAAGAACTCATAATTAAAACCCCATTTTATATCACAGGAATCCTTATATACTATTTTTTGTGTGTGTGTGTGTGTGTCTCTATAGCAATTAAAATCTGCTATAATCTGGCTTCATTATTATTCATTAATCTGGCTTCATTATGACACACAATAACTCTGCTCCCTTCAAAGTCTCCACTTCAAGGGCTCTGCCCTCCAGAATGAGTACGGCATAATGATCCTCACTTCCGATTGAAATTTTCCCTAAGAATGTTGAACTTTCTTCTCTTGCGTCTATTTCTTCTGCAATCCAGAATGACAGCACAACCAAACATTACATTTTACATCTGTCAAAAATAGAACTTTTTGTGTTTTTTAGCCTTTAAAAAACAAGCAAGCTCAGACCAGGTGAGAAAAAGGTAGAGCAAAAGTAATGTAGTACATTACTTTCCATGAACAGGTACCACAATTGGTTACTTTTTTAGAGAGTAATGCAATATTGTAACACTTCACTTTTCAAAAGCAACTACAAAAGCATACATAAACCCACCGCTATACACTTTCAAGTATTTATTGTGCAACCTGTGCACAGTTATTGCTTTGTTTGTAAGCAAATACATTAAACCCACTAACCTTCACTAGTAGAAAGAATGCACAATTTTTTTACACTGTTTATTTAGACACTTTCCAGATGACAATCATTGGTTGAGTCAGTGTTGCTCAAAATAGTTTTAATAGCGTTAAATTTTTTAGGGAAATGAACCTACAAAGGCCTTTATTATATTAAATTGGAATTGGTGAAAATATTTTAGCATTGGAAAATGACATACTGTATCAGCTTTCATCAAAATATGTAGGGACATTTCAGAGCTGTAGTTCACTTCCATTAAGTGAAGTCGATGATTAAGTGCAGGGAATTATTAGATGCCTCTCTGACCACAGCAGGGGTGCAGTAATCTCATATTTATAGTGCACGTTAACTCATTTGTAGTCTTAATAAACCAGAAGATATTTTTGGTTGGATAATTTTGTGGCTTCTAAACTAATTAAAATGCACTAAATGTGAAACCAATTAACTGTTAAGTATACAAAACCTGCTGCGTAAAAACATCAGCAGCCCAAACTAATTAGAATATCTCAGTTTCCACGCTCGGTATTAGAGTTCCATGTCCTCGGTTCGCCGAGATACAGAAACGAGGAATGCTTTCATCCTCCACATATCTCAGAGCAAGAATCATTCTACTGGATATCTCAGTTTAAACCTTTATTTGAAGTCATCATGTCATTGGCAAATGCTCCTTTTCTTGATCTTTTAAAATAAAAGACTTTGATTTAATACATATAATATTCAGAAGTCCAGTCCAAAAAGACTAAATGTTTGTGAAAACAAAACAATGAATATATTAACATTAAACCACATTCAGTTACACAAACAAACGACAATTTAGTGTTGACAACTTGGCACACCAACAGAAGAGATTCAGAAAGAGGGTTGTTTGCTGCTTTAAACATAACTTTTTGGCAAAAAAAGTCTGGCAATATGCATATGGAAATTATATGCAGGTGAGGTTGTGCATAGTAAAAAAGTGGTTTCTTGTGCGCACACATTTTATGTTGCATTTTGGATCTAGCATACATACAGTTATATGAACATTTTGTGCAAAATCTAAGTCAGATGTCTTTGTGTTCACATACTTTTAGGGTGAAATTTACAAAGTGCATGAAGGCCCCAGATCATCTCATTATTACCTCGAGCACCAGATGCTGATCATCTCAAGATGATAGACACTCATTTATTGTTTTCCAGCGCTGTGCAATCCTCCAGATAGTGCCGGTCCAATGAGGAGAACAGAGAGTGTGACAGCCACTGATGGAGAGGACCAATAATATCACAGCCCAGTTCTCACAATTCAATCAAAACCCCGTGGATAAAATCAAGTCATAATTTCCCCCAGAAAATTCAGTTTCAGTCTGAAATACATCACAATAAAGGTGGTATGAATGCCATGTGACTGTGCTGTGCTGGATATGTTGTGAGAATAATGAAAAAGTGCACGTCAAATTCACAGAAACTTTGAGTCCCTCTATTATTCTATTTTAAATCTTCATCCTTTTGCAGTGCATGGAAACAGCGTCTTCTCGACATATCGACAATACAACTAAACTCTTCCAGTCTACAGCGTTTGAGGGCGGGGCAAAGTAGACGTTGTTTGTCGGCAGCCAATGAGGACCATAGGCTGGCATTATGCAAATTTGTTACAAACCTCCATAGGTTTGTGCAAGATACAGGACTGAAATTACTGACGACAAGTTTCGGCAGTTCAGAATCTATTGTTTCTTTTGGGAGACAATAACTTTATGCCATGCACTTTGATCTAAAATTTTGCAGAGCTTTTACATTCACAAACATCTATATTACACGTTGACTAAAAGGGAATATTCTGGGAGGAAAAATGCATAATAGGGGTGCTTTAAAATAATCATAAGGAAGTTTGCACTCTCTTCTCTCTAGCAATTTAGCAATCTGACAACTACTCCGAAATCATAGTGACAACAATTTAGTACTTTCTTTCTTTACTTTTGTGCTTTCTAAGTCTGTATTGATACTGGGTCAAATAATAAAACAACTTTATTGTTATTCACAGACTCTCCAAAACAGCAGAATAGAAATACATATTTGTGAAGCCAGAAAGACAGATGTGCCGAGAGAAACTGTGCCCACTTACCCAACTTTAAAAACCTCTGAGAGATGAATCCTGGAATCACATCATGAACAGAATCACTCCAGCTCTTCCATCTCCAGATCCAGATCCAGGGCAATGCCATCCAGACACGACTTTCCTGTCACGAGAATTTGTTCTGTTCTTAGAATGTGTCTGGAAGAGAAATGACAGCATAAACAAGGTTACAGCAAGCTCCAGTTCAACAGCCTGGATTTCACAATCTACTTTCCCCCTGCTGCATCTACTTATAATGAATTCCCATAAAAGTACAGCTCTCTGTATCTGGATATCTGCATATAATACCCTTCATAGCCCTGTCTTGGATTCTGCCAGGGATACTGTCAGTACTGTTGCAGGAGATAATTCAGAGACACAAAACAACTATTTTGCACGAGCATGACAAGATAAGCAGCCGTGATTAATAGGTATGAGATGCCAGCAACAACAAATGCCTGGCATTCAGAACCGAAAAAGAGACAACGGCAGGCTTTCTGAGAGAGGATGAGAAGCAAATGAGACCTTTGTTGATCTGAACCCCAAGGAGACTTTTAATGACTTCATTTGAATTTCTTAACAAGATAGTCATCTTAAGTTAAACAAATGGAAAGTTGCAACGCTGGACGTGACTTGTGTCCTCGCTTTGCCTCTGATTAAAAATTCTGTTGATAGATTGACTTTTCTTTGTCAAAAGTTCTTCATGTACTTCATTTACATTTATGCTTTTGGCAGAATTTTTTTTTTTTTTTTTTGTGATTTGTACTTGGCCGAGTAAAACACATGCAAATAGAAAAAGCACAAGCAAATCAGTGATACTGTGAAATATTACAATATAAAATAACTGTTTTCTATTTTAGAATATTTTAAAATCCCATTCATTCCTGTGATGACAAAGCTGAATTTTGTTCAGAAAAAAACAGCATTTCTTTTAAGTTGACATATATATGTATTTTTATAAAGTCTTTACTGTCAATTTTGAGCAATTTAATGTGTCCTTGCCTTATAAAGGTATTTATTTCTTTGCTCTTATTAATTCTTATCGGTCCCAAGAATATAACATAAAATAGACTTGCCGTATTTTAAATAACATCCCATGTCAAAAGCTATATAAACCTCCTATATCACTTATAATGTTCCACAGCTTATAGTGTCTGGGGTTGTTTGTCTACTGAAATTTCTCTGGAAAATGTTTTTTTTTCAGCAGAACAATTAAAAAAAAAAAACATTAAATAACATTTCAACCCACTAAAAAGATGTCTATCTCATAGCCTCGCTCAAAGATGACACTTTTGTGAATATCGTCTTTTGAAGAAGTAGATTCACCCAACCAACTTTTTCCCTGCATTTCACTCCCTATTAATTGACTGGATAAAGACAGACGCCACTTTATCACCACTGAATGAAAAATAGTTTTGAGGCATGACTCAAATCAGTTTAATCATTTGACTACTGTCATGAGAAATGTTCTAATGTGCCTGTAAACACAACTATAAGCAAACGCCACAGGTTGAATATTCAAAGACATCACTGCGACATATATATGAACAGTTTAGACACACATGGACATTTTTCATAACTGAAATCACTTGTACCTCTTAACCCGGCTCAAACTGCAGTGGTTTCATTTCCTGAGCCTTTGCTAACACTTGTATAATAGTAGGCCTACTTAGATTTTTTTTAGTCAGCATGAATCATAAAGATTTAAGTATGGGAATTTATTTGTATGAATTATTTAATATATTTCATATAAAAAATATCTAAAATTGAAACTGACACCTAAACCAGGACGTCTGACTTGTTGTTTTCTCCCGGACATAACTGCAGATGACACGTACTCTTCCTTCCTCCCTCCATCACGTCTCTGTGTGTAAGTCAGTGGCTCGTCTTGTGCGGAGGGCAGGCCGGAGCTAATTAACGTCTGTGTCTGAGAACAGAGTGTAGGGCTCTTGATCATTAAAGGGTAGAGGAGAGCTTCAGGTCGCAGTCTAACACAACCGCAACAAGAGAAATTCCTCAGAAAATCACATACACACTCTCCATTCAAATTACCCTTGGGCTATTGGTAAAGTAAAGCCTGCTTTAGATGAGAATGGCATATTCCATCGTCCAACATGCAAGCAGTTGACCTTGAAAAAGGTAAAACAATGAGAAGAATTACAACTAATCTGAATTGTGTTGAACTAAATTGATAAAAAGCCAAACATAGCTCTCTCTCCTGTTCCTGGAGGCACACCAACAGTACAGTACTGATCTGACCCATCCATTTCAAGCCTTAGAGTCTTTACTAATGAGCTGATGAAGTGAAAATGTATACTAGTCTAAGCCTCAGATGTCATGCCCATGGACTGTTTTCCGTGAGAAGTGTGTTGTGGTTCATCTTTGGCGGTTCATCTGGAAACAAAGATAGCATGATGCCAAACCCCCTTATGGACAGGGGTGCACATAACTTTTTCAGTGAGTTACTCAGGTGAGTACCAGGAGATTGTGTTTGGTACTCACATATGTAGCATTGTCTTAATAAGTGCAGCGCGATCGACCTGGGGGGGTGCGGAGCGATCTACCTGTCCTTCGCGAACGCGGAAGTAGCGGAGCAATCGATCTGCGGAGCAATCGATCGAAGCGTCAAAAGAGCCATATATGGCTCGCGAGCCATATGTTTCCGACCCCTGGCGTGAGCGATGCTCTGCATGATCCGCGTGCCCCCTTCACGTGAATGATATGCACTTCAGTGCGCTCATCGTTAACTTTTCGGCTCAGGTTCTTTGAAGGTGGTGAAACGCCAAAAAAGCTGCTTAATGTCTGTTGCTTTTTGGACATCTCTTACTGTAAGGTTGTGTACGATGAGATGAGAAGATCGGTTAAGTACGCAAAGGCGCTTAGTGAGTCAAGTGGGCCTACGCATTTCTGATTTTTGTTGCGCATGCGTACCTGCGTACCAGTTATGTGCACCCCTGCTTATGGAAGTAGTAAGTGCTAATCAACTGAATGTTGGATTTTCAAAGGGATCTTGTCTCGGGAGGAAGACAGTGTGCGATGCAGAGATCCAACAGAAAACACTTTATTCATAAAACGAGAACAGAAAACGGCACTCAACAGTGCTAAACTCGGAGCACAAGGAAACATGGAGAGGAGACATCTACACACGGCGAACCAATGTGAACACAGTTCAACAATCGACAAACACAAGGGAAAACATGAGGGTTTAAATAGACAGGGAAACAGGAAGCACCGTGCACGACTAACAAGGGCGAGTGGCTGACATGATAGTTGACAGGAACACAGAAGTATCAGGAGGAACGTGACAAGACACGACATGACTGTGACAGATGTGAAGTATGTAAAGCTTGTGGCTTAGGCTCTTTAAAATACGCCCAGGAGTTTTAGTACATCCACATTACTTTTGCAAGCTCCTAAACATGATGCAGAACAAAACAAACTGTGATTGGTTGCTTTACATGTCAGTCAAACGGCCTCTGGGTGGTCCAGACCTTCTGCTGTGTGTCTGATGGTCTGGCTGCACGAAGCTAGTTTGCCTCCTCGAACAGTTTTGGGAAACACTGGTATATACTAACGTTTGAAAATTTGGGCTCAGTCCAAATGTAGTCAACATTTTCTGAATAGACATGATCGCTTTATATGATGAACAGATTGAATTTAAGCTTTTAATCACATATAAACATCAATCAGTGAACATAAACAGAAGCTCAAACGTCCTTCACACAAGAAGCGTAACACGAGAATGAACCTCATTGTTTCTCACACGTCAAGCAAACATGCTTGAGCTTCCGTTTACCTCAGCTGAGATGTGAGTGCATTAACGAAATTAAATCTGTTCATTATATAAAGCGATGGTGTCTCTTCAGAAAATTTGGGCTAAACTATTTAATTCATATGGATTAGTTTTACAATCTCTTTATGAGCTTTTTGAAATGTCAAAGTAGTGGTTGCATGGCTGTCAATGGAGGGAGAGAATGCTCTCAGATTGCATTTAAAAATATCTTCATTTGTGTTCTGAAGATGAACAAACATCTTACAGGTTTCGAATGACATGAGGGAGAGTAATTAATGACAGACATTTTATTTTTGGTTGAACTAACCCTTTAATAAAAGTTGATGAATAGATTGAAGATGAATAGATTGAATTTATGAGTGGCTCTTGACCTGAACAGGCTACAATAATGACCAGACTTTTTAGTGCGTTTCAAAAGTTAAGCCACTTGATACTATAAGGTTTCTAAAAAGATGGCGTGAGCGAAGAGCACATTGCCTTATGTTCTCTTTTGGCCTCTCTTGCTAACCAAGGCTGGAATCAATTAGCCGTTAACACATCTGCTACTTAACATTAATTGACTGGGTCTAAAACGAGCTGAGTGCTTCTTGATTAGTTTTTAAATGCTTGGATGATATTAGACCGCATTGCAGGAAATCATGCCGATTTAAACACGCAGTCATTACTTTGCCGTCTTTTCTCCAAATAAATACGATAAAATTATTAATTGCGGGGCTTTTCTCATGGTGGTCGGTGTTGTGCAGTTGGAACGCTTACACAAGGCAGACTGATTTTCTGTTGCCCGAGTGGAAATCAAAGGCCAGTATTTCCAGCCAAATTCTTAAGACTTTAAAGGTGGTCGATCCATCAGAGTGAGCCGGCCTGCTTTTAACCTTGTTACACTGCATGACCTGAGACAGCCTATAATTGAACACAAGCGAAAAAAAGTTTGTCATCACAAATAAAATTTGACACAGAGCACCACAGGTTGCGAAAAACATATTGTAACACCCAAAGCCAGAGTTATGTACCTTAGGTGAATCAAATGAGGTCAGCATGACCCAGGAACAAGACAAAATCATTTAGTAGCTCCCTCTCAGAGGAGTACAGGTGGCAGAGCACAGAAAACCTGGCTTGCTATATTTCAACCGCATACACTATTTTTCAAAAGTATGAATTTATTGATTATTATTATTTTCTTTTTTGAAGAAATCTTTTATAATTATGCTGATCAAGACTGCATTTATTTGATAAAAAATACAATTAAAACAGTACCATTGTCAAATAGCATTACAATTTAATGTTTTATATTTTTTATATATTTTACTGTTTTATATTTTAATATATTTTTAGCATCATTACTCCAGTCTTCAGTGTCATCTGCTGATTTTGTGCTCATTATTATTATGGTTTAAATTGTAATAATACTTCACAATATTAGTTTTACTGTTTTAAATCAAGTACATGCAGCCTTGGTGAGCTTGAAAAGCTTCCTTTAAAAACATTTTTAAGAATTGTTATTATTCTCAACTTTAGACCAGCCGTGACTATAGCAAGATCCAAACGTCTTAAACCTGGAAAGAGAAGTTTGAGTAACTGAACCAAAGACGTTACGGCAATGCAATGGAGAAAAAAATATTTTCCCCAAAAGCTCTTTGGAACAGTCTCTAATAGTGCTGAATAACACAATCATCAAGTTTTGCACAAACTTCATGCCAGCTCGACATGTCACCTATTTCATCAATGCCACATATAAGCACACAAAATCAATAAACACATCAACAGTATGCTAAATGTGTGTGTGTGTGTGTGTGTGTGTGTGTGTGTATGCGGCAGGGCAGCCATGGAATAATTCAAATTAACTAGATGGGTCTAATCCTACAATTGCCAGATCGGCAATGACCTTGTTCACAGATGGAGGCCTGCGTATTCTCTGTCAGTGCTTGTTTTCTTTCCAGGAAACAATCTGTTGTGACGTTGCCAACAGCCAGTGATAAAGTGGGCTATCAGACCCAGTGGGCTTCTAGGCTCCTTTGGAAATATATTTCTCTGTGTGCATTTCCCTATCCGGGAGTTGAAGCAGATGCTTGGACACATAATGGTCATGCTACAACAAGTGTGTCTCTATAATGATGCAGGCCACAAGAATGAGGACAGTGTCCTGTCTCTGTGTCAACAGCAAAATAGATCTTTTTTAAATTTCAAATCGCACAGTATGTTACACATTCCATTATTTACTAACTGTTGTGTCGTTTCAAACCCCTAGTACTCTCTGCAGAACATAAAAGGATATAAAGCATCATGTTCCATTAAACAAAAGTGGACAATACTACTTTCTTTTTTTTTTAAAGAATTACACTTAAAAATTATTTAACTGTAGTTGGGAATTTTGATAACACTTCACAGTAAGCTTTCATTAGTTAACTAATGAACTAACTAATCTTATTTTATTTCAACATTAAGTAATACATTATTAAAATCAAATTCAGTAGAAATCTGTGTTTTTTTAACATTAGTTAATACAAAATGAATGACTGTATTTTTATTATCTAACATTAACAAAGATTAATACATTCTGTAAAAAATGCCTTGCTCATTGTTAGTTCATGTATTAACGAATGTTAACAAATGAGTGTTACAACGATTTCTTATGAATCTGTACATTTTCAATTGCTTTTTTGTTTTTATTTTAGAAAAACCAAGCATGAAGGTCCACCCCATAACCTAACCCTCAGTAAATAGAAAATGTATAAATGAGATCATTTATATTTCTAATAACTTGACTTGACTTGTAGGTCATGTGAATGGATTGCAAGATTTTAAAGTTTAAATAGACATCTCTGCAAAGGAGAATTTAGAGATACAATATGAGAAAGGATTATTATCTATTATATATCGCATTAGTCATATAGACAGTACACTACTGATTTTAAGACTTGAAGACTTTCTTAATGGTTTTGAAATAATTTGCTCAACAAGGCTGAATTTATTGGATACAAAATACAGTAAAAACTATATTATGAAATATTATTACTATTTAAAATAACTGTTTTCTATTTGAATCTATTTATATATATATCCAGAATTTTGAGATAAAATTATCTTTTTTCCCTTTAAATTTTTTTTTTATTTTCTGATGCAAACAAGCTTCCAAAATGATCAATTTAATGCATCCTTGCTCAACAAAAGTATTAATTTAGTATGAAAACAAAAACATACTGACCCAAAAACTTTTTCTGAATTATATTTTTCTGTAAAAATTCTATCCATAGAAATAAGTTTTGTAGATGGAAAAAGGGACAATATATTATTACCTGTAGCACAAACCAGAATAGGAAGACTTAAATCATGGGATGATGCTTTCATATTAATTAACCCTCAAGATCCTTTTTGTTAAAACCCCTGACTTAGTTAATTTGTTCACTATGGACGACAAATGCTATAAGGTATTCAGCACACTATTATATAGTGTGATCATCTGGGACTTCTCTCCTGCCTCCTGTGACCCAAGTGATGTCCTAATTGAGCGATTAACAAGGAGCTAGTGGACAGTTGAATGAATGAGGCATTTCTATAGCGCTTTACTATGTACTACTCTACAGTCATATCAGGGGTCTCTCCTCATCCACCACTAGTGTGCAGCATCCACTCGGACCAAAAACATAGACATGACCAGCTCAAATAAGGCTTTCCTCTGCTCGTTTATCTATCCACAGGTCAATGCAATAACGACACCAGAAAACATCACAGTCAACAATCTCATCACTCTCTCCAAACCTCAGAGAGAAATAGGACATTGAGAGGTGCAATTACCCAGCACTCCGTCTCAATAGGACATCGCCACTTCACTGGACCACACTCCAAATAGAATAAACATTTGATTTGTTTGTTGAACTGTTAAATACAGCATTCTGAACGACCTGTGAGACACTGCGGACAATTTCCCAGCCTTTGCCTTTAAATCAGACACCGTTTTGCTTTTCTCCTGATTGGTTGGGATTCAGAAAGAAGAAACTCTTGGTTTATTGGGCTGCATTAGAGCTGCGTGATTGATCGTTAAAAGATCTCGATCCCGATTAAAACACCTACGCAATCTCATTTCCAAAGGACAAGGATTCTCCTGTGTCTATTAAACCTTTGACAGAATCACACTGGAACATTCAAATCTGCTTTTGCGCTGCCACTGATCCAGAGAGAGTTCCTATAGGAATGAAACAGCTCCACAAACACACACTTTGGTTATTTTTGTATTACAAATGTTCCTTGTGTTACAAATATACACAAGTAGGTGGTGACAGATACTGAACTCATTGAATCATTCATAGGTTTTAAATAGACTGATTTCGTCAGAACCTCCAGCAAATTATAGGCTATTTTCTTTAGTTGTCTGTTCATAACTGTGGGAGAATTGTGAAAAATATCGTGATGAGGAGAATATGGGCATGGTCATGGCTAGGGAAAATAGGCCAAACTAATCAACTGTCAATCTAGCTTGAGGAAAGTAGTTTTCGCAGCATGTCGCATTAATCAATACGCCCCTTCGTGTTGCATTTTATTGGCTAGCCAGTAGACGTAGCTCATAGCAGCAAACGATAACCATGCTAAACTTCTGGCACTGACAGAAAATTATTGCAGGCTATATTTGGTCACAAATATAGCCGTCGTCTTTGAACCTCTCTTACTGAAGGACCATGATCACAGAAATCGACATGATTTGTCTTTTTTTTTTTTCTGGGACTGCCCAAAATTGTACTGAAAGGTATGATTTGGAAATCCATTGCCGCTTGTATATATATTATTTGATTTTTACCTATATTCTTTTCTTTGTCTTATTTTTCATATGTTTCTTTGTCTTATAGGGATTTTTATTATTAAAAAACCTTTCTTTACTTTTCTGTAGTTTCCATAGAGTAAGGATTAAAATTGTCAGCACTTCTCACCAGATAGAACATGTTATCAGAATGTTTTGGGTAGTGTTTCTGTTGATAGTTGGAGCCTGAGCCGAGTTCAGCCTTGGAGAAGCTGTATGTGTGTGTGTGTGTGTGTGTGTGTGTGTGTGTGTGTGTGTGTGTGTGTGTGTGTGTGTGTGTGTGTGTGTGTGTGTTAATATGATCTGTATTGGTGAGGTGATTAGCTGGCACCATAAAACTTGTTGTTCTCGACAAGCCACGTCACGAACCCGTCAACCATGTGATCAACGAAGATATGCTTCAGACTGTCTGCTCTTGTGTGGAGAATTACTAGTTTTCTTTCTTTCTTTCTTAGCCAATCAGAATCATTTAACCGTCATCATTGACGTAGTTAGTACCCTCTGTTAGAGTATAATTGCTGTAACAATGTTGTTGTATGTGAGGAGGCCTACGAACTCCTTGTGAGACTTGAAGCTTCTGCTGATGAAACTGCAAACTAAACTTCACTAAAATGTCTTCTATTGACTGCACTTCTGACTCCTGCTCTTCATTCAACATATCTGGTCCTCGGGTCTTAACTGTAAATCCCCAACAGTACAATGTGAACCAGGCATTACAGCTTGACAGAAAGGCTTATGTAAAGATGCTTAAACCACTGAAATAATAAGAAATACACAGCAGATATTCCAATGACAATAGGTGAGTAAATGATGACAGAATCTTCATTTTGGGGCAGATTATTCCTAGCATCTAGGAGAGTTCTGCACTAGTTAGCTCGGCCCTGCCTCAAACTCGTCTATATTCAGTGCTGGTGATACGGCTCACTGTATGAGACTTACTCGCCTGAATAGCAGGCCATTTTTTTATGGTGCCAATTAAAATGAAACCATAGAGCTGGACAGTCCTCCATGCTTGTGTTCCATCTTTCCTTCCACCTTTTTATTGTATCCCGGCACTCTCATTCATTGAGCAGAGAGTGACTTTCTGGTTTCTAATGTGCCAACGCCTCATTTGTGTAATTGTGTCATGCTTGCATTAGCATGCGGCTTCAGGTGCCTAATTGGTCTGCTTTAATATTGCAACGGGCGCTCGCTTTCTCACTGTGCTGACCGCTAGTCCTATTGACTGACCTCTGGAATGAGGGAGAAACAGAAGGGTGTTGAAAAAAGAAAGTTTCAAAGCCCAGGACTACAAAGAGAGAGATATGACAAGTAGAGTCTTGTTCAATTTGTCAACTTGGAGCTCTTGGATTCATGTTTTTTTTTTGAGTGATACTTTACTGCCAAGACTGCAGCAAGACAACAATGTGCCTCTCTTTAAAGTACATATCACTCTTATCACTGCACAGCTGAGAGGATGTGGACGATAAAGTCAAGGGTGGTTACGGTGGAGTGCAGACCAGCGTTCTGAGGATTCATCAGAAGGCTTTGGCAGAAATGAGCTGCTGCCTGACTCTCTGAGGGCGAAATAAAGAAGCAGTCAAGTGTTTCCTCGAAAATTGAATGCTGAGAGAGCAAGCATATATCAGTTTATCAGAGGGCTAATGAAGCTAATACGTGCTCCATTATTAAGACTGTATGACCTGAGGGGTTTTTGTAAAACAATCTGAGAAGACATGAACGGAGAGGATTAGAATAATTTACATAAATGACTCAATGTGCTAAAAGAAACTTGCTCTCTACTAGTCCAACACCTGTCTAATTACTTTGAAATGTTCACCATTTATATGGCTGAAAACTTCACCTCTCACTTTCTAATCCAAGTCAATATCAATATTTTTATAAGGTAATCAGGAGTTGATAAATGCACAAAATCAAATAATGAAATTATATAAAATATTAAAATTAAGACTCACATTTACGATGCATCTTAAGGATTTTTGTGCCAGCCCATGAATGAACAAAGATCAGTTTCACATTGTCAAAAGCCTTTCAACAAATCAATAGCACCTGTTATAATATAATAAAACATAAAGTCAGAATGTATTCCTATCTTTGAATGTCCATGAACACAGACACATGCTGTTTGCCCAAATAATATTATTGCATTAATGAGCAGGATGATGCTAATTAGCCAAACTCTGAGCTTGTAAATACAACAGGCTTGTCACCTGACCTTTCACTGTCACGTGACATCATGCAGCACGCTGGCAGGATGGAGTTTAGGTAAGTTTGATTCAGCAACTTGATTTTCAGCTCAAGACATCCAAAAAATGTGGATGTGTAGAGTATATGAATAACTAATGTTGGCAATTAAAAAAATAGATATAGCCTACTTTTGTAATGAGTAGATCAGTAAAAATAACAGGACTCTTTGTATAACATTTATAAAGGCACAATCATACGAGTAATGTGTTATATCTTCTATTGCTTTGACTGATTGTTGTTTTTGGCTGGAAGCCCTTGAAATGATGGATTTTTAATGTGGATTAGTGTTTATATAATACATACAAAAAGGACTAAAATTAGTTTTTGTGTTTTGAAACATTGAGAAATGAAACAATCTTCCTCATTATATTAGAGAGTATGTCTCAGTGAAGTTTTCATGCACAAACTTGCTTTGATTAGGATATCATCACTGAAAGTATAATTCGAATTTCCAGATCGTTGTGTGTTTATGCAATAACCTCTACAATGGAGTTCAATTAGGGAAGGATTTGTCAGCCTGAGTCTTTTGATGATTCATGGAGAGATTCTGCTCGTAAGAGTTATGTTTTTCATTCACTAAAAGAACTGGCTCATAAGCGTAAACCGCTTGTGAATCAGACTAGATTAACTGGGCGCAATGATTCACCAAAATGAACAAGTGATATACCGGCACTTAAGAGGTTTGAGAACCGTGCTGCACTTGCTATATAGGTTTATATTTGATTTTGGATGCAGGCTGCAAGGGCAACACAATAGAAAGAATATTGTTTTGCAGTACATGCTCATATTATATCATCACAGTAAATTTGGTTTGAAAGCATACAGCTATTTATTTTGCCATGGTAATGTAGCTTTGAATGAAAGTGAGAAATGGGGATACAGTCATCAAGATTTTAATCTCATTGCTGTCTATGACAAATTAGTCTGTCAAAAGTTTATAACATTGATAATCAGAAAGGTTTCTTCAATCAGCTTTAGAATGATTTGTGACACTGACGACTGGAAAAAATAATGCTTTGATTACATATTTCATATTGCTGTTTTTTAATTAAATAAATGCAGCTTTGGTGAGCATAAGCAACTTCTTTCAAAATCCTTTAAAAAAATGAATGTTCCCAAATATATCTGTATATAACTTGGTTTTCAGCTCTTCTGTAACTCCCGGTCATGTGTATTCTGAGTAGTCTGTCAAATGCTCATGTTTTTAATCTCAGTCAGTGCTCTGCTGGTCATCGGACAGGCTGTTGAAGGAGAGTGTGTTGTATTGTTTGGTTTTTTCATTAGTAGCCGGAGCTGTGATTGTGACAGCACCGGGTCGAGCTGCAAGATGGAAGATTCACTCAGAGACAAAAGGGTCTTCCAGTCTTTGATCTTACTGATTTATTTTCACAATGATCCCAGAGTTTTTGTATAATTCAACACTGGCTGATTGTAAACACACACACACACACACGCAGAGGAATGCAAACACATGCAAAGAAACAAACCGAGCGCACAGAAATGCAATGCTAAAGAAATATTTCAAGTAGTTTTTTAATGAATGTCTATGGACAGCATCTGTGGCATGTTGATCACTACGAATTCATTTCAAACATGCTGTCTATGTTGATTTATTTAAAGGATTCACAGGTGCATTCCTGATCTGTATTTTTATCTATATCTGTTGCAATGCCCAAATGATCTATATCTGTATTCAGATAGAACTGGGTTTTGCTAAGACTTGAACCAGTGGAACATGAATCCCATTTCTAGACAATATTCCGTTTATAGATTCCATACAGCAAATATGTACATTTCTGCATTTGGCAGACGCTTTTATCCAAAGCGACTTACATTAAATTCAAGGAACAAATTGAATCAGTTCTTGCTTTCCCTGGGATTGAACCCATGACCTTGGCGTTGCAAGCACCAATGCTCTACTGATTGACTGATTACATATGTTTTTTTTATTTATTTATAAAATCCTGCTGTCATGCATTTCACGTAATGCACATTGTCATATGTAAAATTTGCATTATCATATTGCCTTTAAAGATTCGCTGTTGCATACTCAAAATGTATATATTCTTAAGATGGCATTATTAATCTTTTTTTCTTTAATAATTTGCTTAAATTTGTCATGTCAGTAACTGCACATTTGCATTGCCAAAACAATGCTCATAAGATAAGGAAGACAATATACAAAAAAAATTATATCCAAAGACAACTGAAAAATGCACTTTCTCTTTCCATCACACACACACACACACACACAGTTTCCATGTCTTACGGGGACACCCTAGAGACATTAATTTTATACCGTTCAAACTGTATAATTTAATATTTGTGATAAGTGATATTTTTTTAAATTTGAACCATTTCAAAAAATATCACTATATTATAAGCTGTTTTCCTCTTGTGAACCAAAAAAATAGAGACAAAATCTCCCCACAAGGATGGCAATCTTGGAAATTCTTGTCCTTGTGGGGAGATTTTGGCTCTGCTTAATAAGATATGGACCTTACCTAGAGTGAAATAAGACATAGACTGCCATAAAAAGTCTAGCCATACAAGTTAATTTAACATTCCAATTAAAATAAAAGTGGAATAGCACAATGAAGTAAAAGTTGATGGGTTCAGTGAGGAATAATATTCCTTTTAGGAAGGATTTGTCTTGAGCAGATATTGATCTTACGGCTATCACAGCTCTGCGGTTCTTCTTGTTTTTCTTTCCCTGTTATGATGTTAACAGAAGCATGCATGACGTCTCTGGGCCTCTTTGCCCTCAGGTGAAGTGACATGCTGGTAAACACCTGCGTCCTGGTGGGGCTGATGTGATCAGCGTGCGTGTGATGCTCGGCTCGTTGGCTTGCACATAATGGGAATACGCAAAGGTGTAAATGAGCTCTGTGCTCGGCTGACAGGGTCTTTATGGATGGTCGCCTGCTATCGCACGCCTAAGAGGCAGATCCATTTCTGACGGCCATTAGAGTGTCGCCCCGGCACAGGCCCGCTGACGCTTTGCGGAGATCCAATTTAACACGCCGCGCCCGTTCGCGTCCCACTAACATCAGCTCTCATCCTGTGGGTTGCCGTCATAAGCAGATATCATTGTACTTATCAGGATGAGACGGCTCTGGAAAATGTGAGGTCGATTTCTGTAGCTTTTGTTCAGTGATGGAGGCCTGGAAGGGATGAATTTTAGTCATATCATCCTGCTGCTGATGGTCGTGCAATTTGGAAAATTCAATGCGAAACCAAATGTAGTCTTGTGGTGGGCACTTTTCAAAATCCAGTCAAATCCTTCAGCCTGTGCTTGACATTAACACTGGATTTCAGCAGTGGCGCAATACCCTTTCTATCCACTTTGGTGGTTGAAATGTATATATACAATTTGTTTTCTTTTTTTCAATTGTAGTCTTTTAAAAAGGCATATGCATTAATAAACCAAGTGCAAAAATAGATTTTTTGACAATTCTATTGATCTTTATAATTCTGCCCAAATATCTGAAACCCTTCCAATACTCATTTTCCACAGAATAGATTCATAAAATTCATTTATTGCACATCATTTTTACTCAGTCCCGCAGATTTTGTCACATAAAGCCGTCTCTCAGTGGTAAACTGTTCTTTTTTTGCTGTTTATTGCGCTTAAACAGTCAAATAAACATAAAATGATGGCGAATGTGTATTTAAAACACAGTCAGATTTTTTAGGTGAATGCAACAGTTGAGAAAGAAAATGCATGTATAACAGTGTAATTGAGTGTCCAGTCTTATAGTGACGTGAGCCTAATAAACCTGCTGCCAAATTATGAGACAATATTAAGATATCTATAAGGACTTTTTTCCCCATGGTAATTTCGATTACCCCAGTTTCTAAAATGTATTTGTCGAAACTGTGGCCAGTGAAAATGCTGAGTGGCTAATCACTTTAGAAAAGCATTAGCCGTTGTAAAAAAAAAATTAATGTCAAGCCGTGTCTACACTACTCCTAATTTTTGGGGCATGTCCACACAGTCTATGAACACATATAAAATCCCCTTTGGTTGCGTCCCATTATGGGTGGCCACATCGGAATTATATGCTCAGCCATTTTGCATATATTAAGTGCAGAACGTTTTTTGACCCTGGCAATTTCTTAAAAGAGCAGGCTACTTCAGCACCAGAAAAATGGACTTTAACTACATTGCTGCTTATACAGTAGAAAGGTGAAAACATTTAAAATCAGAAAAAAAAGAAGAAAAAAAACATCACAAAACACCCTTTTGCCAAATAGGTATAAAATAGGTATGAAACTTCAGCACCCATAATACACTGGGCTTGTTGCCATCCAAGGCCACTCCCACCAGTCTGCTATGGATATGCTTACCAGGGTCAAATACCACCATGCTTTAGTAGAAAATACTACCCTTACAATAACTCTTGTATCAATCCCAGTGTCCGTTTTCAGGAATTTTGCTGATGAGTAATATTAAATATCTTGAGAATGAGTATACATTATTCATTTATTCATAGTATATTGCCAACATCGTAACAATACAAAGCAGGTTGAAAATCACACTTGAAAAATTTAATTAAATGCATTTTATGTATTGTCTCCAGCTAGAAACAAATATATAGTCTGGCATTCATAATTGTGTCTCTAGCCCAGTACCATATGTAAATAATAATAATAATAATTTCACTGTTTTATAGCATTATTGTAGAAGTATTATGGTTACCAGGGTCAGTTTTCATTGCAATGCAAACATTATGCAAGTAATAATGCAACTTAAGTTTTGTTAATATCTTCTATTGCTTCTGATGAAACGTTTTTTTTTTCTTTGACATGTAATCAGTTTTGGCAGTGCTCATTGTGACATCAGAGCTTGTAGCCGTGGTCACAGCCCAGCCATGATTACTCTGAGGAGAGGAAGCTCTGTGTTGAGCAGTGAATGTGGAAGAAGCACATGCATATTTTATAGATGTTAGCACTTATTTAGGATTCAATTAAGATGGGAAAGGCAGAGTGGTGAATGAGGACGGAAGGGAATGTTGAGCAGGAGACACAGGAATTGTTGTGTGCTTGCCTGTGTAAAAAAGTGATTGTGTTGTGAATGAATCTGAGCAGTTGATAGGGTGTTCTGGATGGTCGCTAGGTGGTCATTAACCAATTCAAAATTGCCCCAAGTCTTTGTAAATTTCTCATCTCTATGTCTCTGGAAACTCTTTCTATTGAAGGTAGAATAACAATCACCTACAAAGGTACTAGCAGTCCTTTTCTCCCATTTGTATAATTTGTATTATAGCTGGTCTTATCTGGTTTAAGCTAGTGTTTAAACTACTATTTGAAATTTTAGGGTTGGAATGATGTTTTAAAGGAGACCTATCATGCCTTTTTACAAGATAAAATAAGTATCTGATGTCCCCAGTTTATGTTTATGTGAAATTTTAGCTTAAAATACCGCACAGATAATCGTGTTTAACCACCTTTTGGAGGCAAGCCTTTTTATGTTTTCCTTTAAATGCAAAAGAGCTGGTGCTACTGGACCCTTTCAAGAAGAGGGTGGAGCTTCAAGAGCTCATGCAACAACAAAACAGGACTATCTCACTCACTGAACATGTCAGAAACTGTCAATAGCAGTGTTCAGCCTTACGTTGTTCGAACCCAAGTTTGACAATGATGCTTACAGAGCCAGAGAATAAACGCTGCATGGAAATAGAACAGGTATAGTGTAGTTTAAATATGGATATAACTTGTCATTGTGCTTTTGTCAAGTATTGGTACAAATCTGTTGTAGCAGACCCCATCCGAATGATAACCAAAAGTGTTTAATGAAGTTTATTTTACATCACACTAGTAATGAGGACTTTTATTTTCACTCTTACATCCAACAACACCTGCATTGTTTACAAGGATTGTTTGATGAATAGAAGGTTCAGAACGGAATCATTTTGACATAAAACATTTTTTTAGTCTAGTTAGATTAGCAAAGTGGCCAGTTGATTAAACCCCTTCTAATGCTCGGTACACTCTTTATGATGTTGTGCTGTCCCAGACAAAAGACCTGACGTCTCCTGACTAGCCAATACAAATGTATCATGAAATGACATTTTGATCAGCATGACATGCCTTTAAAACTTAAAGCTATTTACCTCAAGCTACATTTGGCAAGTTAGCCATGACTTTTCCCTAGCCATGACTGTATCACTTTCACTTCCTCCTCTGAAGTGCACATAAAAACCATGCTTGGCAAATTGCGATTCATCGTTCTCTATTTGTTTACCGCTAGCACATGATGATAACGTTTTATTCTTCTGTACAACATGCATCGTAGCCTATAATTCTATTGGTGTCATCATCATACAGTCTACATACATGTCGTTAGTTTATCAGATCCATGTCAAACAGTCTGATTTGTAATGGACTTATAGGGTTATCGGAATCTAACATTCTATAGCAGGCATAAAATCAGCCAAAAGACTAGGCCGAGAGACCAGCTAAGACCACCAAACTAGTTTAAACAACAGCTAACAACAACTTAAAAAGTGAAACCTTGTCCTTAGTTTGTCCTTCATTGTTTTGTGATGGATCACTTCGCCTCTGTGGGTCTCCTCAGTCTTCAGTTTTGTGATGGAGTCAATGTAATGTGTGTAGGTGAATTTAATTTTCCCACATACCTCCTTCACTCGAATGCATTTCTATCTGTGCTCTGATTCTGCATTGTGCACATCGGCACTGGATCTGTTGGGGGGTCCCCTCAATCTCTCTTTCTTTTATAGTCCTCATTCTCAATCCCTTCTCTGTGTACTGCTCCTGTTGGTTTCCCCTTTCTCTCTCTCTCTGGAACTCTCTTGTCTTTTCCCAAACGGGATTATTTACTTCATATTCCAGCTGAATTTCTCCATATGCCGCAGGACTGCCTGGAGCCACATAACAATCAAAGCACGATCATCCTTTCCTCGCAGCCCCCAGAGAGAATACGGAGAGATGGATTTAAGGTCATGGCTTTGCTGTACTTTAGCTGTAGGGGAATACAGGTCACAAACAGAGAATTTTTTGGGGGCGGAAAACTGTGATCATTTACTCGTCCTCACGTCGTTCCAAACCCTAATGACGTTTCGTCTCCTTTCGTTTTTCGAATTTTTGAAGAGTATCCTGGCCACTTAAATAAAGAAATCTCATTCTTCCCTTTCAATGAGCTGTTACTGTTGAGTCAATTAGTAAAAATCTGCATAGTTTGTGAACAAAGTGGTTAATTTCGATTTGTTTACTGTTTAAAAAACTGTTTAATTGGAAAGAACGGTCTCATTCACTGATGATTCATTCACTGAACTTATTGATTCAAAATCTCACAGAGCTACAGTATCAAAATGCTTCAGAAGACTTGGACTCATTTTAGGGTGCTTTTTTGGTGTGCTTTTTGAACCAGGAATTGAAAGCAGCTTTCTTTTCTGTTAAGATCCATTAGATCTGTAAGCTGTGGAAACACAAACAGGGACAGGCTCAATTTAATCTGATTTCACAAAGATGAGTGGACTTTTGCTCAGAATCTGCAGTCTTTAAAATGGAATGTGATTCAACACCTAATTGAGATTCACCTTACATTTGCTGTCACCTCATTTCAATTAGCATGAGGGGTGGTGTACTGAGTACACAAATAAATGTTTTATTCATCATTAACAAGTCAGTGTTATGTAAGTGGAATTAGGTTTCCATGAATGATTAATGAGCCGGAACATTTAGTCCATTTAAATACAGCTAATCGGCAAAGGATAGGATGAGTTTTTAAAGAGTTACAAGTAAGTTAACACTCTCTTTAACAAAACACTTTACTTTGATGGTCCGTTTTGAACATTAAGTTGACTATAAATATCTTTACAGCTACTTTACAGCTACTGCTTAATATCTGGCAGCTTTGCGAGTACATGTCAACTTATTCTAATTTTCTATTTTATTATTCTGAAAATGCTGTTAACAGCATGATGCTAAGCTGTATTTTCAGCATCATTACTCCAGTCTTCAGTGTCACAAGAACATTCAGAAATCATTCTGATATGATGATTTTCTTCTCAAGAAACATTATTATCAGTAATGAAAACCACTGTGCTGCTTAATAATTTTGGTAATTAATTAATTTTGGTGGGAACCATGATACGTTTCTTCTCAGGATTCCTTGAATAGAAAGTTCAAAAGAGCAACATTTATTTAAAACAGAACTCTTTTGTAACAAAATGCTGAATTTTGTGAGTTCAAGTGTATAACTGTTTATACTTCGGTTAGTTTATTCCGTTTATACTAAGTGTTAGTTTACCCAAGAATTAAAATGATCCTTTAATATACTCCACCCCAAGCCATCCTAAATGAATATGTTAAATTATTATTATGCATGCAGGCATCCGTCCATCTCGAGAGATGATGGTTGCACTCTGGGACGATCTTCAGTCGCGTCCTTGGAGACAGCGTCTGGAATGACTCACCAGACCAATTCTGGAATGACAATCTCTTCCGCAATGACCGCATGTGAAGTTGGATGGAGGATCGAGGGCCTGTTTTTGCTGTCTCATCTTTCTTCTCTGTCTTTTTGTTTCCAGCTGTTGACTACGATGTTTTTCACCCTTCCTGATGCCCTGGTTAACAGCCTGGCGCCAGCCGTTCCGATCATCGGCAAGCTGTTCCCATTTGTCAATGTCGATGCCTGTCAGTTTGAGGTCGCGTTTGCAAACATCCTTGAAACGAAGTTGCGGGCGACCAACGGGGCGGTGCCCTATGGTCAGCTCGCCATACAGGATGTCCTTTGGTATGCGACCATCTTGCATTCGATGCACATGACCCAGCCATCGTAGACGTCTTTGGCACAGAAGGAAATGCATGCTTAGTGAGCTGGCTTGTTGGAGCACGGCAGTGTTAGTGATTTTATCTTGCCATGTAATTCCAAGGATGCGTCGGAGACAACGAAGATGAAAGCTCTCGAGTCGATCCTCCTGTCTGGCATAAGTGGTCCAGGCTTCACTGCCATATAACAGGGTCCTGAGAACACATGCTTGGTATACTTTGAATTTAGTGTTCTGCGTCAGCTGATTGTTGGACCATACACGCTTGCTCAGTCCGGCCATGACGCTGGCCGCTTTAGCAAGCCTTTTGTCGATCTCGCTGTCAAGGGATAGGCCGCTGGTAATGACTGAGCCCAAGTATACGAACTTGTCAGTGACCTCCAGCATCTCGCAGTCGATAGTAATTGAGGGCGGAACAGGGATGTCCTGGCCCATAACCTTAGTTTTCTTAATGCTGATGGTCAAACCAAATTCTTTGCATGCCAGAGCAAAGCGATCCATCAGCTGCTGAAGGTGTTCCTCCGTATGTGACACCAGGGCCGCATCGTCAGCGAACAGCATGTCCCTGATGAGGACAGTGCGAATCTTTGTCTTTGCTTTCAGTCGTGCCATGTTCAGTAGCTTCCCGTCACTTCTGGTGTGTAGGTAGACACCTTCTACAGAATCCTTAAAAGCAAAATTCAGCAGCAGCGAGAAAAATATGCCAAATAATGTAGGCGCAAGAACACACCCCTGTTTGACCCCACTCTTGATTGTGAAGGGTTCTGAGGTGTTCCCATCGTAGCTGACCACGCCTTGCGAGTTATCATGAAAGGAAGTTATGATGTTGAGCAGCTGAGGTGGGCAGCCAATCTTCCTCAGTAGTAGAAACAGGCCGTTCCTACTTACAAAGTCGAACGCTTTGGTCAGGTCGATGAAAGCGATGTACAATGGCATCCGCTGCTCTCTGCACTTCTCCTGGAGTTGCCGCACGGAGAAGATCATGTCGACCGTGGATCTTTCTGATCTAAAGCCACATTGTGATTCGGGGTATACGCGGCTTGCGAGGATCTGGAGACGATTCAGGACCACGCGGGCAAAGGCTTTACCCACAATGTTCAGCAGTGAGATGCCTCTGTAGTTGTTGCAGTCGCTGCGGTCTCCCTTGTTCTTGTATAGGGTAACAATTTTGGCATTACGCATGTCCTGTGGAACTTTGCCTTCCCTCCAACACAGACAGAGGAGCTTGTGTAGTGGCTCTAGTAAAGCTAACTTACCACATTTAATAATCTCTGGCGGAATGCCATCTTCACCTGGTGCTTTTCTGCTTTTTAAGGCATCAATGGCTTTGCTGAGTTCGTCCGTGGTTGGTTCAACGTCCAGATCCTCCAGAACTGTCAAGTCTTCAATGGCGTCCAGTGCTGTCTGAGTGACACTGTTTTCTCTGGAATATAGTTCCAGATAATGTTCTATCCACCTTCCCATTTGCTTGTCTCTGTCAGTAATGGTCTCACCTGATTTTGACTTTAAGGGTGCAGTCTTCTTTGTAGACTTTCCAGTGGCTTGTTTGATACCTTCATACATATTCCTTATATCACCAACATCTGACGCTTGTTGAATTCTATTTGCCAGCTGAAGCCAGTAGTCATTTGCGCAACGTCGAGCAGTCTGCTGGGCACTTTTTCGTGCAGCCTTCCAACTTTCAAGGTTTTGATGACTTGGGTCGCGTTTGTAGTTGATAAGCGCCTCTCTCTTAGCGTCAATGACTGGCTCTAGAACCACCGCATTTGCTTCGAACCAGTCGGTGTTCTTTTGCTCCTTTTTGCCGAACGTCAGGATAGCGGCTTTGTAGATGATATTCTGGATCGAGTTCCATCTGTCTTCCATATTCGGCTCTTGAACGCAGCTTTGCAGCTCTCCCAAACGATCCAGGTACTCCTGTTTCTTGACTTTGTTAGTGGTCTGGCAGGTGTTGATTCTTGGTTGACATTTCCTTTTGGAGAGGTGTAGCCTCTTTGGACGTAACTTTACTTTTGTGGCAATTAGGGAGTGGTCAGTGTCGCAATCAGCGCTATGATAAGCTCTGGTGCTGCAGACGTCGTTCAGAGAGGCATGCCTAGTGATGATCAAATCCAGTTGATGCCAATGATTTGATCTTGGATGTCTCCAGGACGCCTTGTGACATGTCTTATTCTGAAAGAAGGTGTTTGTCACACACAGGCCGTGATAGCAGCAAAGTTCAAGTAATCTTTGACCATTTTCGTTCATTTTCCCTATGCCATGGTGACCCAACACCCTTGGCCAAGAGTCATGGTCGGAACCAACCCGGGCATTAAAATCCCCCAGCAAGTAGAGATGTTCAGAGACAGGAACTGCGGAAATGGCGCCGTTTAACATCTCGTAAAACTGATCTTTGGTCTCAGCGCTGGCCTGCATAGTTGGTGCATAGATGCATAGTAGGTTTGCAGTACCAGACACTGTGAAAAGGCGTAGAGTGAGGATTCTCTCTGTGCCACAGGAAGGTGGCTCAGTCATGCAAAGTAAGGCATTTTTGATGGCGAAGCCGACTCCGTGTTCTCTAGTTTCTCCATCACTTTTTCCCTGCCAAAAGAACGTGTAGTGTTCTTCTCTCAAGGACCCAGACTCCGGAAGGCGCGTTTCTTGTAAGGCTGCTACATCGACACTCAGTCTGTGCAACTCGCGATCTATGACTGCAGTCTTGCGGAAGTCTTTAATCTCCCGAAGGTCATCTGACAATCCAGTGCGCATGGTACGCACATTCCAGCTTGCGATACGAAGTGCTGGAGACTCCATCTTCTTATTTTGGTGTTTTCCTGGTGCATGTAGTTGACAGCCTGCTTGTTGAGCTGTGCTCTAAGCTCCAGGCACCCACTGAAGCAGGCAAGCCGTGGCGGGTCAACACCTTATTGGCCGGGGGCTGCCCAGCTTGAGGCGGGCGGTAGTTAACCAGTAGGACTACGATGATCCCTCCCACCATTGAAGACAACCCGTGGCGTCCAGCTCTACGCCAATTGAGCAGGGACTTATAACCCGTAGACTGCTGTCTTCTTGTTTGTGCTCTCACCATGAGGCGAGACCGAAGTTTACGTCTCCAGTGTGCAGGCCTGGGCTAGATGTATGGAGGCCTTGCGCTGCCCAGACAACAAGGCCCCCCTCTCGGCTTTGTCGACTGAATCCAAGGGGGTGCAAGCACCACGCTTGGGGCCGACTTAGCTGCAGGAGTTGCCGGAAGGACATCATAGATGACAACAACCGCCTTTGGGACTCCGACTCCAGATTTTTCCTCAGGGTTAACTCCCGAAGCCTTTCCCATGGATGGGTAAGCCTGCAAGGCAGCAGCGGTTTGAAATCAGGGTTTTCCTTCCCCTAGATGGGTTGCCCTCCCGGGCTGACGAACCCCATCTGTCCGAAACGACTGGTTTTGAGGCGCCAGTAAACCGCCTTTGCCCCTTCTCCTGTTAGTAGAAGCAGTTCCGCCGGGCTTGGAAATTAAGCCACACGAGCAGGCCAGGAGCTGGACTTGGTTGTCAGAGGCTGTATGAGACGCACGCCATAGGGGGCATTTTATAGGCAATGGGAGCTTATCCCCACCGCCACCCCCCGGCTATGACAACCTTGGAACTATGTTAAATTAAGTTAAGTTAAATTTAAATATATCCTGGCTCTTCCAAGCTTTATAATGGGAGTGAATGGTACCTTGATATTTGAAGCACAAAAAATTTGTCCATTCATCATAAAAGTAATCCATAGTGCACCAGTGGGTTAATAAAGGCCTTCTGAAGCAAACCGATGCATATTTGTCAGAAAAAGAACCATAACTTTATGAACTGTAATCACTGGTTTCTGGTAACGTCTATAAGTGGCGCATGACTTAGGAGTAGCGTAAGCTTGGTGAGAGTAGATTCCTCTCACGGCTCAAACTAATTGGGCTGGGGAACAAACTCAAGCTCCTCCGCCATTTCATTTCAGTCTTCTAATTCATGAACAGTGTTTCGTTTTACTCTATCACTTCCGCGATCATCAAACGTTCTGTGTCGGGTCAAAGTTCACACTTCAGCCGGAACTAGACTTGTGTACGGCTGTAACTAGAGGCCAGTGATTTATAGTTTATTAAGTTATAAATATTGATTATTTTCTTACAAAAATGCATCGCTTGGCTCCAGGAGGCTTTTATTAACCCCCTGGAGCCGTATGGATTACTTTTATGATGGATGAATGTGCTTTTTTTGTTTTCTTTCTTTGGCGCTATTCACTCCCATTCTAATTGTAAGTAACTCTGATTGTGTTTGGCAAAAACCAGAAAGTCATATACAGTTAGGAGGGAGTAAATTATGAGATCATTTTCATTTTTGGGTGAACTAACTCTTTCTTAACTAGCCAGTTAAACATTTTAAAATATTGTTATAGATGTGATGTGTTGTCCACCTGAAATTTGACAAAATAAATTTATTCTTAACTAAAGTGTACTGTATAAACACAGGCTTCGTTCACTTGGGGTTAAAAGTTCTGCTTCTTCCTTTATAAATGAATAATGGTTTATAGTTTTTAATTTTTTGGTTTTGCCATAAATTACTTTTTTTGTGCCAAGCAAAAACGCTGACCAGTGGGTTAGGGTTATTTTCATTATTATTTTCCAATACAATTAAACCTTATAATTAGTGGGAGTCATGACCTAGCATTTGACATGTTGGGTTTATTATTACCCTAATTGGTTTTATTTAGGAGACAAGCTGTGTGTGCAGACATGAATGACTCAGATCATCATATCTTAAAGGTCTTTATGGTTAAGTTGACCTTGAGAGAGGCTTTAACATCAGATGGCAGTGATCTCAGTGCTGGTGTATTGAAGGCCAGGAATCTTTCCCCTGTCAAACCTGATGTGTCACAAAGCACTGCGATTCACTTTGAAAGGGCAGACGAATCTTCATAGACACTCAGAGACAATGCTTCACAGAGAGCGATGGAGAGCAAGATATATTTCCTTGTGGAAAGAAGGAAAGAGAGGTTATATGAGAAGCAGATTAGAGAGTAGGGGGGAAAGAGAAATGAATTAAAGATGACAGTGAATCATCTATGAGGATTTGAGGGTAGAGTCGTGTATGAGTAGAGTTGAGAGGAAAAGGCCTCTGTCAGTAAGTCTAATGTCCCCGAACAGCAAAGAAATGTGTGAGGGTTCACACACACACTGGTTTCTCTATCTGGCCATCTCTCATTCTGTTTCTTTCGGCCTGTGTGTTCTCTTGCTCTTAGCCTTGTGTAATAAAGCTTCTGATTATCTGCAGCCGTGAACCGGCCACTGAACTACATGAACAATTACAAACCAGTTTGTTTTCTTTTTGTTTGATGTTTAAGGGTGCGTTGATCAAAAATGTATGACCGCAAAAGGCCAGTGAGAGAAAAACTTGGTTAAACTTAGTTTGTAAAACAAAATAAATGAACAGAAATAGTTTGGAGGTCAGTAAGATTAGTTTATCTTTTGATAACACGTATAGTAAATGCCTATATAATGTTACAAACAATTTTTTAGTACAGATTCTATTTTCTTGCTTATCATCGTGAAGCAGTTTTGCATAAAGCAATGTGTACTTTCCTGTCGCTCAATCAGTTATCTAGAGAATATACAATTTTGGCGAGTATGCAACAGCAAGTCAGTAAAGCCAATATGATAATGTAAATTTTATATATGACAATGTGCATTATGTGAAATGCATGAGAGCAGGATTTTATAAAAAAAATTAAAAAAAAACATATTTAATCAGTCAATCAGTAGAGAGAGCATTGGTGTTTACAACGCCAAGGTCATGGGTTCGAACCCAGGGAAAGCAAGAAACGATTCAATGTGTTTCTTGAATGTAATGTAAGTCGCTTTGGATAAAAGCATCTGCCAAATGCAGAAATATAAAATGAAAAATGTACTGTATAAAGTGCTATGTAAACAAGTGACTTTTGTGCTTTCGATTCATCAAAGAAACCTGACATTTTTAAGTCATGGTTTCCTCCAAATTATGAAGCACCACAGCTATTTTCAACATTGATAATAAGCAATAATTCTTGAGGAGTAAGTCATCATATTAGAATGATTTGTGAAGGATCATGTGACTGAAGACTGGAGTAATGATGCTGAAAATCAGTTTTGAGGGAATAAATTACATTTTCAGTATATATTCAAATGCAGAATAGTTGTTTGAAATTGTAATATTTCACAATATCATTATTGTTATTATAATAAAATATAATATTATTGTTTGTATAGTATTTCCAGTTAAAGTAAACGAAGCCTGGGTGAGTAAAATAAATAAATTATATATATATATATATATATATATATATATATATATATATATATATATATATAATTTTTTTTTTTTTTTTTTTTCACTAAAATGAAAGATCTTTACATATAAATTCTAATCATGAATTTTCTTCAGGCACATTTTGTGACATGAGATCAGGCTTGTGTAGCTAGAAGCTTTTGTGTTCACATACGCTTGAGAAATCAGGCCAGGTAGATTTTACAGGAAGATTTCTTTTTGATTGCATGTTTTGTGTGTATTTTGTGGCAGATAATGGAGTTTAAAAGTCTTGGCTGATCAGCTATTCTCTCGTGAACGCAAAGCCAATTGTTGTAGCTTTTACAGTAATTTTACAGTTCAGCACAATGCCAGAACTCCTTTCCTTTCAGAAACCTCAAACACTTTTCCACGTACATCAGGTGATGTTTATATGCTGTGTAAGAAGGACACTGATTGAAAAGCCTCTGTTTACAGTGCAGTTATCTGTCCATGCATAGCAATAAACTCTAATGACACAAAGGCATGGTGTGTGTGTGTGAGAGAGAGACCTGAAATTTGGGCTCCAGACAGAAACACAGGATAGTAAAGCATCTGTTAGGACACAGAGGGATTCATGAGGCTGCAGTGGCCTATTTTCAGGATTTACAGCCGGGCTGTGCTGCATTGCATGGGCAGACGAAAGTAACACGTCTTGCATCCTATACTAAAAACAAATCTGGCGTAGGGTTTACTGTGAAACACTTTTCACTCAGAAATTGCTAGTACAGCTACAAAGAAACAGAAAGTAACATTTGATTAAATGTGAAGTTTCTTTGAAGTAGAAAGACACAAATAGTGTCTTCTTGTAAAACGTACTCTAATACTGTTTTATTTACAACTTAGAAAATGAATTTTTTTACAGTGTAATAAAACCTTCTAGTGATTTATCTGGTACCTTTTACTAAATAGCAACTGTACTGCCTTATACAAACAGCTCTCACAAAAAGCACTTGGCAACTGAGTTTTGTATTAGCATGTTGCTAATATAATTTGATGACTCTCTACAAGACATAAAAAAAAATTGCATGCAAATATTGCGTAAACCCATGCAATTATATTGAACTACAGTATACTTTATTGATAATTGTAGCCATTGAATGATTTCTCTAGCGACTTCCGTTATCTTGGATCACCGATCAGGGGTGTGTTTCTCAAAAACATCGTAAGCCCTAGATCGTAAAACCAAACAATGATTTCTGCAATTGTGTTCTCCATGAAGTATACTGGGGGTATTCCAGAACGCAAGATTATCGCACCGTCAAACATACACTGAACTCTTGGCTGATTGACTGAAGGTATGTTGGTTCCAAAAATGCATCCAGGAATAGGTTCATCAAACCCAGAGTATGTTCACAGTTAACACACAAGACATTCTCAAAAGAGCGACGGATCCATGAGTCACCATGGAAAACCGAAGCTAAATAAAAGAGTGCCATGATAGATTTTTGTTCTTCTTTTTTTAATGCTAATTTAAAAGTTGTGTGTGTGTGTGTGTGTGTGTGTGCGCATGCGTGCGTGCGTGTTTCAGACATTTTAATTTCATCTGAATCGAGCACATCCACAACCAGTAGAGCATTGGTGTTTGCAACGCCAAGGTCATGGGTTCGATTCTCAGGGAAAGCAAGAACTGATTAGAATGTCAATTTGTCTCTTTAATGCAATGCAAGTCGCTTTGGAAAAAAGCGTCTGCCAAATGCATATGTAATCGCAATAAGAATAATGGACCAAATTAGGGACTTTGTTTTTCATCCAATAACAAATTTTCTAAGAAATTGAATCTAATTCAGATTATTCTAAAGTACTCATTGCATGACAATGAGTACTTGATTGAGAATGCAACTTGATTGTGAATTGAGACATTTTTTGCCAAATTTGGTAAAGTGGTAGTTGTCCAGACTTTACAGAACAGCCACTGTAGAAGAAGCATCAGGTTTCTTCAACGTAATTATGCGGCGTGACGTCCCATTGCTCACTTCCAGTGTAAGCATGGTATTTGGAGGCTGCGGTGGCCTATATTTGGGATTTAAAGCCTGGTCTCTGCTCAACTGGCCAGACTTCTTCTCCCGCTGACAGGTTATCTTTTATCTCTAAAGCACTTCACTGGTATGTCATTATACTTCCTTTAGCTCATTTCCTTCTGCACCTTTTCCATTCTCGACCCTTTCTTTTTCTCTCTCTCTTTCACCACCCCCCATCTCTCTAATTCCCACTTCAATCCCAGCATCCCTCTCCGCTCTACCACCTTCTCACCCAAGGGTCTCGTAAAGCAGACTGTGACACACTCTGGTGATCTGGATAACAAATAACCTTGGAGAACCGGCTGAATGGGGAACACGGCTTACCAGCAGCCATGGACAGGTGTGACAATGGCCTAGCATGGAACGGGATATATGTGGTGTCTGATCTCTCCGGTGGCCGGGGGTTGGTGGTATTAGTAGAGTAAAGTGTGGATTGGTCAGACCCCAGACTATGTGTCTCTGTCAGTCATGACAGTCTGGAAAAATTGAGAGTTATCTTTCAACGGGGCTTAGCTGATTTGAGGCCAGTCAGAAAGTTCATAGTTTACAAAACTACAACTTATAACTTAAGCTTTTGAAAACTATACCTTTACTATCTCCATGTAAACAGCAAATACATGAATTTGTGAAGACCGTGATGTCATGTGCATGAGTAGTACACGTTCACGCATGAATGGGGTTGACAAAGTGACAGCGCCAACTACTGGTCGGGCATAAATAATGCAGCCTTTTTAGTAATTTTCGTGGATCTGTGTGAAATAGGATCGTTTTGATCCAACGCTGTCGTCTGTTTTTAGTTAATTGTTGTCTTGTAAATATACCTTAAATGTTGTGTATTTGAATATCTGTAAATATTTATTTCATTGTTTCGTCCATCTTTCACTGAGCTCGTTGAAATGCATTTGGGTTGTGCATTTTCTGTGAAGAATCAATGCTAAGAATTAATGCTGAATAAATGAATGCTGCCTCAGAGTTTGACTAAAAGAAAAGCGTCACCTGCCTTGTCTTTGTGTCACCTGTGATGCCCAAAATCTACATATAGAAATCGCTAGGTTTTGAAACAGAGCTACAGTTTACCATGAGCATCAAATTTGTGACCAGCCAAACAAGATATTTATCATTTCATCGCCTTCCTCTAGTCAACCATGCATCTGTTGATCAACTCATTCTATCATACAGAACCTCCTGCAGTCCTCCTCACTGTCAGCTCTAGTTAAGGGTAGGAGGAAGTGGTTTAGACTGACAGGAAACCAGAGGCCACGAGAGGATCTAATTGCAAAGTGGGACGGAGTCAATAAGGAGAACAAATTAAAAACGGCGGCTAAATAGAAATGGGGCTCAACGGATTGCACAGAGGCGACAGAGAGCAGACAGAAAGTTAGTGAGACATTTAGAGATACAACATGCAATTAATCTTTTTTTTTTTTCGTTGAAGGAAAGAAGTAGCTAAATTGTAGCAGGGTCTGCTCAAACTTGTAGTTTAGTTCTCTTGGCTATTTTGGTCTGGACCAAAGTCATACATTTAGTTCACTTAGTTTTCATACCGTAATTTTTAACACCAACCCTGAAGATAAATGGTTTTAGGATGTATATTCTGTGATGGACCTTACGAACTTGCAAAACAATGCTGTGTGCTGGACTAAATGTGTTTTTTGTATGTGCGTACAAATGAGAACGAACTCACAAAGAGCATATAAGATGTGTAAAGGAGTCAAAACAGCGGCAGTAATCTCTCCGTAAAACACACAGAAACTAGGATCTCATGCAAGGACATGGCAGTTCCAAGGCCTGTACTGATGGGCAAAGACGAGAAGAACCAGGTATGCTATCTTTTAGGGTTGTATCTTGTGACATCACATCCTATTTATGGTTTCGTTTAAATGCCTTTTTGATATGGAAATAGTTATGAATACTAATGAGCAAGCACATTTTTTATGCATTTCACTGGTCTGAGTGTTCTCCCATAAGAACAAGTTGAGCTGAGAGCAGATGAATTTCCAGAACTGTGAATTGTTGAGATCAGACTGTTCTCGTCTCTGAATTGTCCAGAAGTGTCCATGATAAACTAGTAACATTTTGAAACCATTGTGCCTTACCGTTTGCAATTCCTATTATATGAGTCCTTTCAAAATTGCCACTTTTCAAAGGGTTAGAGCTTGAATCAAGGTATAGTAATGGACACTTCAGACTGGGCAGCACATCAGGGAACTCATTCACAGCACCCTATAGCTTCAGCTCATCATGCAATGGAAGCACCATATGCCGCTTTTACCTACAGTATGCATGGAAAGCACTGCACTGTGTCATGAAAAGGTGATTTTTATGAGGCATAAATGGCAAACAGTACAAACATTTGGACTCAGAGCAGAAACAAGTTCCATTGATTGCTTTGATACATTGCAGAAGGAAAACAATGACTCTTGGCTTTATGAAATTTTACTTTCTTGTTATGCTCTCAGTGAAATTAAATTAGTTCAAGAACTGATGCACCATGACGACAGGTTCAGTCTCGCATCGCCTGCACGACAACCGTTTTGACCTTCTTATGGAAAAACATTTTTGAAGCTGAATTGCATTGCGTTCTCACATCATGTAGAATGTCAGACATGTATCCGTTACATCTATGGAATCGATTCTATTCAGATTTTTACTTTGTCTGCATCTGCTTTAAGTTGGGCTTGGTCTCACAGTGATAAGCCAGGATGTTGTTGGTAGTGGCTCACTGGCCTTGGCTAGAAGAGTCCATAAGTTTCAATAATTTATTCTGTAACCATCTGCATTTAACGCCTTCAGTGAGGAAAAACGTTTTTTTATAATTACTACCAGGGCAAGATGTTAACACCTGCCAACCTGCCAAACCCACCTACTAGTCCTAACTCCTATATAATATATAAATTAAAAGGGCATCTGAAATAATAAACTAAGTGCATGTAGCATTGTCAAAAATATTGATATTTTTTAATGCATTTCTATACTGAAATGCTTCCAATGCTAAATTTCCGCAAAATAGATACACGATACCGACTGCGCTTTCTCTCTCTGTTCTCAGCGAGTTGACACAGAAACACACCTCCCCTCATTCCCTCATTTTATTTGCTCCGGATGAATATTATTGTTGAATTTCAATGTGGAATTGCACATAATTTTACAAATTCTGCACAATTTTTGCTAAACAAAAAAGCTGTCTCTCTGTACTAAATGGAGTTTGTTTTTGCCTCTTGATGTACTTAAACGGGGGGGGGGCTGGGTGGGCCTGGGCGGGCCTGGGCCCCCTCATTTACATGTCCGGCGCCCTCAGATTTTCAATTGGTTAAAATGGCGACTGTGAAAACAAAAGTGAAAGCACATATCGCCCGCCGCACAAGTCGATCGCAACGCACCCCCAAAGTCAACAATTATATCAGTCTTATATCAATTACTTGTCTTGACAAGTATTCACGTCAGTTTTGTTTTAGGTGAATGTAAACAGTTGAGAAAGAAAACACATGTGTAACAGTTTAATGAATTAATTTTAGTGACAGCAGCCTTATAAACCTACTCCCAAGTTATGAGATAATGTTAAAAATATCTATATGGGAGTTTTTCTCCATGGTATCGACTTCAAAATTGTGGCCAGTGAAAATGTTGAGTGGCTAGTAACTTTGAAAATCCATTAGCCACAGTGGCTGGTGAGTACATTTACATTTATGCTTTGTCAGACGTTTTTATCCAAAGTGACTTGCTTTGCATTCAAGGAACACATTGAGATTCTAATGAGTTCTTGCTTTCCCAGGGAATCGAACCCAAGACCATGGCGTTGTAAACACCAATGCTCTACTTACAAAAAAAAAAATTGTCAATCTGGTCTCTAGATATATAAGCCTAGAGTCCTTCCTTCAGTTTAGCTGTGGAATAATTTTTGTCATCCACCAGATTCATAAGTCTGATCACATAGAAAATAATTAACACAACTCTCCTCCACAAGGCACATGATTTGAGATATTATTCTCATTTAAAAAAAATATAGGATTTTTTTTTTTGCAGTGACGCCAAAGAACCATTTCCTTTCATGGAACATTACTTTATAAGAAAAAGGGTTCTTCAGATTTTAGAAGTGTGTCACACTAAGAGAAATCAAAAGGTTCTTTTAAAGAACCTTCTGTGCAATTGCAAGCTTCTATGGATTATTGAGGTTCTTCAGGTGCCAGTGAAGAACCTTTATATTTAAGAGTGCATGTCTGATGTATAAACAGTGGGATGAGTTGGTCGAATATGCAGGTGTGTGTTCAAACTGTATGCATGAGCGATGATGATATTGATACTTGTCTTAGTAAGGACTGCTAAATTATTTCCCTTTTCTGTGATTTGTATTTAGCACAACACAAAGGAAATAATTAATAACAATAAAAAAAAATCACTCACCTAACCAGTAATCATCTCTTTCCACTCATGCTCCAAGCAATCTCTCTTGCATTATTAAGAGGTTGGGAGCTAAATTACTGAGAGCGCTTGCGTCCCAACCTCTTCACTGTGTTTATCAGATGCTACCAATTAACTATCTCAAACCGCAAACACACTTCTGAATATAATGCAATAAATCAGTATGGCAGCACGTCGACCATGAAAGCCATTTGCTTTTTTTTTTTTCAGTGAGGGAGAGAGATGACAAACATTGGATTTGACATTACGAAATGGATTACATTTTAGGCCAATTAAAATTAAATGGGTTGCAATGAGTGTTGACCCTGACCAAATTGGCCACTACTGATCTCATCAGCACTGTATCTCCTATCGGCCAGGGGAGGAGTCTTTTTCCAGCGGTCGTCATGGTGAGAATATGAGAGGGAAAGAGAGGACTGATGAGCATGGTGAAAGACCTCTGCGTGAGTCTGTGTACTTCTGTGTCATTTTGTTCTTATCACAAATAACATGCTAAACTGCTCATGTATTACATTGATGCTTTTCTTTGTTTGTTCCCTGAATTCACTGATATTGTTAGTCAGTGACTGCACCAAAAAAGACATGCGCACTGAAACAAATTTAGATGATTTACTTTATTTGAAAGTAATAAAACTTTTACTTTTTAACAATTTTCACTTTGAAATTATCAAGTATTTACTAAGAAAGAGTGAGTAACTAACTCATTGCATTAAACCTGAAATCTTGAAGTGAGGATGACGTGTGGTGTCTCATACTCGGAATAGTAGAATTTGAACTAGAATTTGTGTTCTGCATTTCATCCATCTTTCCAATATACTAACGAGGAGTTAAAGCGTAAAGACTAAAATAGTATTTTTTGTAAAACCTACTCAAATTATCTTTTATATATTCATTTTAATTTTACTTATGTGAGTGTGGTTGTGTGTGTGTGTGTTATAAATTATAAATACACACACACAGTGTTTTGAAAAAATTTGCCCTCCTAATTTCTTTTTTGTTTTTGTATGTTTTTCATGTTTTAGATTATCAAGCTAATTTAAATTTTAGTCAAAGATAACACAAGTAAACAAAATGCAGTTTTTAAATGAAGGTTGTTATTATTATTAAGGGAAAACCAAATCCAAACCTACATGCCTTGTGTGAAAAAGTGCTTTAAGCTCTCTCACACACATACGCAGAGCTGCTACTCTCTGTTGAGCGTCCAGCATCTCATTAAGAGCAAATAATGGGATCGTTCACCCAAAAACGAAAATTGACTTGCCCTAAGTTGTTCCCAGCCTGTACAAATTTATTTTGTCTGTTGAACACTGTCAATATTTTGAAGAATGTCAGTAGCCAAACAGTTGATGGAAACCATTGACTTCCATAATGTATCATTTCTTTTCCATACTATGGAAGTCAATGGGATCCATCGACTATTTGGTTACCCATGTTTTTAAAAATATCATCAGTGTTCAGCAGAAGAAAGAAATCCATACAGGTTTGAAACAATTTTAGTGTGAGTAAATTATGACAGAATATTAATTTTCGGATGATCTATCCCTTTAAAGTTTGAAAGTTCAGCATTGAGACCCGCTTCAGTTTATTTTGTATTTATATGAACAGTTGGTATTCTTTTGTTTCAATGTATGATGGAGTTGTATAGGAAGACCGCATACAGCATGAGGGTGCATTTCACACTGTCCATATTGGTCCCTCATTCTCTAAATTGTTTCCATCTTGAGAGGCTCTTGAAAACCAGCGTGCTTACCCACATCAATTAAACATCACAGTGTGGCAGACAATGTTTGATTGCTCATTAAGATGGAGAGGCAGAAGCCATTGCTGCAGATGCTCTTGTTATAACATAGGATAATTAATGTGGAATGAACGGAGAGTAATAGAAAGAAAATCAAAGGTGGAGAAGACGGGAATGGTGATAACTGCACAGAGGCGAGCTGTTATCCCCCTTCGTTAGAGAGAAGAGACTCTGTTTAATGTCTTCATCAGGGTACGATGACCTTAAAGTCAGAAGTATCAAGGGAGCTGCTGTAATTGACATGGCAACCTATCAGAACAGAGCTTGTGAACTTCCAAACCGGCCCTCATGCTCCTATGATGTAAGACCATTCTCTGTACATAATCTTTTTTCTTTTCTTTCTGATTTTCAGGGGAAAAATTGAGGCCCAATGAATACATTCAAAAAGAAAATACATTTTAAAATTATATAAAAAAACAAAACATATTTGAAATATTAATAATATAAAATGTAATGATTGGATCATTATTGCAGTTATTATATTACATTTATGCAATAGGCTGACGCTTTTATCCAAAGCATGTTGCATTGCATTCAAGCATCACATTGACATTCTAATCAGTTCTTGCTTTCACTGGGAATCAAACCCATGCCCATGGTGTTGCAACCACAGCGCTTTACTGTTGGAGCTCTTGTTACAGAGTGCTACTTTTGTATTGTCAAAATTGATGTACCTCTTGATGGAGAACCGAGACAGAGTGTATATGTGTGTGTGTGTGTGTGTGTGTGTGTGTGTGTGTCTTCATATACATAATGTGTGTATATATAATTTAGTTTATTTATTTTTGATTGCTCATTGATTTTTTATATATAATACACTCTAAGGTGCCAATTCATGTGCTGAAGTGATTCTTGATGCTCATTTCCCAACCATTCTTTCATAATATGTAGTTTTATTTATTTATTTTTGATTACTCATTGTTTTTGGATGCTGCAATGAGGATTCTTGGTTTTGGAGTAGAGCTAATATTACAGGACATGTGTATTCACGATGACCTGAACTTCATCTCAACTGCATTAAATATGAATAGCTGAATAAATGGCTGCAGTGTGCAGAGTGGAAGCTTGTCTGGGGGACTGGTGTGTGTTTGTGTGTGTGTGTGTGTGTGTGTGTGTGTGTGTGTGTGTGTGTGTGTGTGTGTGTGTGTGTGTGTGTGTGTGTGTGTGTGTGTGTGAGAGAAGATGGAGAGAGAGAGGGAAAAAAAATAAAACAATATATTTGTTTGTATGGGAGTGTGTCGGGCCCGCAGGCCGGTGTCTGCCCTTTAGAGGTGTTACTGTGCTAAACACGCACTGAACTCTGTTATATCTCTAGTTTTTGTGCTTCAATGAGTTCTTTCTTCTCCTTTCTCTCTTTTCTTTGCTTTATACTCACTTTCTGAGGCTCCCAAGAATGTGTTTCATGTGTCCGTGCGTGCACTTGAACATTTTTGTAGACGCTATCAGTGCTTCTGAATTGTCTGTGGCCATAGATTTGGTCATGATCATGAGCTAAAATCTGTATTTTCTTTCAGAGTTCTTTTTTTCAGATGAACGATTGTATACGTTTGACCTGTCATATTCCCTGCTGTGATGGTCTAGATAGAAGAACAAAATCTACAGAAATGCCAGGACGTCTTTATCTTCCTGCACAAATCCCAATTATTACACAATTCTCTTGAATACTTGATGTACCTTTAAAAGGAAGTTAGTTAGCAAGTTATTGAGTTTATTGGTAGGGTTGGTTGGTTGGGTATTATTTGTATAATTCATTCATGCAAAAGTCACCCCTTCAGACCTGAATCTGAATCCTGAATATCATGCAGGGTTTGTTTTGCTGTAAGGACTGTCTGACTGTACATTATCCTTTACTTCCCTTTCTCCAGATGTTGCGGGGAGAATTACGATTAACTTAGATTTCCCTGATGATTGTTAGTGTCTGTTTAAAAGTCACATTGCACGAGGACGGAACATTTTTGGTGTGCATGTAGAAATACTTACTGTAATCGCTGTTAATGATAGTTTAGGAATTGATTTTTTTATTATAATTAATGACATAAAATGACAGTGTTAGGCTGAAGGTAGCAAAATATGGTGGTTGTTTCTTAATGAAAGCTTTGGCTCATTTCCACACTGGCTGGAGATGTCCTCAATCCCTCTTAGCATTTTATTAAGGGCCAAGGTGCCCTCATAAACTATTCTGATTGGACCATTTCAAATGGACATGCAGTTTAACCTTTTATCGTGAGGGAGGTGTCCGGAATGACCCCTTTAATAAATTACACTATAGGCAGAATAGCTCTACAACTCTACATGAACAGAAGCCAGACACAACAGGATCATAATCAACATGATCTCCACATCATATTATAATTGCTGTGTTTATTGTGCTGTTGTCTCATTAATGAGCTTTGAGAGCAGAATAGTAATGCATGCGAACATTTAAAGGCAGGCTTGGCATTTAAAAAAAATGTTGAAACTCTCACATCCTGATGGCAATCAATAATAGAAGTGATTTAAATATTAAAATGCATCTTCTATGGAAGTCTCTGGACCAAAAATGTTCATTAAATCAATGCAATGCAATGACACAATGTCCTACCTGACTATCAAGATATGATTTCCATGCCTCAACGCAAACAATGAGCTTATCCTGCATTTATGGCATAATAACAAGATGGAAGCCCTTGACCTTCTGCCCGGAGCTGCTCACATCCTCAAGCTTGGATTGAACATTATGAATCTGCCGCCATAAAACAAACCTTTTATGATGTCCACTCAATGAATGCTTTCAGAAATTATTCTAGTATGCAGATTAGGTCCCTTAAGAAACTTCATTTTTTCTCAATGTTGAAAACCGTTGTGCTGCTTAACATTTTTGTGGAAATTGAAGGTCTTAACTGTCACTTTTGATTAATTTAATGGATTATGAATTAAACATGCAACATAGTGAATGCATAGTGAAGATCTGATTCAATGCGTTTCCTCAATGCAATGTAAGTCGCTTTGGATAAAAGCGTCTGCCAAATGCATAAATGTAAATGTAAAAAAATGTAGCATAATAATATTTATAATGTTCATTGTTGCTTAATGCAATCATTTTTCACTCATTTTAATAGTTGGCAGTGTGGAAGTATTCCTTTCTGAACATGGCTATACTTACTAAACAGTGGTCAGAAAAACATGAATCAGTGAATCAGGATCGTCAAACAGGACAACAGTTGTACTTTTTGTGCATGAGCTCATGTGGCACTTTATGCTGTTTTCAGCATGTGCTGTGTCAGTTCAGCCTGTCTGGACGGCTTTTTTTTCTTGAGCGTCTCTTCGCAGGCTGACTGTGATTGCTTTTGAAGCAGCTCCCTGCCAAAAGATCAGCTGGGCTTTCTGAACAAGTCCTCTTCACCGTCATTCTGTCCAGAACTCACTGCGGTGTCCCGTCAAGGTGCTGGTAATTTAGAAAGACGATTTGTGCTGCAGTTGAAATAAGCGAGAACAGGAAGTGCATGCAAATAGCAGCTGCAGGAATACATTTATAGCTGCAGGAAGCTGAGGACTTGAATTAAATGAAATCTGGTACGGTATATTGGCATGATTTGTTTTACAAAGGAAGTTAGTTATACTGCCAAGCTGTAAAAAGGACAAAAAGCCCCATAAAAGTTTCATAAGATTTGTGCATACCACTCATTCATTAGATTCCAAGTGTTCTGAAGTCATCTTTCAAAGTAATCTCATTCACTAAAATTTCTATTAAACACCAAAAATGCTTATTCTTTCCACATAAATTATGATTATAAGATTGTTGATTCAATAAACACTTATTTTTGCATGCTTCTTTGCACAATAAGGCACTGAATGCCCCCCCCCCAATGCCCCCCCCCCCCCCCAAAAAAAAAGAAAACAATTAATTAGGCAACTGCTTAAAAGTCTGTGATTGGAATATTCCAGTGATTATTATGTTTCAAGCATGTTATTTGTTTGGCAACAGTTGTTCTAACCCTAACTGATAGCTTTTAATTTCCTAAACAAGCTTGTATAAAGGCACATCATGGACATAATCCAGGAGGACAATATCAAGATTCCTCAGGCTCAAAATGTGAAAGAATGGTTTGGGAGGGAGTATTAAGAATGATTTTCACACATGAATTGATGCACCTTTGCGCTGTTAACAAAAGATCTTGACCAAATATGAATACACCTCTTGATGGAAACATTAATTTGCATCAAGAGGTTTTATTATGTATATTAATGTGGTAAAGAATGAAGAATCACTTTCACATGTGAATTCATGCACCTCAGGATATAAATTCATTAAAAGTCTTGATTCACCTCTTTATGAAAATGACATCACAACATTTATTTCCATCAAGAGGTGCATCATTCTTTGGTCAAGATCTTGTATGGATGATGCAAGAGTCCAGCACTCTGAGAAGTCTCCTCCAGCACATCCCAAAGACTAAATTTAAGGTCAATTCATGAGTGAATATGATTCTTCACGCTCCCTCCCAACCATTCTTTCACAAATTGAGCCTGATGCATTTTGACATTATTCCCAAACTTATAACATACTAGAAATGTAACATTATAACACTATATTCTAGCATATGTCTATCATTATAATTTTTCTAGAAAATGATAATAATCACTGCAATAATGATGTAATCATAGACTCTTAAGTATTTGCCTATTGAAATCCAAACAGCGACTTCAATGACATCAGCGATACTGATTTTTTTAGAAGGCAGACTGAGATGGCGAACGTTCCAAACCTTTGCCCTGGGTGAAAAAGTGCTATAAGCTCTCTCACACACATACGCAGAGCTGCTACTCTCTGTTGAGCGTCCAGCATCTCATTAGGAGCAATTAATGGGATCGTTCACCCAAAAACAAAAATTGACCTACCCTAAGTTGATCCAAGCTTGTACAAATTTATTTCGACTATTGAACACAGTAGATATTTTGAAGAATGTCAGGGCTGAATTAAACAGCATTTTCACTTGGCACTGTGCAACATTTACTACAGAAAGTGCGAGTGAATGGAGGCGGGGCTTATTTGCCTATTTATGGATCCGCATATACTAAATGAAGCAAGGGTGTAAAATTACACTCAAGCTTTTTTAAAGCATGAATAAATTTGTACACACAAAAAAAAAACTTTTAAATATTTGATTTTTGTGAATGAAAATTAGTTTTAAGGGATACAATTATTGACTACAGAGGGAATTTAAAAGTAATATCATTTGGCAAATTTTTCCAGCAAGTCTGGGTTGTGATTTTTGGTTCTTTGGTCACCATCTGTTTTTCTTGCGTGGAAGAAAAAAGTCATATTCTGCCTAACATCTTGTTTCACAGAAGAAATTGTAATATAGATGCAGAGCATAAATGGTAACAAAATGTTCCTTTTTGGGTGAACTATTCCAATAGACTTTATATTTGAACATTGATCTGCTAGTTTAACTATAACCATTTGGAAAGAAATGTGCCGTGGAAAAGAAGAGAGGATAAGAAATGTAAAAAAGAAGCTCAAACCCTTTGAGCTATTTGGCCACAGAAGTCCACGTCCTGCTGGTTGTTCTTTATGGCTCTCCAGGTGAGTGGAGGCAAACAGATGGAAGTGGAAGCAGACTTGTATGACAGCTGTGCTGTGGCGGTCTGGCACGACCGGTGGTCCGAGGGCTCCATATTTAGGTGCTAAAGGTGAGCGAGTCGCATTCCCGCTGCTAAAACACAGCTTCCAACTCCTAATTTATATTTTCCTATTCACGCGTGCTTCTGCTCTCAAAACTGACCTTTCACCAATCAGGAAGCCCCAGGCAGCCTGGCTTTCAACACTTGTTTGTTTGTGTGTGTGAGAGAGGAAAAGGCAGACAGTGTCTGCATGTGTGTGTGTGTGTGTTTGTGCGGAACGTCTGCTGTATTCATATGCACTGAACTTAAACATGCTGGTGGGTTGCAGGGTTTAGACAGTTTTACTGCAGAAAGGTCGGGATTTCAGGAACTGTGAGTTCACAAATGAGATTCAAAAGGGTTGCATCATGCATTTATTTATTAGTAAAAATTTCTTTGAACTTCACTTATAATGCTAGTAAATATGTTTTCACAAAACAGTAGCAATTTAGTTTTAACACGTTTTACTCTTTTTTTTAAGAGTAATAAATCTTACTTTTTTGCTTTGATAATTTTGCTCATATTACTACTACTACTACTTATACTATAATGCTAATAATATATTTTAAATACGATATACGAGCAAACCTTCGAGCAATTTTGCTTTGAGATACGAGCATGCTTACAGACACCGACACTAGGAGCACTCGCGCCTCATTTATGGGGTAATTGCATATTATCTCCACTAGAGACACCTTGGTTTTACAGCGGGAGGTTACCGGGGGCAACGAGTGACTCACGTGTATTATGCTGCGAGTTTTGAGTGTTCAAAAATAATAAATATGAGCTTCTGAGTCTATTCAATACACAACACGGGAAGAAAAGCTACACTTCCATATTGTGTTTGCATTATCTACGTTATCCCTCCTCCTCCTCCTCCTCCTCCTCCTCCTCCTCCACACATGCCACCATTGGCCGCTACTGTATCGTCTGTCTCGAAGGAAAGAACTCATAATTAAAACCACATTTTATTTTATATCACAGGAATCCTTATATGCTATAATTTGTGTGTGTGTGTGTGTGTGTGTGTGTGTGTATGTCTCTAGAGCAATTAAAAACATGTTTTTTCCATTGTTATTAGCACTAATAAGGGAATTTTTCTTGGAGGGCTGGAACGGATTTTTTTTTTCCTGTTATTTCTATTTCTTAAAAAATGATTGGAGATGCGAACAATTCGAGTTATGAGCTCGGTCCTGGAATGGATTATGCTCATATCTCAAGGTATTACTGTACAGTAATTTATCAAGTAATGTCCCAGTATAGTTTAAAGCATTAAGGTACAGTTATATTCATGAATATCTGGAAGCAAAAAAGGGTCCTTTGCCTATTTCCTGCCAAATTTCACTAAGCTACAGTAAATATGACTGCAAGTATAGTTAACACGACCAAATTAATATCCAAATAAATCAGTATCAAGCCTAATCTTGTATATATGTGATTTTTCTGATCTTTCACTCATATATGTGAGACACTGCTGCTGTTTCCTGTTTCCTGCTGCTGCTACACTGCTGCTGTTTCCTGTTTCCTGTTTCCTGTTTGCAGTGGATTGCGTTTGTACTGACATATAAACTTGATTTTTGTTTTAGATCTTAAACTCGACGTTCGTTTGTATTGCTAAATACAATATTAGATTATTTAATATATTGTAATCGTTAGCTTTAATCTAAGTCGCTAAACGCGTTAGCATTGTGCTATCTTACTGTCCGTGCATACAGCGTTTTTCTCGCTCGCGCCTTTTTTCCCGACTTCATCAAACAACTGGTCAACAAGTTGGATCAACACACGCGGTGAGTCATGTCATCTTCTCTCAAAATTGTCACTTGCACTGCCTGCTTCATGCATAGTCTTTCTGTCTCTGTCAGCTGTGAAGGCTTCACATGTCATAAATGTAGGGACATAATTAGGCTGACAGAGAAGGTTTCAGAATTAGAGACACGCATCCAAACTTTAATCGAGGATAGTAAGAATGTAAGGGCTTTAGATACTACTTTGGATGCGACTAGCTTAGCAAACCCTGTACATTGTTCGGTTCCGGCTGTAGAGCCCGTGCAGCAGGGCAACTGGGTGACTGTGAGACGGCATAATCGCGGGTCAAAAAACCACTGTTCCATTCCGATCAGAACATCAAACAGGTTCTCCCCACTCAGTGACGCACCCACTGAGAAACCTGTTGAAAGTGCCCTAGTGATTGGCGATTCTATTACTCGGAATGTGAAAATAGAGACTCCAGCCACCATAGTCACATGTTTGCCGGGAGCCAGAGCGCCTGACGTCAAAGCAAATTTAAAAGTGCTGGCTAAGGCTAATCGTAAATATTCTAAGATTGTTATTCACGTCGGCGCTAATGATGTCCGACTTCGTCAGTCGGAGATCACTAAAAGTAATATTAAAGAGGTGTGTGAACTCGCAAGTACGATGTCAGGCACCGTAATTTGCTCTGGCCCTCTTCCTATGCGCAGGAGTGATGAGATGCTTAGCAGATTATCCTCACTCAATGGCTGGATGTCTAAGTGGTGCCCGCGGAATAACATAGGGTTTATAGACAATTGGAAAAGTTTTTGGGGCAGACCTGACCTGTTGAAAAGAGATGGTATTCATCCCACCTGGGATGGTGCCGCTCTTCTCTCTAATAATTTGGCATATAGTCTTAGAGCTAAACCTTGACTAACTGGGGTCCAGGTCAGGAAGCAGACAAACTGGCTAAACCGACCGTCTGCTAGCTGTCTCACGTCACAGAGGTCAGATAAATTCCAACACATAGAGACTCTTTCACCTAGATATCATCCTATAGAGATTGTGTCTGTTCCCCGAATTAGCAAATACAAAAATCTCTCAAAATCGTTTAAGAGTAAAAATTTAATTGATTTACAAACAGCTAAGAACGGATATAACACAAATGAACAAATGATAAAGCTTGGGTTACTGAATATACGATCCCTTTCCTCAAAAGCACTTATTGTAAATGATATGATTACAGATCATAAACTAGATGTGCTGTGTTTGACAGAAACTTGGCTAAAACCAGACGATTATATTACTTTAAATGAGTCCACCCCTCAAAATTACTGTTATAAACATGAGCCTCGTCTGAAAGGTAAAGGAGGAGGTGTTGCTGTAATTTATAGTAACACGATCAGTACTGCTCAAAGGTCTAATTTGAAATATAATTCTTTTGAAGTGATGGTCCTCAATGTAAAATTATCTAGTGCAAGTAATAATTCCTGTTTAACTTTTGTGCTGGCTATTCTATACAGGCCACCAGGGCACCATACAGACTTTATCAAAGAATTTGCTGATTTTCTCTCAGGATTAGTAATGTCTGCAGATAAAGTCATAATCGTCGGTGATTTTAACATCCATGTAGATAATGAAAAAGACGCATTGGGATTGGCATTTAGAGACATTTTAAACTCTATTGGAGTTACACAACATGTATCAGGACCCACTCATTCTCGTAATCATACTTTAGATCTAATATTGTCATATGGGATCAATGTTGATACTGTTCAAATTCTGCAGCAGAGCGATGACATCTCAGATCATTACTTAGTTGCGTGTAGATTACCTTTAGCCAAAGTCGAAAAACTAACTCCCTGTTATAAATATAGTAGAACTATCACTCCTAACACAAAAGATAGCTTTATAAATAATCTTCCCGATCAGTTTCATCTACTTAACATCCCAGATAGCCTAGAAGAACTTGATGTTGCAACAGAAACTATAAACTCTCTCTTTTCCAGCACTTTAGACACTGTTGCTCCGTTACGCTTAAAGAAGATTAAAGAAAATAGTCCAACACCGTGGTACAACGAGCACACCCGGGCCCTCAAGAGAGCAGCCAGAAAAATGGAGCGGAGCTGGAAAAAAACTAAGCTAGAGGTTTTTCGCCTTTCATGGAAAGACAGCTCTATTGCATTCAGAAAGGCCTTAAGATCAGCTAGATCTACTTACTTTTCTACCCTCTTAGAAGAAAACAAATACAACCCTAGGTATTTATTTGATACAGTGACTAAATTAACAAGAAATAAAGCCTCAACCCCAGATGCTTTAAATCAGCACAGCACTAATGACTTCATGGACTTCTTTACTTGCAAAATTAATAATATTAGAGAGAAAATAATAAACATGCAACAATCTACTACAATATTCCAAAATACAGTACATTTTAGTGTCCCTGAAGAAAAATTCCAATCCTTCATTGCTATTGGGGAGGAAGAATTGTCTAAACTCGTTAAATCATCAAAATCAACAACATGTATGCTAGACCCAATACCGACTAAGCTACTGAAAGAGATGCTTCCAGAAATCATAGATCCTATTCTTAATATTATTAATTCTTCTTTGTCATTAGGATACGTACCAAAAACCTTTAAGCTGGCTGTAATTAAACCGCTTATTAAAAAACCACAACTTGATCCTACAGAATTAGTTAATTACAGGCCGATATCGAATCTACCTTTCTTGTCAAAGATTCTAGAAAAGGCAATATCTTTACAACTATGTTCCTTTCTAGAAAGAAACAGCATCTACGAGGATTTCCAGTCAGGATTTAGACCATATCATAGTACTGAGACTGCTCTAATTAGAGTTACAAATGATTTGCTATTATCATCCGATCGTGGTTGTATCTCTCTGTTAGTGTTACTGGACCTTAGTGCTGCATTTGATACTATTGACCACAAAATCCTTCTGAATAGACTTGAAAATTATGTTGGCATTAGTGGAGTTGCATTAGCCTGGTTCAAGTCATACTTATCTGAGCGTTATCAGTTTGTAGCATTAAATGAGGAGATGTCATATCGGTCACGGGTTCAATATGGAGTTCCTCAAGGTTCAGTACTAGGACCATTGCTTTTCACCCTGTACATGCTTCCTTTGGGTGCAGTTATTAGGAAGCATGGCATTAGCTTTCATTGTTACGCTGATGATACTCAGCTCTATATTTCTTCTCATCCTGATGAAACAAACAAATTCACTGAATTAACAGAATGCATAACCGATATAAAAAATTGGATGACTAATAACTTTCTACTGCTAAATTCTGAAAAAACAGAGATTCTAATTATCAGACCAAAAAGTTCGGCACATAATAATCTAGACTACTGCCTAACACTCGATGGCTGCTCTGTCAAGTCTTCGTCGTCAGTTAGAAACCTGGGTGTGCTCTTTGATACCAATCTTTCATTTGAAAGCCATGTTTCTAGCATCTGTAAAACGGCGTTCTTCCATCTTAAAAATATATCTAAATTGCGACATATGCTATCTAAGACAAATGCGGAAAAGTTAGTTCATGCGTTCATGAGTTCAAGGCTAGATTATTGTAATGCTTTACTAGGTGGTTGCTCTGCACGCTTAATAAACAAATTCCAACTGGTCCAAAATGCAGCAGCTCGAGTTCTTACTAGAACCAGGAAGTATGAGCATATTAGCCCAGTTCTGTCAAACCTGCACTGGCTTCCTATTAAACACCGAATACATTTTAAAATCTTGCTAATTACTTACAAAGCATTAAATGGTTTAGCTCCACAGTACTTGAGCGATCTCTTAACACATTATAGTCCTTCACGTCTATTGCGATCCCAAAATACTGACCAGCTTATAATACCTAGAATATCAAAGTCAACTGCTGGCGGGCGATCCTTTTCCTATTTAGCTCCTAAACTCTGGAACAGTCTTCCTATTACAGTTCGGGAAGCAGACACACTCTGTCAGTTTAAATGTAGACTAAAAACACATCTTTTCAACCTGGCATACACATAACACATTATACATACATTTTTAATCCAAATCATGTAAAATGATTGTTAGGCTGCATAATTTAGATAAGCCGGAACCGGGAACATTCCCATAACACCTGATGTACTCGATACATCAGAAGAAGAATGGCATCTACGCTGATATTGGTCTCTGTTTATTCCGAGGTTGCCGTGGTCAGCTGGATCCGGGCCGTGTCCAGATCAGGTGAAGGACCTGGACGCGAGCACGGCACTGCCCTGGGGTGTCTGCGGAGACCGTGGCTCTGCTGGACCCTCCCCTGTGACGATCATGAACCCATCTCTAACCGGACCAAATTGGACTTCATGTTGGACTTGAATTGTTGTATAATAATCATGCACGGTTTGGCTGTTGGCCAGAGGAGAACTGGTCCCCCAACTGAGCCTGGTTTCTCCCAAGGTTTTTTCTCCATTCTATTCTTCATTCGTTACGTCGCCTGCTGGAGTTTTGGTTCCTTGCCGCTGTCGCCTATGGCTTGCTCGGTTGGGGAAACTTAACACTTAAAATTCATCAATTGTATTGATTCGGCTGCTCTTTTGGGGCTTCTGTTCAGCCAAACAAACTTTGTTTATATTGTTTTTCCTGTAAAGCTGCTTTGAAACAATCTACATTGTAAAAAGCGCTATATAAATAAAGGTGACTTGACTTGACTTGACACTAACTGTTGGTATACACTTTTATAACAAAGTTAAAGTGTCTATTTTTGCTCCACCAAAAATTAATAAATAGTTGTATTTCTTAAACTTGCTGTTAATTTTTTATCTATGATTCATGGGTCATTTTTTCTGTTTCCAATTGGGAAATATAATCCTGTTTTAGTAGGAAAAAAAATCTATATCATGGAATAAATAACATAAGACAGTGTCCTGTGCAGTAAGGTCATGTAGCGATAGAATGTCGAGATGTTCTGAGATGAGAAGCAGGAGAGTAGTGTTTCTCACAGATCAATTCGACAGATCCACAGCTGTAAAATTCAGTAACAGTCAATGAGAATGACAGCACCACTGGGCATGAATCTCACGAATCGACTATAGTCAATCGGGTCAGAAGCCATTTCCCATTGCAAATGCCCTATGAATATTCACGAGGTCATCTATAAATTAGGCAGTGAATATTAATGCTCTGTAAAGGATCAATTAGCATATTGTATCACATCATCTGCTTTATGATTTTCAGCCTGTTTGCATCTCATTTCATAAATTTCTCACCCTGTTACTTTGCCTCTGTGCAAAAATCTCATTCTCCTGACCCCTTGCTAATGTCTAACTGTTCCAATCCAATCTGATGAATTATTAATGTCATTGCTCACTCATTAATGGCACTCTACCCTGGACTAAGCGAGCGAGTCGACTCACAAATTGCGCCAGGGAGACTGTCATCATAAAAACCCTTCTATAAATCTGAGTTGATCGAGAGGTGGCTTATCCAATCACACGCGTCCATCAGGGAGGTAGATGTGCCCGTGAGGTTTGCTTGACTTGGCGGAAAGTGTGAGACTTTAGACTTCTCTAAATGTCCCTGTCAGCCATTCTGTCTTTATGACACAATGTGTCAAATCAAGGCCCAGTGAGAGGTCCATTTATTTAATATGTGCCACAGCAATTTATGTGGCAATCTTCAGCGAGTCGCTTTGACAGCCAGCTGTCAGGCTCTATATTAAACACATCTTCATGTAAACATTACAGTTACATTTATAAATTTAGCAGATGCTTTTATCCAAAGGGACTTCAAGGTGTGTATTTTATTATTTTATTTATAAGTCTGTCTTCGTTTGTTTCTTCCTTCCATCCTTTTTTCCTTCAATCCATCTTATGAACATCATCATTCATGTAAAGAGAGTGTATCTGTGTGTGTGGTTAAATTTTTTAAGCCTCCTTTATTGGACTGATCCTAATACTATATCCTCACGTTTTTTAGCACAAGCGTCCTCAGATTAAAACTAACAATAAAACCGTATGGAAGACCTCTCTCATTCTCACAACCTAACATAGTACCCACAACAATTTGCTTAAAACAATAAAGTCCTGGATAAACGCAATGACACTGGTCCAGTGTATTACCTCCCTCGACTGTCATCGACTGCCCTGATGGCGGATGATAAAACGTCTTTCATTTTCTGGGCTATTGTAGGCAAGGGGACAATACTTACATCAATATCATCCTGGGCAGTTGTGCCTCGGCTGAATCTTTCACACGGGGTGAACTAAAACCTTTTATGTCTGTGTTTTGGAGCCAAAGTGTTCTGGGCAGATATTGGTTATGTGGTTTTCCCTGGATAGTAGGCCAAATGGTCCAAAAAATGAGACCTTTTCCACTTTTAACAGTGTTTTTTTTCCCCAATCAATTTCATTTTTTATATTGTGATTTTTATAGATGAGTGTAAATCCTTTTGGTTTATTTCATTCAAAGTCATTGATTATTTTTTTGTTTTCCTCCATTTATATAGCACAAGACAAAGCTATCTTCAGTGAAACAATTTGGCCATTAAAAAAGTTTCTGCTGATCAATGGAAGGTCTAACCAAGCAAAACAGACTTGAAACTATCTGCATGTGTGGAGTGTTTTCAGAAAATGTACAGTGACACTGTAAGCAGATGCAAGAGAAGGAATAAACACTCAGGAATGGGGATGCTCGAAGATGAAGCTCCACGGATGATGCAAGAACAATGTAAGAGCGATTCATAGAAATACAGAGAGCGTGAGGGAGTAAACACAAACACACTGAGATCTCTCCCCACGTGACTGACAGTACGGCTTATTACTTTGGGCATAAACTTTAGTGTAGCCTGTTGTCTTTGTCTAGACTCATAATAACTTGAGTTTATCTTAAAAATCATAAGATACCAGTCGAGTTGGCTCATACAAAACATGCAAGCTTTACTCCTATTGAGAAAGGTGTTGTTTAGTTCACTTGCTTGCTATTTGAAGAAAGGAAATGCTTGCCTACATCAGTAAACAATGCGTACTTTATTTATGCAGCTCACGATACAAATGTGTGATGTTTGTAGCAATGCTGAAGTCATGGGTTTGATTCTCAAGGGATGTGTGAACTCATATGCATGTGAATACAATACCTTCAACGCAAGATGTTTGGATAAAAGCATCACAGAAATGTATTATTGCAAGTGTTTTTCTCATAAGTGAATGAGGTCTTGGGGAGGTCCATCAAGCTCGAAAAGGACAATAGATACCATAAATATTCAGTAAAAGTTAAAAAAGACAAGTAAATTATCTTCTGAGTTAATTCAAAACATTTGCCTGTGTTGGTGATACATCTATGTTTCATCTAGTATTTATGTTTTATTTTTTTAAATAACTTATTTTATAATATTTTTTGTCAACAATAACAACTCCGATTTGGATAAATTGTATCACATCAGTACTTTCAAAATAAAAGTTAGTTCTTTGGGGTTTTTTTGCTTGTTTTTTGCTAAAATTTTTACATTTTATGTAGATTTTGGACACATGTTGTACAGCATGTCTAAGCCACTCTCGCGCATGCTTTTAATTACTTAATTTTTACGAGTGTAAAGTGGGAAGGTTGGAACGACCACAAGCGAATTGAGTTTATTTGCATCACTGCACATTTGCACATACATTGTCTTCAAATGTTTGTGCGCTAGTAATTATTCATCACTCTTGTTCTTCTACACAATCCACTGCTGTACACTGATGAGCAGATGTTTGCTCCCTGCGTCTGTCAATCACCCGAACCCTGAGGGTAAATCTTTGGCAATGTGTGATCATGATGTGAGAGTGACGTCTTTTTCACTAGTTATCACACTGGTTTAATGCTTTCTCAGTCTCTTTCTCCTTCCTTCTCTCTCAGCTTCTTGACTAACATCTGTTGATCTGTTGCGCATCTCCATATCAGATCAAATAGAGTCATGCTCATGATTTCACACACTCATTAGACCACCTAACATTAACATACCATAAACATCCTGATGATGTTTGCAGTAAAGCATATATGTCTTCACTTTTATTTCATATTTGTAGAAGTTGATTTCATGCAGGGATATTTTGGTATGCTTATATTTTTCGAATGGCTAGTGCGGAGGAGTGGTTGAGACTCAGTGCTTGTGAACAGATGTTTACTGGTTTATTAATTGTAAGAAGTGCTCTTTAAGTGTTGCCTCCATAATCTGACAGACTTGACTTGATTTTATCCATTGTCCAATGTTTTGTTTTAATACTTTTTTTAATTGTTTGAAATATCTTTTTAATTTAAGTCATCAATAATTTAATGCTTTAATTATACGCTTGACTAAAGTGACGTGATCGTCAACTAAAATACTGTGAATCTATAAAAAAACACTTTCTAAACACATTTTGAAAAATTTGTGCATTTCAAATATTTTTCTATATGATTTGAGAAACAATATATTATAAATGTATTATTTCATGTATTAAACAAAATATACATCAACAGAATATTTATATATAAAAAAGTCCTCTAAGATTCTAATCTGTTCTTTTAAAGATTCATTAATAAATTGCACTTCAGTATTTTAAAACAGAAAACATTCTTATTTAAAATTGTAAAAATATTTCACAATATTGATTTAAAAAAAATATATATATAAATAAATGCAGTTTTTATGAGCATAAGAGATCTTCCTTAAAAATCAATAAATCATATCCAAACATTTCAATTGTATCACCAGCCGTGAGTTTTATATAATAACCTTTATATTAACATGATTTGTTTCCCAGCTATAACTGTGGTCTTTAACCTCCAAACTATCTCTTATTTAGAGGTTTCTCTTCTCGCTGCCCCCACCGCGGCCTTGCTGTGAGATTCACGCCCACTGCCGTGTACACACATCGTCTAAACTTTCATGCAGCGCTGGTCTTGGGCTAATGAGTGTAATATGTCTTGCATTAATAATGCACCTCTGAGTTATTTTCAGCTGCGTGGGGTTAATTATCTGCTTGTTAAAGTTGCATAAGAGTTTGATTAAGCACAATAACAGATAAATAATCTTTCCCTCTCTCCATCCCCTCTCATTACTGATGTCACACGCTTGGCTTATTGCTTACTGAGCTTTCAGTTAACGTGCATGGTCTTGAGTGTGTGTGTGTGTTTGCATCATAACTGCATCCACATACAGTATACTTGGTCTGATTGTTTAGATCTGAGAGTTATTTCATTTTATTATTTTTTTTACATTGAATAATTTGGCCATTTGATATGCAATCCAGACTATCTTCTAAATGCAAAGAAGCACCTGTTTACATGTTTCATAATCAACATCTGTGTCTAAAGTTTGCTTAAATGTTCTGTTGTTTGAAAAGTGTTGGTCAAAATCTTGTTGCAGGTCTAAGTTTCCATGTGCTGAGAGCATTAAATTTCAGTTGGTAATGTGTAAGGTCCATTCAGATCTCAATTCTGGATTATCGGCGTTGATTTCTTCAAACCACTGTTTTCTCCAATGGCACAGTTCTTACAATTAGTGTCACTTTGAATGAATACTGCTTGTTAAATAGCAGCTAACTGTGTTGCAACTAACCAAGTGTAATACAAATAATCCAGTCATCTGAAGCTGAGACTACCAGTAGACACTGAACCGTAAGAGGACACAAATAAACTCTTCATCGAATTTCATGAGAAACATTTAATGTCCATGGAACCTTTCCATTGCTCAAAAGGTTCTTTATAGTGGGAAAAGGTTATTTTAAGAACTGTTCACATTTAAGGTTCTTTGGGGAACCTAAAATAGTCTTCTATGGCATTGCTGCATAAACCTCCTTATGGAACCATTATTTTTATGACTGTTTTGCTCTATATTGTGCAGCTATCCTTCTCAACACACTGTTGAAGATTTAGTGCCTGCAATCTCAGTTTACTCTGAACTGAAGCCTTCACTGATATGTTGTGGTATCTTCTCTTCCTCATGCCCGTGTGACCTGCACTTCATTACTGCGAGAGTATTTTACTCAATCACAGACTCCCTGCTCGCTGACTCTCCTGGTAGCTGTCAAACACTTTATCTTCAAACAGGTTTAATCCCACTTTAATACTGACTGAGTCATGATAAAATAACTCTTATAGAGAAAAATCCTTTTAGCCAAAGGCAGGCCTTTGTAGCGGGTAGGCTAAGCATTTAGGAAGGATCTCAGAAACGGATCTAATCCTCTGATGACTCTAAAATCTGACATACTCACTCACCTTCATCTGCCTTCACTGTGGGGCAAGTGGTGGGCGTCTTTTGCTTCACATCCTGCATTCTTGTTTGCATGAAATGGGTAGAGCCCATGGATTTGTGAAATATTTTCTGCATGTGTGTTTGTATGTTTATGTACACTCACCAAAAGGATTATTAGGAACAGCATACTAATACTGTGTTTGACCCCCTTTCGCCTTCAGAACTGCCTTAAGTCTATGTGGCATTGATTCAACAAGGTGCTGAAAGCATTCTTTAGAAATGTTGGCCCATGTTGATAGGAGCATCTTGCAGTTGATGGAGATTTGTGGGATGCACATCCAGGGCACAAAGCTCCTGTTCCACCACATCCCAAAGATGCTCTATTGGGTTGAGATCTGGTGACTGTGTGGCCATTTTAGTTCAGTGAACTGACTGTCAAGTTCAAGAAACCAATTTGAAATGATTCGAGCTTTGTGACATTATCCTGCTGGAAGTAGCCATCAGAGGATGGGTACATGCATGGTGCTCATAAAGGGATGCACATGGTCAGAAACAATGCTCAGGTTGGCCGTGGCATTTAAATGATGCCCAATTGGCACTGAGGGGCCTAAAGTGTGCCAAGAAAACATCCCCCACACCATTACACCACCACCACCAGCCTGCACAGTGGTAGCAAGGCATGATGGATCCATGTTCTCATTCTGTTTACGCCAAATTCTGACTCTACCTTCTGAATGTCTCAAAAGAAATCGAGACTCATCAGACCAGGCAGCATTTTTCCAGTCTTCCACTGTCCAATTTTGGTGAGCTCGTGCAAATTGTCGCCTCTTTTTCCTATTTGTAGAGGAGATGAGTGAAACCCGGTGGGGTCTTGACCAGGACCAACCCCTAAATGTATTGAAGCAACTGCCATGTGATTGGTTGATTAGATCATTGCATTAAATGATGTTTTATTAACAAAGTTCGGGAGGAGCACGTTCAAATGATTAATACAATCAACACGTCATCAGCAATTACTCCTCATCCTATCAGCAGGAGAGGAAGTACGTATATATAGACACGTTTGACTCACCTACAGCTCTTTGACATTTTTCGGCAGCTCGACAGTTTACGGCATTGTGGCTCCGCCTTCTGGTCGCCATACACCCGAAATTGAGCTCCACTCGTTAGATGGATTCTCCACGAAAACCTCCGGACCCAGTAGCGATCCTCATCCGCTCAACACCATGCTAACTATATTATATCACCCTCAGCAATACATCACGGGTGCCAGACCAAACAAACGGGTCCTAAGCAACAACAAGCAACGCACAGTAAGACTTGAGGCCATTCTCGCCACCAAGTAAACATCCGTATCCAGCAGCTCTACATCGGCCGTTAATCGCTCTTGCCATTGAGAAAGGACGATAAAGCTGGCCGAGCTACACGCTCGACTCTCAGGCAATGCCGCTTTCTTCCTGCTAGCCAGGCCGCCGCCGCTGCCGCGAGCCTCAGCAGACCGCGCTGCAGTTTCAGCTCACACTCTCTCTGCCCGTCAGCTCACACAAAAGAGCAGCTGTAATCCTTCCCGGCGCTTTTATTTCTGCATCACTAAATCACGAGCAGTTGTGCCCTCTCAATACTACTGTTCCGGGGAACCCACGTCTGAGATGTGATTGTTCTAAAGTAACGCGCTGCTTCTTCGCAACTCAAGCAGTAGCGCGCACCGAAGCCAGATCGCGCGCAGTACAGTCCGATCGCACGCGCCACTTCAGATCGCGCGCTCAGCCGCCCACACAAGAATCAAGCACTTATTGCCAACGCTGCCTTGTTGTTTCAACTTAATCGGCTATTAAGTGGACTCGCTGAAAAGAAACCATATGCACTTTCTATTTCAAAGTAATTCTTTGCCTTCACTGTTTCAATCCTTTAAGTCCAAGATAAGCTTTATAAGTCTATGATATTTGGATGAACCCCTGCTCAGGGTTTACTCAAAAACAATAAGTTTGTGAACTTTCATAAACTTTGATATTTCGATTTCCAACAGGTAAGTTGTTTTGAAATTAAATATGCAACATGCATCTGATATAAATTCAACTGTCAATATTATAATTGAAAGGTTTTACTTACGGAAATCAATGTTTTTACAAACCATATTGATCGTTTTTGTTGTTGTTTCTCGCGTATTTAGACGTCTGTAATCAAAATAATTCAAGAGATTGAAACACTGAACAGCAACAAGCTTTGAGCGCTTTCTCTGGCTCAGCGCCAGCCAATGTGTTCAAATTTAGCAGGCGATCATGTGATGCCCCACCTTTCGCCACATTGTCCAAGACCAGGGGCGGCCAACCCGCATGCGGCTCTTTGACTGCTCTTTCGCGGCTCTCATCCGGCCCGCTGAGACCTTTTGTCTACAAAAACATAAATTTACATGTATCCTGCCAAGGTCAGCCGCCACGATGTTTTACCGAATTCAAATAGAGGCGCGCAGAAGCGCGTTCCCTTTCGAGAGTAGGAACGAGATGTTTAATGAAATGCATTCGGGAACTCCTCCCCTTCACGTCATTTCTGAAAATGTATGGATAACAGCAGTTGACAACTGGCCAATCGTAGCGCGATGCAGATCCGGCTGCCAGACGGTATAAATATCTTAAATAGCATTTCCTTCATACTTCTCTAAACGGAATATGATTAAATTACAGAGGTTACGATAGTAACCGGAGACGTTTTCCAACCGATCACTACATTACCAAGGCTGCTTACTTTTATACTTCCTGTCACCGTTAATGAGATGATATATCGTTTTCCCGCATATATAATTCACAGACGCATTGTCTCTGCATGCTTGTATAGCTCGTGGGGTGCCATATGTAAAAAAAAAAAAAAAAAAAAAAAAAGCTTTACCCATCAACAAATGCGAATTTAACAGTCTGTCATGCGGCTCTCCGCAGCCATGAGCTTATTTCGAGGCTCATGCTGAACAGGTTGGCCACCCCTGTCCAAGATTGAGATGTACCAGTTTCACGATAAACTCTTCCTCTCAAGTTCCTTCACCGTATCCCACTGTCGAAAGGAGCTCATGCACTCAACAAACACTGCAACCGACCCTCCAACAACACCACGCGGTCGCCAGCCCTTCCGCTCCGTTGTCGCACCCTATGACGCCGAGGCTTGCCTTCACCTCCAACATCAAGACATCCACCTTCTTCTTGCCCAACTTCCTACGACACCTCAGCACTCGTATCAATAGTAAAGGAGGACGACCAAAGCAAATTAACTAGAATAGGTCTCGCTCCAGTCAGCTGTACCATCTCCAAATCAACTCTACCTTCAAAATGTCTCGAACGTACGTTCCTTAAATCTTCATATCTCTCCCTTGCAAATCCAGATTTCCAAGCGTTAAGACGCAGCAGCACTGCAGCTTTCCAGCACTGCACCTCACATGCCAGCACCTAGCGACAAACGCCGCCCCTTAAGTGCGAACCTGCCTCCGCCAGCGGTGCAGGGTTAGCAACGGCAGCACGTACCTAACCTTTCCCCTACGTTAGGCCTGCAGCCCGGCCTTCCGATCCTAGCGTGAGGCTGCCTCCGCAAGTGGCTTCGCCCCTGGCCTTTCCCACCTAATTCTCTCCACCATGCTAATTCTCCTTTCATCCCGTTCTCTGCTATGCCATTCCACAAACACTGCCGCTTAGAACCACCTCTGTCGCCAACAACAGTTGAACGCAAATCCCAACTGAAGTTAAGGCTGCTGCCACCAGAGGTGGACCTATTCCCAACCAGTACATCAATACTCAGAGTTGATATTTATCGACGCTAAACGTTCATTCCTCAAGCTTTCGCTTCAAACCACTCCCTCGGAGGATTACATGTGGAGTGGAAAAGTTCAAGACTTTCCACTCCACATGTGGTCTGCTCCTCATGGTCTCTACCCACTACCACCGACTCGTATTGCATTCCAATAACACCAAGAACTTCCAAGCCAGCTTCACCATGGGTTACCTAGGCGAAATCTACTTCTCACTACCGAAACCTAATCCTCTGCTCATCAAAGGTATATCAAGAACGCAACCCACCAGCTCAGACACCAGACAATCAATCATGTTGGAAATCCGTACCCCTACTCTCCGCCAAGGATTCTACCCAAATGTCGTCCGACCACTCAACGCCATGGTCGAGCCATATAGATTCCAGTTCCTCTGATTCTATCACATCCAACCTTAATCCAAATCCGTCCATATTCCGACTCGCCAGCGCCGCACAACGAAAGTAAGAGAGACCAAACCGTAAGGCTTTTACTCCAACAGCAACAATCCTTCGTTGCCAACCTTCATTTAAGAGATCAGGCCAAACTCCCATCCGACCCACTCTTCACAGAAGACTTAAATCACCCCACCACATGCCGCGTCCCAACCGGCAGATCCAAACACTGGGCCGCAGGTCATCGGAAGCTTCAGGAGTTACATTCGATCAAATCAGTCTCCCCAGAAATGGCTTTCACCGCCACAAGAGACAACAGAAGTCGAGGAAATGGACAATCTCCATCATCCAACTCGCGATTAGTTCAGTGGAAGTTCTCCTTTCCCGCTGTAGTGATGCACCTCCACACTCCCGCATGAGCTCAGTTCAAACGGAAATTATTCCACTGCCGCCTCCATTGCCGCAGCAATGATGTTCCCCCACACTCCCGCAGGAGTCAGCAAAAGGGGGAAGTTTCCCACTGCCGCAGCAGTGAAGCCACGTTCACACTGGCTTGGTTACCTCAGATGCTCATGACTCACCATCACATCCACTCAGCCTACTTTCATTTCAGAAACTCGCAGGCTAAACTCCCATCCGTCCCACTCTCTATAGACGATTCCACCCCATTACAAATTCCGGTTCCAAACTTCTTAAAGCTACGCTACCCCAAACCGGATTCCCAACAGACCATTCATCCAGCCATCCTTTTCGCATAGGTGCAGCAACCACGGCCGTGCAAAGGCCTTTCCCAACAGTAAATACAAGCATTGCGCCGCTGGTCTCCAGAAGCTTTCAAGAGCCACATCAGACCAAACAGACCGCACATTCAAACAAGGTCTTCTGTTAAGCATCAGCTCCTCCCCACTTACAACTTCATGGCCACTGCTTCCATTGCCGCAGCAGTGACGCTCCCGCAGGAGCAAGCTCTCTCTAACTCTCACTGCCGCAGCAGTGACGCTCCCGCAGGAGCAAGCACTCGCTAACTTCCACTGCCGCAGCAGTGACGCTCCTGCAGGAGCAAGCTTCTAATTTCCACTGCCGCAGCAGTGACGCTCCCGCAGGAGCAAGCTCTCTCTATCTTCCAGCTCTCTCTAACTTCCACTGCCGCAGCAGTGACGCTCCCGCAGGAGCAAGCTCTCTCCATCTTCCAGCTCTCTCTAACTTCCACTGCCGCAGCAGTGACGCTCCCGCAGGAGCAAGCTCTCTCTATCTTCCAGCTCTCTCTAAACCTCCACTGCAGCAGCAGTGACGCTCCCGCAGGAGCAAGCCTCTAATTTCCACTGCCGCAGCAGTGACGCTCCCGCAGGAGCAAGCCTCTAATTTCCACTGCCGCAGCAGTGACGCTCCCGCAGGAGCAAGCCTCTAATTTCCACTGCCGCAGCAGTGACGCTCCCGCAGGAGCAAGCCTCTAATTTCCACTGCCGCAGCAGTGACGCTCCCGCAGGAGCAAGCCTCTAATTTCCACTGCCGCAGCAGTGACGCTCCCGCAGGAGCAAGCTTCTAATTTCCACTGCCGCAGCAGTGACGCTCCCGCAGGAGCAAGCCTCTAATTTCCACTGCCGCAGCAGTGACGCTCCCGCAGGAGCAAGCCTCTAATTTCCACTGCCGCAGCAGTGACGCTCCCGCAGGAGCAAGCCTCTAATTTCCACTGCCGCAGCAGTGACGCTCCCGCAGGAGCAAGCCTCTAATTTCCACTGCCGCAGCAGTGACGCTCCCGCAGGAGCAAGCCTCTAATTTCCACTGCCGCAGCAGTGACGCTCCCGCAGGAGCAAGCCTCTAATTTCCACTGCCGCAGCAGTGACGCTCCCGCAGGAGCAAGCTTCTAATTTCCACTGCCGCAGCAGTGACGCTCCCGCAGGAGCAAGCTTCTAATTTCCACTGCCGCAGCAGTGACGCTCCCGCAGGAGCAAGCCTCTAATTTCCACTGCCGCAGCAGTGACGCTCCCGCAGGAGCAAGCCTCTAATTTCCACTGCCGCAGCAGTGACGCTCCCGCAGGAGCAAGCCTCTAATTTCCACTGCCGCAGCAGTGACGCTCCCGCAGGAGCAAGCCTCTAATTTCCACTGCCGCAGCAGTGACGCTCCCGCAGGAGCAAGCCTCTAATTTCCACTGCCGCAGCAGTGACGCTCCCGCAGGAGCAAGCTTCTAATTTCCACTGCCGCAGCAGTGACGCTCCCGCAGGAGCAAGCTTCTAATATTCCACTGCCGCAGCAGTGACGCTCCCGCAGGAGCAAGCCTCTAAATTCCACTGCCGCAGCAGTGACGCTCCCGCAGGAGCAAGCCTCCAATTTCCACTGCCGCAGCAGTGACGCTCCCGCAGGAGCAAGCTTCTAATTTCCACTGCCGCAGCAGTGACGCTCCCGCAGGAGCAAGCCTCTAATTCCACTGCTGCAGCAGTGACGCTCCCGCAGGAGCAAGCTTCTAATTTTCCCACTGCCACAGGATCAGTTCCAACTCCACAGCAGCGACATACCTCTTTGGTCCTGCGGCGGAGGGGTTTTTCGCTGCAGTGGTGGCGACGTGCCTCCTGCTGTCGCCGGGGCCCCGAGGGGTTTTCTCCTGCTGCGACGCTGACGTGCCTCCTGCCGCTTCAAGGGCCCAGAGAGGCTTTCCCCTGCTATGACGCTGACGTGCCTCCTGCCGCTGCAGGGGCCCAGAGGGGTTTCCCCTGCTACGACGTTGACGTGCCTCCTGCCGCTGAAAGGGCTCAGAGGGGCTTTCCCCTGCTACGACGCTGACGTACCTCCTGCCGCTGCAGGGGCCCAGAGGGGTTTCCCCTACTGTGACGTTGACGTGCCTCCTGCTGCTGTGGGGGCCCCGAGGGGTTTCCACTGCTACGGTAGTGACGTGCCTCCTGCTCCCACAGCGGCCCCGAGGGGTTTCCACCGTCACAGTGGCGACGTGCCTCCTGCTCCTGCAGCAGCCCCGAGGGGTTTCCACCGTCACGGCGGCGACGTGCCCCCTGCTCCCACAGCGGCCCCGAGGGGTTTCCACCGTCACAGCGGCGACGTGCCTCCTGCTCCTGCAGCAGCCCCGAGGGGTTTCCACCGTCACAGCGGCGACGTGCTTCCTGCTCCCACAGCGGCCCCGAGGGGTTTCCACCGTCGCAGCGGCAAAGTGCCCCCTGCTCCCGCGACAGCCCCGAGGGGTTTCCACTGCCACGGCAGCGACATGCCTCCCGCAGCGACCACGGGGGTTTCCACCACCGCGGCGGCGACGCACCACCTTGGTCCTGCAGCGGCCCCGAGGGGTTTCCCCTGCTGCAACAGCGATGTGCCTCCTGCTACTGCGGGGGCCAGAGGGGTTTCCCCTGCTAAGACGCTGACGTGCCTCCTGCTGCTGTGAGGGCCCCGTGGGGTTTCCACTGCTACGGCAGCGACGTGCCTCCTGCTCCCACAGCGGCCCCGAGGGGTTTCCACCGTCACGGCGGCGATGTACCCCCTGCCTCCCGCAGCGGCCCCGAGGGGTTTCCACTGTCGCAGCGGCGATGTACCTCCTGCCTCCCGCAGCGATCACGGGGGTTTCCCCTACCGCGGTGGCTTCATACCTCCCTTCTATGGCAGCCAGGGGAGTAGTTTCAGAGGTACCCCTCATACTCCCAGAAACAAAATTACACCCAATTCTCTTTCTGGCAACAAATTGAACAACAAACACATACCCAATGCTAAAGCCATATCATCCCCTCCGCACCTCAAGCCCTCTACAGCAACATTCATCTGCCCTCCCGAACTCACAATCTACCCCCCCAGCTGTAACCTTGCAATTCTTTGGGGGGTCATCAAAATCTTCAGCGGCTGTCCGACTAGGTTGCAATTTTTGGGGGGAGTGCTCCAGGTTCGGGCTAACACCGAGCTCGGAGCCCTCTCCTCGGACAGCTCGCCAAATACGCTTACCATTCATTGCTCCTGAATCATTCGTAAGTGTGAACTCGTGAATGAATAATTGAACATGTGTTCCTAATAATCCTTTAGGTGAGTGTGTGTGTATGTGTGTGTGTGTGTGTGTGTGTGTGTGTGTGTTATACCAGTTATCTGAAATTTATTCGAAACCTAGGGCACTAGAATGACACTAAATTGTGGTTTGGCAAAATGCAAGTTTGTTTTTTGCAAACATATGTACTATAGGCCTATATTTTTGTTTGTGACAGACTATGCTTTCTACTTTCCCCAAAAGATGTTTTGCACCAGGGAAGCAAACTGGAGGAAACAAAACTGATATTTGACTGCCAAAGTCCAAGAGTTCAAAGAAAAATAACATTTTTGAATAATACAGCAGATAAATACAAGCAGGCAAATACACGTCTGTTGGACAGCTACTCTTAAATGTTTAAACAAGCCTCTGCTTTGACGGGCTATAATTATGCACAGATGCTTGTGAATAACAAAAACTGAACACCCAACAATTACCAATCATTCTGCTGAATTTGAGAGCTCATGTGGATAATGACAGCAGCAGAGCCGCGAACTGTGATTGGAAGGTGGGACTTTCTCTCTCTCTTGTCCTTGAAGCTGCCAGCTTCCTTGATGCTTCAGAACCTCATTTAACATTTGCTCCTTTTACTCTCTTTCTTTGTGTCCTCAGTGTAATTTAGAACAGTTTGGCTTTTATTGAACTTTAAGTACAATTTTCAAAATTATTCTGACGGGGAAAAAAACACCAAGGTGATTTTTGAAATGGCACACTCATTCTATATCTATTCACCACCCTTAGTTGGGGACACTTAATATTCTTCAATTTTACTGATTCGCCTGCTATTTTAGAGCTGCTGTTCTTTGTTTTTATTATTTTCCTGTATTATCTGTATTGTAAAAAGCGCTATATAAATAAAGGTGACATGACTTACACCACACTTTGGCATGTTCACACTGCAGGGCTTAAAGCTTAATTCAGATTTATTGCTCACATGCGTTTTATTTCTTTTAAGTTTTTTTTTTTAAATGTGGGAAACATGAGATTGAAGATGAACTAGACAAAATAACATGCGCAAAATAACAGAAGATGCACGCAGCACACAGTCATACAGAAGTAAATATGGGAGGTTTACTGAAGTCAAGATTTACTTATTCATTTATAAGGTTCAGATGACTTTTTTCATGCAACTATTAAAGTAATAGAAGCATTTTTAGAGAGTTGTGTTTTCAAATAATAAGTTATTTTGTTTTCCAATTTATTGACTGACAGCTCTTCTGACTCCATGTTGAGAGAAATCGGGAGTAAGAGACCAAGGCGTTGTGCGATATGTGTAAACAGGATGCTTATTTTGCAGGAAAGTCCTCATCTCAGTTGCACAAAAACAGAGTCAGTATTTGTCAAAATGAATAAAAACAGTGATAGCAAGTTTAGAATACAGTAATACCTCGAGATACGAGCAGCCCTACATACGAGTATTCCAAGATACGAGCAAGCTTTCGGCAGATTTTTGCTTCTAGATACGAGTAAATATTCGAGATACGAGCTCGCGTACTGAAGCCGATGCCGAAGCACTTTCACTTTCACTTCACGCGTTCACTGAGTTATGTACGCATCGCCCGCGCGTAGCTGATTTTCTCTCTATAATGTGCATTATTCTTCGTAAGTGCGAAAGTGGGAAAGGTCTAAGAAAGTATGAAAATTCTGGATAAATATGAGCGCGTTGCCGCGTCAGTCATCCAGCACGCACTTATGATTGCAGTACATCCACAATATTTATCATCCTAAAGCAGAAGGCTGTTATCAAGAATGTTAATCATTCCAAGGGCGTGACGATTATATCAAAGTTATGTTCTAAAGTAAATGATGAGATGGAGAGGCTTCTGTTGTTGTGGATAAAAGAGAAGCAGATCTCCATCGACAGATATTTCGTTAAAAGGTCTGCATCAAGTGAAAGTGAGGGTAGTCAGGCGAAAAAAAGGTAAGAAAAGTGATCTAAAGTAAAGAATACAAATCGAAAAATTCAAAACAACAATATAAAAAAAAACGTAAGCTTAGTTCAGTAATGCTTAGTTCCTGCTATTTAAGAAAATTACAGTTTTTACTAAACGAAAAAAGTAAGGAAAAGTGATCAAAAGCAAAGATTGCAAATTGAAAAAAATCAAAACAAAAATAGAAAATAGAAAAGTAAAAAAAAAAAAAAAAGTAAGCTAGGTTATGTTAATTTATGTTTTGTTGTGTAAGTACCAGCCCCCTCCCTCCCTCCGCACCTGCCGCTACTAAATTTATAATTAAAACCACAATTTATTTGATATCACGCATGTATCACACTGTACACACATACTATAATTGTGTGTGTGTGTGTGTATGTGTATACCAATAAAAACATATTTTTTTCCCATTGTTACAGATCTGGAAAGGACTAATCTGTTTTCTATTATTTCTTATGGGAAAATATGATTCGAGATATGAGCAATTCGAGTTACGAGCTCTGCCCTGGAACGGATTATGCTCATATCTAGAGGTATTACTGTATTGCGAAAAACGGCAATAATTAAATATTAAATAACTGCAACTATACTTCATGTATTTAATCTCACTACTATGCAATAGTTAAACATCACATTTACGTTTCTTTTTTTTTCTTCTTTTTTTGTATTTGTTTTTATTGCTGAAGACTGTTGAACTTTGTTCTCCAGTCCAATTTTTTGAGCTGCACCCTCTACTAGAGACATGAATTTGCATTTGCTTCATCTTGAGGCATGTTTATTTCCCCATTGGTGCACTTTTCAAAAACAGAACTTTTCTTTGTTATTAAAACAAGCAAGCCAAATTAAAAAAATTGCATTACCTTCCATAAAAAGTAACTAAGCAATGAATGCAAACGGTTCTCAGTGAATTGTAATACAGTTATGGAACAACAATGTTGTAACAACTACTGTTTGAAACAGATCATTGTGCTGAATACTGTGTCATATACTATTTTTGTATTAAATAGTAGACAGCATACATTTATATACTGTGCATTATTGATGTGCAATGTGCAAGTTCAATTCTCAACGAAGATCTTTCGACTGAAATTTGAAATATACTACATGCTACTCCTCCTCTTTCTGCAGTATAAGCACTGTGATAACACTACTGTAAGTTGTCATATTTTAAATAGCAGTGTAAAGTGACAATTGAGGTCATACCGGTCACATGCAAATGCTGCATGTAAATACATCAAATGGAGTACATGCATCCATGTAGCATAATACTATTTGAGAAATTGAAATATTGCAAATGATAGTATACAGTGTGTGGTATACACTGTCCTTGTCGTGTAGTGTCTTTAATTTACGTCTGATCCCTTTGTGTGTGTGTACTTGTATTTGTGAAGTGTGATGTGCATATTGAGGTTGTGCAAATGTAATGCATCCTTTGTAGTGTACTTTAATAATGGTGCATCCTTTTAAGTTGATGGTACAAAGCAGCACTTATATTATCCTGACCTTAAACACTTGAAAGGAAGAGCAAGCAAACTATAAAACACATCCGTCAGAAATATACCCTGCCCACCTCCTGGATGATTATAAGCCATTTGGGGACAAACATAATCCTATTGTGCTAAAGATAATCACAGATTTATATGGAGCAATCGTGTGTGAGGATATGTGTTGTATTATGTATTTCCAGAGATCATAATCCCTGATTGAACAATCTTTGATGTGTTTGCGGGAAATGAAGCCAGGTGCACCTGTACGGAGGAGGGTAATCCTTTTGCGGGAGTAAACCAAGAGCAAACCATTTATGATTAATACCGGAAGCCAGAAAGGTGAACTCTGTGTGTGTGCGAGGTAGATTCCATCATGTCATACTTTCCTCAATATCAAGGGTTACATCAGGTGAGTTGGATAACCAGTTTGTAGAGGAGCTAGAGATAGAGGGATGATAGATATCTCCTCTGAACAAAGGTGTGTGTGTGTGTGTGTGTGGACGGGTAAACCTTATATTATGGGGACAAAATGTCACCACAAAGTTGGCAATATTCAAAATCCTTGTACTTGGCTTTCCTGTAGCTCAATCAGTAGAGCATTGGTGCTTACAACACCAAGGTCATGGGTTAAATCCCAGGGAAAGCAAGAACTGATTCAATGTGTTCCTTGAATGCAATGGAAGTTGCTTTGGATAAAAGCATCTGCCAAATGCATACTGTAAATGTAAAATGCAAATATTCTTGTGGGTATTTGTTTGGTCCCCATGAGGCAATCAGTTTCATTCTAAGGTATGTTTTCCCTCATGTTGATGATTTGGTACTCTGTTAAAGTCCCCATGAAATCAAAATGGATTTTTTTGCCTTTTTGTATGAATACGTTACTGATTTACTGTTATCTATAAGCTACTGTACTCCAAAACAATGACAAAATCAGCATTTAGTGAAGTCTGATTTCCCATTAGTATTATGTAAACCGCCGCAGGGCGCTTAATCTCTAACCATTTCTCCTCCATATCGCTTTAAAATGCAGCATTCAAATGGATTTGATGTTTCCTGGTATGCGCAACTTCCTCATATGATCTGCTCTGTGCTATCATGTCTCTGGACCGGACCAGAACGTGTGCGCTCTGTGGCAGTTTGTGTGAAACTAGACTTAATTAGCCCCAGTGGAAAGCATATTTAAACTGTCTGATATTCCATATCCCCTATATAATGCATTAAATGGTAAATGTGGGAACAAGTGACAGATTTCAGCCGCAGCTTCAGTGCATCTTGGGAGCGGGATGCCATATTTGGACAGAAAATCTGATGAGAAGCTGAAGTGCAGAATGATGTCATCAAAATCAGTGATCCATATTGGCGGAAGTGAGAGACTGTACGTTTTGAATGCAAATTTTCTCATTGTTTTGGAGCACACAAGCTGCTAGATAACAGTAAGAATAACATATTCAAAGTAAAAGCCAAAAAACATCCATTTTGATTTCATGGCGACTATAATGTGTATTGGCAGCATCTGTGGTGTAACTGTTCAACAACCCATCGCTCATTTTGTAAAAATAACCAATAAACATGTTCACAGAAATCCTTTTACAATGGATGTTATGGGGATAATATACTTTACATTTATCCATTGAGTGAATGATGATTTTAATTTTTATTTGAGCATGCTGCAGATGTTATGCATTGAATTTGGAGCATTCAAACTAAAACAATCACGACCACATGGCCTTTCTTTCTGTTGCTGTGACAGAGCATGTTTTTATTTCATCAGCTGTTAGTCAGTCATGAAACTCCTCTCTGCATTCACAATCACAGCGTATTTCAGATGAATTACTCAGTTTAATAAAAATAGGCTTTCATCCCTCTAGTGACATTTCTATTCAAAAGTCTGAATATGTATGACCACTTATCAATGCAGAAATAAAGTTTTAGACATTTCAAATCAGAAAAGACCGACTGAGAAAATGTGCAATAATCATACACATTTCTCTATCATGCATCTTATTAGTGGAGTCTGTGCCCTTTGACCTCAGAGGCTCAGAGGCTCTGTTTCCAAATCTAGCAAGCTGCTGCTCTTCTGAAGTCTGTTCGAAATGTAGGCTCTAAAATTCATGATATTGACTTTTACGATACCTTGTTAGGCCATGTATTTTAATGCTTATCAGAGAATATTCTGCTTTGCTGTTTGAATAATGCGTTGAGTTGATGCCTATGCAGAGTGTTTCAAATCATTCACCTTTGGGCTTCCATTTTGGTTTGGATGCTGCCTTAGAAAGCTGCTTCCTGTGTAAACAGCAAATATAAAGGAAGGAAGCTCCCTAGGTTTTAGACGAGAGTCAGATACAGCAGTGAGAGTCTGATCATCCTGGGACGTCATCTGTGAAGACGCCTGCACTTCCAGTACCGAAAGACAGGACAAATGTCACACATTGGCCAAATATACATTTAAAACCCCTGAAACCAGGTGGTCATTTCCTATTCAGGGAAACAGAGCCAGGTCTGAAATGGTAGAGCAGTCTACTGGGTAAAGACCTGCCATTGTACGGGTCACGGATTCATTTGCAGTTTGGAACAACCTATGAACTGAAGAATACCTTTGAGCCAGGCTTGTAATGCCAGGTTTTTCCCAAGGGATCAAGGTTGGGCTGGCTAGGATGGTCTAGTCGGCTCCTGCTGGTAGATGCCATAACTACTCTATTTTTGGGGGCCAAAAGCATGCTTTGCAAGCAGCATACACTACCTTTCAAAAGATTGTTTTTATTGTTATTGAAAATGGCTTGGTTAAAATCAACACAAATAGCAGGCAAGCACTGGGTAAACATACTGCAGTGTTAAATGAACCCTTTTAAAATGTAACTGTATTTGGCTCATAATCCCTTTAGAGGGTCCCTGCAGCCCCCATGCATCAGTAATGCACACTGTAATTGCAGTAACTGTAATCATAATGACGTTAACTAGAACAACAGAGTGATAGTGACTCGAGTGACAATGATTGTGCTGATATTGTCCTTTTATGCAGCACACTGTGTGTGTATATCAGAATAAACCGGGTGTACGAGAAACGTGTCAGCGACCACGGAGGGAGGAATAGTTACAGTGATTTTGACAGCGTCTCAACATAATAACAGTACTAAAGATAACTGGGATGACAGTGAGAAGAAGAGTGAAACAAACCAGCTTAACTCAAGAGCACTGGACCATAGAACATGCAATCAAATATAATTATATATTAAAATCTCCCCCCCTCTCTCTCTCTCGCTCAGTTTTTTCCCCTAATCTACGTAGGCAGCATTTTAAAGCCACATATTTGTGCTCCGGATGTGAAGCCTGTATCAAATGATAAGCAATGGCAATGCTTCCTTTTATGACACCTTCTTGTGGCCAAAATCTGCTTTGCTAAAAAGAGGTCTTGTGAGATAAATGAACATGCATAAATGCCAGTAAAATGATTAAGTTGATTCAATAATAGTTAGGTATTTTCAATTGTTATGCTTGATGTTATTTTCTTATTTTTGCAACATGCTAATGCTAACCTCTATTGACATCAATTGTGATGAATGTTTATTTTTTTTATTTAGGATGCTATCTTGGAAGAGTTAGATATCTAACAGAGGTAAACAAAATAAAAACGAGAAGTGTTTCCTTGGCATCTGCCAAAAAAAAAAAATAAGTTTAAGTGTTTGTACTGTATAGTTAATGTTTTTTTTTGTAATAATATTCAGTTGATGTATATTAAGTAATAATATGACAATATAAACCCTATAATAATAACATTGCTAGAAAACAATGTATGATAAAATGGCGTTTGCTATATATTGTGTATTTGAGTATTTAATTGCACAATAAAATAATTTTAACTATTCAGTGCTTCATATGAGAGAGTACTTATTTTTTGATTTTATTACAAGTATATTTTTGGATATGTTTTTTATTACTGCAGTCTTTGAAACTTTATGTACAATTCACTGACAACAGACAGCAATTAGCTACGCTACTGAAAACCATATTAATTGTTAATTTCAACGCTCCTCAACAATGATCATGACCAATAAATAGTAGAATAAATTTTTATATCATTTATAAATATCACACATCTCTTGACTGTCTACCAATTATTGTTGTGATCACTTTTTCAAGTTTGTAGTTGAGCACTGAGAATACAAATTTGACAACTGCTAAACCTATCAGAGGTCTAGTTATGAATATATCAAATGATGACATATTGAATAAGCATATTTTTTCCTCCACATTTAAACATTTCTAAATGCATAATGTCACTTTGACGCTGCATCTTCCCCTGAGTCCTGGTTTATTTCTGGACAGTTGAGCACTAATGACAGAGGAATATGAGAAGAAAAATAGCAGAGGTGCAGTGGAGGGAGAGATGCCACCCTGTCTTAATGAATATCACTCTAATCAAATTTAAATATACAGAGTGCCAGGGGAGAACGTAATTAGCATACAAATACAATTGTTTTGATAACGAGGCAGAAAAAAAAAACATTTTGTGAAATGAAATGCATGACTGCTGTTGATTTGTTTGTGCAGTTTTGTTTGCACGAGTTGTTGTTCTGAGTGCACTATGACATTTTGCAAAGTATCATTCCGACAGCATTTGGTTCTTTAGTGCAACAGAAATCCTGTCTGAAGTGACATTTAATTGGTCATATTTGATTCAAAATATAAAACTAGAGAAAGAATGTATACATTCTTATACGTCTTGTAAATAGAAAACTTGTAATAATCTAATATGCAGAACGCACCATTATATAGAACTAACCTTAATTTCCAGGATATCATTTCCTCATATCAACAATTCAGTTTTCACTAGTTTAAATTCTATTTCTTCATATCAGGAATTCGTACAGGTATTTTTTATTATTATTGGGAATTACATTTCCACTTGTAAAATTGTTATTTCTTGATATGAATAACGATGTCATCACTCACACAAATAAGAGTTCTTGATAACAACTAGTTTTTAACTTGATTTCAACTAGTAAATACTATAATTCGTTAGTGAAATACAATTACAGAAATATAGTTACATTTCACCCATAGGCTGCCATTCAAATTCAATTGTCGATATCAAGAATTTATTTCTTACTAGTTAAAATGCAAATTTCACAGATCAGAAATACAATTCTTACTAGTAAAAATCTGATATTTTGTGTATCAATAATTACTGTTGTTACGAATACAAATATATAATAATCCCTGATATCAATAACTCAGTTCTCCCTAGTTGAAATGTTATTTATGATATCTGTAAAGATATTTCAACATGTTACATTTGTTGTTTCTGATATCTGAAAATGTATTTCTAATAATTAGGAGAGTAATTTACTACTAACAATCATATTCATGATATCAGAAATCAACATTCTCACTAGTGAAAATCAAATTATTGTTATAAAAAAAAACGTTTGACATCAAGACATCTGCACCACTAACAAAATAATTAGTGATACACAAAATGCTGGGTTTTAGAAATGACCAGTTCATATGCTTGCTTATATCTTTAAATAATCAATACATTGGTCAAGTATGTTTAGTTGACAAAAACAAATTAAACATGTAGGAAATTCGAAATGCATATTTAAAAATTCAACAGCCTCCCCATTGCCATTCTATTCAGTGCAGTGGAAATGCAGTTATGACCTTTCATTTAACATCTCAAGGAATTATTCATCAATTAGATCCATTTTGCCTTCTGAATAGCTTTAATTGCACCTGGCAGCGCACAGAGCATTATGCCCGTCTAAAATGTTTTCCACTATGATTGTACCAGACACATTATCTGTACTACTATACAGTAATCAGCCACACATTGTGAAAATGCACATTTTGGGTTGTTTTGAAAATATTGCCATTAGAGTCTAGAGACACCTTTTGTCACGGTTTTTATTTTATTGTCTATTTTTCTAAGAGAATAATGCATATTTAATTTACAGGCAGAAAAATTATTCGGATGGCTATTTTATTTATTCTTTCTTTCTTTATGTCTTTATTTCTTCCCACAACACAAAGAATATAGCATTTTTTATCATAATGAGTTTAAAATGAATATTGATGAATATTAGGTTATAGAATAGTAGTTTACTATATTACTTTGCAGACTTTTGTTTTAATTTGACATCTTAATAATCAAATTATTTATTGGACATTTGTGGCTTTTATCATATCGCTGCTTGTATAATTCCAATAAATGGCCACAAATTAAGTTTGTATTACAGAATCATGCAATAATATGACCTAGCTTTGTTTAAAACAATAACAAGTAGGGATATAATATGTTTTTATTGTTTTATAGGACATATTGTCAAAGTCAAGTACCAATTTGGCAAACAATCAAATAGGTATTCATTTTTAATTTTAGTTTTGGCACATTTAAAACAAAACAAAAATTATTTTTACTCTCATAAGGTTGTTTACATTTTAATGTGTCTTCATAGTGCTACTTATCTATAAAAAATAACACTTTTTCAGTCTAGCTTTATTTTTTATTAAAGGTATGCTCAAAAAAAAAATCAATTAAACTGAGCACGTCTTCACACGACTGGTCAAGTCAACTTTATTTATAAAGCGTTTTGAAAAAGCTTTACTGTGAAAACAGGAACATGATGCATTTCAGCTGAAGTCATTTCATTGTTGACTCAGTTCTGTTGAAAAGATAATCAATTATTAAATTAGTTCATTTCATCCATAAAGCATTTCTGCAAAAAATGATGTCATCGTCTAGCTCAGCTCAGTTCTCATTCAACAGCGTGAGTACAGGAAGATCAATAATATTGCTGAATATTAAATGTCCCCAAATAAACGAGCCAGAGACGACAGTGGTGAGAAATCCAAACTCCATCGGTTGACAGTATGTAGAAGAAAAAGATCCTTGAGAAACCAGGCTCAGTCGTGGGCCCAGTTCTACGAACATGATGTGATTATGATTCAGGCTGCATCACAAGTGCAGAATTCAGACTGCTGTTCTGATATGTGCCGAGAATGTTTTGGTTTTGCACGGATATGTATGTATTCAGGTCAGGCAAAGCTTTGACGTCTCTTTTTTTCCAACTAGCATGTTTCGTGTTCAAACACTCACTCCAGACCTCATAACCGCAGCATAATCCCTCCTCATATATGTGCTTCTGAAGTGAAGTGAGCAATTACAATGAGCCGATGACCTGAGAAATCATTAATCCCAACATTAATGACTCCATTATGAAGCTGGAGGGTTGAGAACGGAGCACAGGCCTTCAGCATCATGCAGCATTAGTTATATTTGCAGAGTTAACCTTAATCATTATTTTAAGAAAACGAAGACCCGTGGCCTCCTTCAGACAGGCAGTAATGATGCTTTCCTAATCGGACTAAAATCTACTCTGTAATTTATTTTAGTGCCGTCATAAATTCTGTGATTTTTATATTTTCTGTTTAACATGTTAAAAAATGTATCAGTTTTTTCCTTTCCTGGCATCCCTTGACTAGTGTTACAGAATGTGATCATGCTATCAAGCTTCCTCTCACCAACTCCCCAAAGTGTCTTTTGTTGTTTCTACATTCATTTGGAATTTAATGTGAAAAAAGACATTCTATTGTGCAAAATTCTCTGATACTTTGAACATAAATGTGTGTTGGCAGTGTGCATACACAACCACTCTATAAGGTTAAAAATCCCCATAAATCATAAGCATTTCCCCAGAACAAGCCGTTTGCAGATTCTAGCAGTGACACGTCTCAACAACTGTTGACACACTCCGCTATTAATGAGCTGGACACAGTCCGCCATATTTATCTCCTCGCCAGAGCAACAGAGCATTCAATTAAGAAATGTATTTATATTATGAAAGTTACTACAGTTATTCCATCAAGAGTAGTGAGAGATATTCAGTATTTCTTTTGTTGTTTGCTTCATATTACAGTAAGCATATTACATTGTTTTCTCTTTCTTACACCGATCTAATATGCACATTCAATGTCTTTACTTGCTGTTTATATGAGACAGATAGCTAACTTATAAGATAACTTAGTTTAATACTCATGCGGCATGTGTTTAATACTGACAGCCGGCTTAACTTAACTTTACGTTAAAAGTTTAGACTAATATGGCTTTAAAATGTTTGCAGATAATAAACTTTCACGATGATGAAGAACTGCAGTGTCACATGAGCGTAACCGAGATAGAGATAATCATCAAAAGCAAAACCTGCAGAGCCTAATGACATCCAGCTCCACCTCTCTGGACGTCATGGGTTGAGCTTGACCCAGTCCACTTCCACCTCTGTGGATTTAATGGGTGGAGGGATAGAGTTATGGATAGGGTTGGACTTTCCAGCTCCACCCATTGCTCCCAAATTACAGCTAGAGAGGGGGAGCAGAATATCCATACATTATAAATGTGAATGTCTGTCTATCTGTCGGTCCATCCAAACAACTATCAATCACAGAACCTTTAGTCTTGCATTAATAAAGTTTAGTTTCTTTATGTGTAGAAAATCCATTAGACTGCAGGTTCAGTAGAATAACTCCGGATATCTTCTCCTATGTCAGTGTCTGAGTATATACATCCATATGTAAATGCGTGTCTGAGTTCACAGGAACCCCCAGAACATGATTAATGTAGCTCGGCTCCTGCCTACTGATTTAGGACTATAATAATGCTTCTCTATATTGGAGTGTGGTTTCCAGACTATTAAAGGAACACGGCATGGGTCCCTTTAAAACAAACACCTCATTTAAAACACAGTGCTGCTGGGGAACTGAGTCAGGGTGTTCTTTCAAAGTCAATAATCGAACTTGAGAAACTTGTAGAATATTGGAATTGTTAGATTGTTTACTTTTTCATACATCTTTTTGGTGATGCATGGCTTTCTTTTACCATTACTGTTTTGACAGCACAATGAGAACCCAATTGAGTAATGTGCTTTCTTTGCTAATGCTGACTGGTACTGGGTTGGCTGTTGGATGACTTTAAGTTTTGTTGTTGTTTGAGTGCATAAAGTCACCATTCCTTAGAAAAAATAAAGATTTAAGATTCTCTTTTTTTGTTTTTCATGGAAGAAATAATATAATTCTGATCTAGGACAACATGAAGGTTATTAAATGATTTAAAATATAATTTTTTAATGAACTGTTTCTTTAAGAAAATGAGACGATTGAGGATTCTTTCACAATCAGTGGAAGCTTCGGGATGGATTGACTTTGTATTACATTCTGAATCATTATTGCTCGAGCAGCTTTGTTAAGAACAACAGACTCTATACATATTAAATTATTCATTGTAAATAGTGTAAATGGGGAGGGAGAGGTTATTCCTACTGGGGGGATAAAAAAAGAAAAAGTGCTTAAACCTGCATAAGCTGATTTCCTGGTCTTGTTTCAGAAGGGTAAAGGACGCTTTTCAGCTGGCTGTCCAGCCATACCTGCTTGGCCAGTCTGTGAGACCTGTTTAAAAGACCAGCAAGCCAGCTTAGGTTGGTTTAAGCAGGATTCTATTTATTTATTTATTTTTTGTAAGGATTTTGATCCTTTCCTATTGCAAAGGATGATTTGCTCCATACAATCTTAACTATCCTTTTGGCTCTTCTTCCATTATAAAGTAAAAAACATTAACATTGCTGCTATGGTGAATATTTTTGTTCTTCTGGCGTCTGTGCAACATTTGCCTGTCTGAAAGAAAGAAATGATTAGTATTGGCATTGAGTCTTAATGCACTTAACTTAAATCACTAATATTTTTCCTGTTCAAATCTCTGTTGATTTGCAACAATCAAAAAGTATATTATTTTCCTTTAACTTTAGAGGTTTGGGATCAGTCAGATTTTTTAAAAGATCATGACGAGGGTTTTTTTGTTGTTGTTGTTAAATATGTTCCTTGAGATTTACTTATAATGTAAAAAATAAAAGAAGGAAAATACGACTTCATTCTGACAATGTCTGAAATGATCATTTGACAGTAAATGGCCTCTGTTATGATTGGCTAATGTCATTGCATACAAGACCGTATCAATGCCTTTTCAAAGCATCATGAATTCTTTTGTTTTTATGGTTTGTGATGCAGCTGCAGTCATATTCAATAAATATGTCTGCTTCGTCTTTCAGCAAAAGGTGCTTTAGAAATCATTCTAATATGACGATTTGCTGGAAAAAGTAATGCTTCTTATTGTTATTAATGTTGAAAACATAATACTTTTAGCTGAAAATGTGATTCAGAATAATTGGATGCATAATCAGTTCAAGAGTATTTATTTGAAATAGAAATCTTTTTTAACATTATCAATGTCCTTACTGTCGCTTTTGATCAATTAAACGTGGCCTTGAAGTTATTACAAAATCTGTATCAAACCGTGAACAGAACAACAAACAACTTTCATTTTGAGTGTATATATCCTAATAACATTACAAATCTAATTCAGCACCTGTGAAGGACATATCTGAGCTGCTCAACAATACACAGCATACTCATTTAAATGAGACACACTTCTCTCTGTCTAGCTTTGTCTGATGAAAAGACAGCCTATCAGGTGAGAGTCTCATCTTCATATAAGTCCCGTCTCCCACAGGGTCCTCTCCCTGAGAACGGGGAGGACGATCACCCTGTCAATCACGCAGACATCGTAATTGAAGCTCTGCTGTTCAAGGCAGATTTTAAATTAGCTTCATAACATTCGCCATCGCCTCGATGCGTATTTGTAAAAGCTGCAGTAAGGAGGAACTCTACAATGTTGCAGTCACAATGTGGTCTGCATGCAAAATGACAGCATGATGAACTGTGAAACACTAAAAATGTGCATCATATTCAGTATTATCAGGATCTAATTTGTTCAATTTACCTCAATGGAAAAGCCATTTTTAAACGCATGTCTTTTTTTTGTTTTTTTTGTCCATGTTCTTTTTTAAATAATATTTGGACTGTTTCTTTATAAAATGCAAGACTGTTGAGAGATAATTTTTGAGTGATATTGTATTTATTTTTTACGTTGCATTTTTGATGCTTTTATCCAAAACGGCTTGCATTTGCATTCAAGAAACAAATTGACATTCTAATCAGTTCTTGCTTTCCCTGGGAATCGAACCCATGACCTACTATTTAAGCCACATTACACTGTATTTCATTAACTTAATAATCAACAAACTCTCCCTGTAAGGAGGCATTGACATTAATCTTTATACTTCCTTTTTTATGTTAGCATATTTTCCATATGCAATTTTGCCTCTAACTGACAAAACTGTGGAGACATTTCTTAAAATTTAATGTGAACACAAACCGTATTAGAATGGAAAGCGACACATTTTTGCAGTTGTTTAATTGGAAAGCGAGTTCATCCTTAGTTCTGCTTGTATAGAAAGCTCCTACAAGAAAAACAGGCTGCACATCTTACTATATTACAGCAGCTTTATATTCTTACACTCACAGATATCCAAGCAAAGCTTTCTCCGAATCTCCTGCCGAAACTCACCCAAGAGAGCTGTGAAGCTGGGGTCTGGGAATGCTTTAGAGAAGCGGCGCCCTTTACCCTCATGAACAGACAAGAGATTTCCACCAAAACAAACAAACAGATAAACGTGCTTAGGTTCCTACTGGAATGAGAATCTAGTCGCTGTAACCTTAGCTCTGCGGAGGGAAAAGAGAGCCGCGTTATCCTCACGGGACGCTGTGGTGGAGGGTCGATGCTGGATAGTGGAGAGGGATCAATGGCCACAAACTGATGCCCATTACTGTCCCAAGCTTCTCAAAATGCAATATAGCCCATTTATGTGTGTGTCTGGCTATAGCCTGACGTTTGGTCCCATCAGGAAAACAATTATGCAACCTGCAACGCAAGCAAAGGCTCTCTGAGTGTGGATAGCACAGCAATAGCTATCTGTATTCCTTCTGAAGGTGACATTGGTTTATAATGGGTACCAGGAAACCTTGTGCCGAAATTCAGAATTGATTTGCAGTTTGTTTTCCATCTGTAAGATGCCTCGGAGAGCTTGCATTAGGTACGGCTGTACGTATGTGGGCAGCCCAAGGTCATTTAGCATATAAGAGTGATATATTCCGATGTCGGGTCCCCGTGTTCAGAGCGGGCAGATGCTCTGGTCCGGATGCTGGTTGCCAAGTGTCTTTATTAATAAACCAAGGGGAGGTTTGAGAGCTGTTGGCAGCACGCGCAGGAAGCGCCTCCCCGGCCTGATGTGGCATCTCTGCTGCACGACCCCTGCTGCTTCTGTCTCCGTTTGAGTCGAGCAACGGGAACATGCTCACCTACAGAATACTGTGTATAACTCACGTTATATAATGCTCTTCTTCCTGACATCACTTCTCATCTGCAGTCTCGCAAAGGCGCTTAAGGTGCGCTGCTTATTCAGCAGGGCAATTTATTTCGTTTAACCAAAGGAAGCTCACCGCTGGACCTTCGCATTTCTAGAAATATAGTAAAAGGCACTGTATCATGCAAGTTTTTCTCTTTGAAGTGTTTGAGAAAGTAAATTATCTCATGCGGTCTGGTTCTGGACCCACCGAGTGAACACACTCCGTTTGATATACACTTGAACTTCAGCTGATGTAATTTATCTGGAAAATGTTTAAATATTAATTGACTACTTTGATCTCAAAATGAGGTATAGTTTGTCTTTATAAAGTGCAGTACGTGTGGCTTTTAACATGGCTGACGTGGGAAACTCATGTATCAATCATGTAAGCTTGTGGTTCAGACAGGGGTTTTATCGTGAATGGAGAAAGACTGGGCATTTGTCTCTTTGGCTTCGTTCGCACTGCCAGAGAGTGTATTAGAGCTGTCACTTTAATACTTTAGACCTCTGACACGTCACTGTCCTTCCAAAACTGTCTTGATAACAATGTAAAATCTTTGAAATGACTCTCTAGAATGATGTAAAAGTTGCATGACTTCACATTTGACTGTCGTATTGCAAAACATCTGATCTCTATTGGATTTAGTGGCATGGAAGGGCTGTTCACACTGTCATGAGAAAAACAGATCTGAGCCAATGATTTGGGCCTCATGCAGTCTGAACATAGCCTTTGATTATTGTGTAGTTAACATTGATCATGTTGTCATACCTTCAGGAACGTGTCGGAAGTGCTCTCCCTTCTTTGCAAAGTAAGTTCAGATAAGTCTGTGCACAATACTCGTGTCAGATCGATCTCTCGCTGTCCTCTGAACAACTGTCGCTGGTGGCTGAATTCCCTCGTTCTGTGCCTCAGATTAAATCTTTGTGAAGATGGGACAAAAAAGTGTGATCTGTGTGTATATGTGCATTGGTCTGAGATTTATTCAGCAAGGATGTATTAAAGTGAGCAGTAAAGACATTTATAAAAATGTTACACAAGCATTCTATTTTAGATGAAAAATAAAATAGAATCTTTCTTTTTGTCAAAAAATCCTGACAATAAATCGTTTTCAACAATGATAATAATAATAAATATTAAATATAATAAATATAATATTAATAATAATAAATAAAATATAATAATAAATATTAAAGTCATATTAAAGTGACTTCTGAAGGTTAATGTGACACTGAAGACTGGAGCAATACTTTTTTTTGATAGAATGAATGCAGACTTTATGAGCACTTAAAAACATTATAAAATCAATAATAATAATATAAACAAAATATTGGTGTTTTCTTATTATTAACGGATATGAAACATCTACATAAAGGTGTTATGCTTTATCATTTGATGATGATGATGATGATGATGATGACACATTTGACTGAAAAAACCTTAATACTTTTAATAAATGGCTTGAGTGCTGGTGAAACAAAAGCTTGACAAAATGTTGGCAAGAGAAGGTGTTCCTTTGTTTATAAAGCAGGTTTATTTAAACAACAGAGAACCATGCCGTAATGGACGTGTGTGAGGCTGCCAGGCAACATGTTCACACAGCCGACTGATGTGACATTGAGATAATAATCTCTTATTGTGTACAATTAATTACACTGGCAGCGTGTCTCTGTGTTCAGCATGTCTTCAGTGGGAGGGAATGTGTGTGGGTCAGGAGAAAGCTTCACCGACACCTTCATCCATTAGTCGGTTGTAAATTCCTGTCTTCTGTTCAGTGTCTAAGCACATTTTCACTGCTTTTGAATGATGATGACCATGGAATTTCCTTTTGTGTCAGATATTATTAAAAGCTTTTTCTGTAAATGTTTGCTGATGCATTCCTAAATAAAATGCATGCCACACGTAAACGCACACACATAGACACAGATGCTCACTCACAAGATGCTAAAAATTAGAAACGCATACGTTGAGTTTTTATGTTTCATGGACATAGACAAAGATTTTTATTCAATACAAACTCTATATTCTACCTCATAAACCTTCCTATCACAGAAAATGTCTGTGTTTTGTAATTAAAAAAAACTGAACATAATTTAGTCTGATTTATAAACAGTTTTCCTTATGGACACCATAACGTTTTCCCGCACGCGCACACGCACACGCACACGCACACGCACACGCACACACACACACACACACATCCTATAGGCAGACTTGAATCTGTTTATGGGTATTGACAAATGGGGATGAACATTTTTTTTTTCATAAAGGTTTTAGGTTAAAATATTATCAACTATATATGTGCATATCTACATTTAATAACCTGTAACTCTATAAATGTTTCTTTTTACCCTTTCATGACACACCTCAAGTCATTTCAATGTATTGAACTTGTCTTTTTTTTACTGGGCCCCTTAATGCTTGTATTTTTAAGTAACAGTCCTAGATTCTTTCTTTCTCTATTTTGCAGTACATTATAAGGACAATCTAATCAAATCTCTTAAGAAAGATATTACTGTTTGACAAGATGGTGTTTTCGTATAAATTCGTATGATTTGAAGTGTACAAAAATATGACTTTTAGGGGGGATGACAGAAGCACACCTCAAAGAAAAATAGTTCCTTTGTCAGTATTGAGTGGAAAAATAAGCTAATCATATCATACGACGAAGGCTGGACGCAGTGCTCTCTTAGAATTTGACCGTAAAGTATTATCTCATGAGGCAGCATATTAGTTCTGTTTACTTTTTGTATAATGTCAGGCGAGATGCATTAAAATGCTGTTTACATTGGCAGCTATGTTATGGAACAGTGCATATGTCAGCTCATGCATATTCACAAGCAACATTATTATCTTAGATTAGAGATTAGAGATCTAGCTCTATTACTGCTGATGCTGTAAATCCTTCATCACTCATGCTTACTCACAAAGTATTTCTGCAGGATGCTTATATGAGGGTTCATTTCCACTTTCCACTGGTCACCCTGTCAGTGAACTGAAACCTATTATTATAATATGCTTTACCATGCCGACTAATTACTGACACATGCCTCTCTTCTCTTTCTCCAGGCGATCATGACCCAAAGTCAGACATTCACAAGCAGCACTAAACTCAAGCTCATCCTCATCCCAGGACTGAAACCTCATCCCTGGACATACGAACAAAAACAAGGCAGATCTGGCCAGAAAATAAGTTTGCGGTTGCAAGGTAAAGGATCTCAGACTCTGTTCGGTTCCGAAGTTAGTGAGCTGCTCACATAAGGGAGTATTTGCCTGGTCAACAAACCATAGCTATTGTCGGGGGGGGATATGCAATTTCTTTATGTTTAAGACTGCTTGAATGTATTAATATTATTATAGATATATTTTTAGTATGACTTGATGTGATATTTTGCTGCCCTCTTAGATGTTTATTGTCCCATTTATCTCAGCGGCTGAACAAAAATGTATTATAGTATAATGCAATAATTGCAGCTTCTTTTTTTCTTTTTCTTTTTTTACAGTTTTACAGCAAATTCTTTATCAGCGCAAACCTTACTACTGTTAGGATTTACTAAACACATGCGCTGTAAGATTCACGAGTTCACACTTACAAATGATTCAGGAGCAATAAATGGTAAGCGTATTTGGCGTGCTGTCCGAGGAGAGGGCTCCGAGCTCGGTATTAGCCCGAACCTGGAGCACTCCCCCCGTATCCTGACTTTGATAGGAACAATTAAGTGTGAGGAGTTGGGGTGGTGGCGGGATGGCGAAAAATGTCAAAGAGCTGTAGGTGAGTCAAACATGTCTATATATACGTACTTCCTCTCCTGCTGATAGGATGAGGAGTAATTGCTGATGACGCGTTGATTGTGTTAATCATTTGAACGTGCTCCTCCCGAACTTTGTTAATAAAACATCATTTAGTGGACGGGGTAAGTTATGGGGCTGACCTTATTGCATATGTACAGGGAGTGCAGAATTATTAGGCAAGTTGTATTTTTGAGGATTAATTTTATTATTGAACAACAACCATGTTCTCACTGAACACAAAAAACTCATTAATATCAAAGCTGAATATTTTTGTATCAATATTTTAAGTAGTTTTTAGTTTTAGCTATTTTAGGGGGATATCTGTGTGTGCAGGTGACTATTACTGTGCATAATTATTAGGCAACTTAACAAAAAACAAATTTATACCCATTTCAATTATTTATTTTTACCAGTGAAACCAATATAACATCTCAACATTCACAAATATACATTTCTGACATTCAAAAACCAAACAAAAACAAATCAGTGACCAATATAGCCACCTTTCTTTGCAAGGACACTCAAAAGCCTGCCATCCATGGATTCTGTCAGTGTTTTGATCTGTTCGCCATCAACATTGCGTGCAGCAGCAACCACAGCCTCCCAGACACTGTTCAGAGAGGTGTACTGTTTTCCCTCCTTGTAAATCGCACATTTGATGATGGACCACAGGTTCTCAATGGGGTTCAGATCAGGTGAACAAGGAGGCCATATCATTAGATTTTCTTCTTTTATACCCTTTCTTGCCAGCCACACTGTGGAGTACTTGGACGCGTGTGATGGAGCATTGTCCTGCATGAAAATCATGTTTTTCTTGAAGGATGCAGACTTCTTCCTGTACCACTGCTTGAAGAAGGTGTCTTCCAGAAACTGGCAGTAGGACTGGGAGTTGAGCTTGACTCCATCCTCAACCCGAAAAGGCCCCACAAGCTCATCTTTGATGATACCAGCCCAAACCAGTACTCCACCTCCACCTTGCTGGCGTCTGAGTCGGACTGGAGCTCTCTGCCCTTTACCAATCCAGCCACGGGCCCATCCATCTGGCCCATCAAGACTCACTCTCATTTCATCAGTCCATAAAACCTTAGAAAAATCAGTCTTGAGATATTTCTTGGCCCAGTCTTGACGTTTCAGCTTGTGTGTCTTGTTCAGTGGTGGTCGACTTTCTGCCTTTCTTACCTTGGCCATGTCTCTGAGTATTGCACACCTTGTGCTTTTGGGCACTCCAGTGATGTTGCAGCTCTGAAATATGGCCAAACTGGTGGCAAGTGGCATCTTGGCAGCTGCACGCTTGACTTTTCTCAGTTCACGGCCAGTTATTTTGCGCCTTGGTTTTTCCGCACGCTTCTTGCGACCCTGTTGACTATTTTGAATGAAACGCTTGATTGTTCGATGATCACGCTTCAGAAGCTTGGCTATTTTAAGACTGCTGCATCCCTCTGCAATATATCTCACTATTTTTGACTTTTCTGAGCCTGTCAAGTCCTTCTTTTGACCCATTTTGCCAAAGGAAAGGAAGTTGCCTATTAATTATGCACACCTGATATAGGGTGTTGATGTCATTAGACCACACCCCTTCTCATTACAGAGATGCACATCACCTAATATGCTTAATTGGTAGTAGGCTTTCCACCCTAAACAGCTTGGAGTAAGACAACATGCATAACGAGGTTGATGTGGTCAAAATACTCATTTGCCTAATAATTCTGCACTCCCTGTATTTGTAGAAGTTCCCCTTTCAGATGCTAAATGAATGGGAGGAGAGTATTTAAATGAATCATGCAAGGTGCTTTTCTATGGTTTTCACTCGTAGGTGTACTTGTATTTGCTCCATTATTTACCAGGTCTTAAACCAGACGCTAATTTGCACCGCTCTTGGTAGATTGCGTTGGTCATTATGGAAAAGATCTGTCTGCATCTGTGTTCTTTAACATGTGCATTGTCAGTAGATCATTTTCAACTCCCATTGGTGTAAATGCGCTGTCACAGGGATAATTTGCCCTGTTTGGTAAATAAGGCCCCAAGCAGTGAGTAAGAAACATGGAATCAACTAAACTAAATTAAAGCCAAATTGTAATCAACTGTCGAGTCTACCTTGTGCATTGCATGAGGATCACTATTCATTTAAAACCCAGACTTCCTGCCTATGTAGAGCTTTTCATATTGACTACATGTAAGATCAAAGTATATTTATATATCACCATTTATACACCATAAGAAACTATCATCAATCAGTTTACTTCCTACATGGGCATATGTGCAAATCATTGTGCCAATTGTGTTGAAAAAGACAAACAGTTTCTAGGTCGTTCTTGTTTGAATGACTTCATCCACTTAAGTTATTGTGTTTTGACATATTGTGCTATACTTCCATCAGCTCATGTGGTGATGTCAGGTCACACAGAATGTTACATAGAACCAAAGCGCTCTGGTTTTATGATAGTTTCATCTAACCATCCTCCGTTCCATCTGTCACATCCATCCACGCCCATCTTCAAACCTCCGAACCCATCAAAAGGTCAAAAACTCTCTCTTGTTTAATCTGCACAATTTTATATGCAATACAGTACTTTATATACGTATACTATATAGAGCTGCATTCATGTTTAGCTGCATCAGAAAGTTTGAAAACTTATCTTAGAAGGTGGAATGATAATTTGAATTAAATGAATGAATTAATTAAATGCTGCCTATAGGCAATCTTTTGGAACAGCTTGTGTTACTCCACCTTACAGATGAATCATTGTTTTGAACGGATCATTTGTTTCTGGCTCAGCTGTTTGTAGCTCTTTAAGTAGTTCTGCAAATCGCTTTCTTCACATATAAGTGTTTTTTAGCAAGCTGTTTGAGGGTGTGACCTCAAGCGTTGTGTGTTTTGTTTGACTTGGTTATTCTCTAATCTGCTAAACACCCTGACTAGAACACGTGTATTGTTTCAGACATTACGTTGACACATATACTGAGGTGTGGTGACAGGGTGAAAATATGTGCTGCGGCCAAGGAACTGTCTCTCTAGAGCTGCTTTAGGCCATGGTGAATTATGGCTGGCGTGAAAGTGCAAGTATCTCTCTCTCATACACACAGACACACACTTCCGTGATGATGTGAGAAAAGAAGAAATAAAGAACAACCTTGCAGGACTTCATACTTTGTTGTTTTGAAAGTCATTGGCTGAGGATTCGATCTGAAGTATTAGGAAGTAAAGGTTCTACAAGCATGATTAGTCTTAAAGTGCCAATAATAAGCTTTTTTCAGGCATTACCTTTCATGCAGTGTGAATGTGAAAGGTCAGCAAAGTTTCAAAGATCAAAGTGCATAAAAAATAAAGTTGTTTTCTTCGAAAAGAAAGAACCAGTTCTGAACTGCCTGAAATGAGTCCTCAGTAATTCCATTCTTACTTCCCACACAAACCATGTAGATTTGTAACAATTTTGCATAATGCCAGCCTATTTGTCACATTGTTCACATCCGGGTCCCTTCTATGTATCTTCCATGTCCTTCCTGCACCTGTCCTTGTCTAATCACTTATCTTATTAGTCTCGTCAGGTGTGTTGCGTTTCCACCGTGTATATATACCCTCCTGTGTTCCCTTGTCTTTGTCGATCGTTGAAGTTAGTTGATGTTGTGTGATGTGGTCTTTCCTGAGTGTTAATGTTTCTTCGTGTTCCGAGGTTCCAGAGTCTTGCACTACGAGTGCCATTTACTTTGTATATTTAAAGGTTTTTTTTCGTTTATTAAAAGTTATTTCTGTTTGAAAAACCTGCTCTGAAAATCATACACATAATGACTCTTTTTGACCAAGTCTTTACAAAGAACGGGCTCAAAAGCTTCAGCTACACTGGTCATGCTGTAGGCTTTTTGCATGCTTATAAAGATTATGTCATCTTGTACATGCTGCTTGGTAAATATCAGACCTTTCTTCTCATTCTTTCCATCTAGAGAAATATACAAGGTTAGAACTTCGGTTCCTGTTAACAAACTGATTCTTCCCTCACAGTCATATTTCATCTTTTTACTCTCATTTTTTTTGACTGATATGTGCTCGTCGTGCTCATTTTTCACATCGGACTCAATGGCTGGAACTTCCTATGATTTGTGTTTAGCTTATATCACTGGTGCTTAGAAATGGGTCGCCTGTAATGAAAGTCAGGGTGTGTATGTGCTGTTCTTTATCTGCAGTGGCGGCGCGGGGCCACGTTCATGCCCTGCTCTCAATAACAGCTGAGTTATTGGAGGGATCAGAAAGACACCACTGTGTCACACAGTCCAACCTATATTATTACAGCTCTATTCTGAGTTGGGGAAGTTTTGAAGACTGTCAAACTACACACACACATTTACTACAAATCCTCAATCGTCTCTACAAATCTAGCTATGTTCAAGCTTTGTTCTTATTTTATTCTACGAGTCTAGCGTTGTAATGAACAGTGATCCTTTTCTAATTAATTCAGTGTGCCATCACATATAACATTTAGATTTGTAATGGTTACAATGTCAGTGTTAAAGATGCACTAATTCAATTTGGGGTTTTTAACATTTCAACATATCATGAGTTCAGTCATTTAACCTTTTTTTCTTAGTTTTTTTCTTTTCTTTTCTGTGCCATTTGCAAAAGTAACCATAATTGTTACTTTTAGTGTTTTAAACAAATGCCAGGATATTCCCTACTTAAATAATCTTACAAAAATACAGTCCTCCATTCAATTTTTCTATTTTTGTTTATTCAGTTAACTTGCTGCACATTTTCTGCTCTAGTGAACTTACACTGAAGTGTTATTATCCTGAAAATCATGTAAGAGCGAGTCAGTAAATGTTAAAAAGGCATTATTTCTCCAGATAGAAAAAGTTTGGATCTTGCAAAGCCTTGAATCTGTATTCTGTATGCATGTGATCACACAGATACTACGGTACATTTTAATTTTTAATTTCTGAACGGTACATCTACAATCTTCACATTGATTACATTTATATAGTAGTAACAGTATATAACAATGTACTTTTGGCCATAAATTCAAAATTTATAAGAATAAGTTACGAAAGCAAAGACGAATAATTTTACTGCTCTACATACGTAAAGTTTTCAAGATACGAAAGGTTTCTGAAAGTCCGAGATTCGCCCCTTAACAATTTTGAAACTCGCGCCGCACGCCGCCATCTTAGTTATAGTAGACTCGCCACCATCCTCCTGCTCTCCCATTGGTTCCTGATGCTAGCCAAGCCATGAGATCCTTCTCTCTAATTGGACAGCATCCCTCCCATCATGCATCTTCTATACGTACGTGCTGGCGTGCTTTAGCTCAGCCAATCCACACCCGAAACTTTAAATTTTTTATGTGTTTTCGTAAAATTAAGTGTACGTACCTATGTACGTTATCTGCCGTTTGTCCTCCTCCTCCTCTGCCGCCACTTTCGGAGATAGCCTCACTCGAAAGGTGAGCTTCGAAATTTTACGCTATTTCACGTAGCTTTATTATAAAATTGAATGGGGTGTTTTTGGAGGGCTTGGAACGGATTAGCCATTTTACTTGTAAAATGTGTTCCAAAATACGAAAAACTCATTATACGAAGGGCGCCTCGGAACGGATTAATTTCCTATCTCGAGGTACCACTGTATTTTAATGAGAGTTAGCTTACATAGTTGCTATAGTTAGTAGAATATCTAAACGTAACTACTGAAATATCTGGGCAAGATTTACTAAACAGGGTAAATTAGTTTGGAAGCACGATTTAAAACAAAAGTGCATTTGGAAGTGGAAAGGCCTGCACGTTATCTACTGATGACAAGCAAATGACAGAACACGGATGCAGCCGGTTCATTGCCATCACCAAGAGGTCAAATTAGTTTCTCAATTAAGACATGCTCTTTTTTGCCAGTAAACAATGGAGCAGATACCAGAAAATTGACCAGCTCAAATTTAAGGAAATCGCCTTGAGTGATTCATCTCATAAATGTATTCCTTTGAGAAATGTTGTAAATCTGTCCCTTCATCTTTTTAAATGAAATAGAACAATGCATTTTCTTTTTAATCCAGTGATTGAAATGGGAAATTGATGGACTCTTTTTATTTGGAAATTGATGGACTAAAACCAAAGGATAAGTTTAATTATACCAACTGAATAATGAAGTATGGCATCAGTGAAAAAACAGAATATATTTGTAATGCTTACAAAGGTCTCAAAATGGTAAACCTACCATGCTATAAATGATACTGGAAAATCACAACCTGTGAACACATTTCTAATGCCATATGATAGATAGCGTCATACCGGCCAGCTCTAAAAACAGTTCTCAGTTCCTCTGAGGTGAGGCATTATGTAATGTAATCAGATGTCTCAGCACTGAGCGAGAGTATTGATCCAGAGGCTCTTGTTCTTGTGCTCTGACACAGAAAAGGTGAGAGGAAATCCTCTGGCCTGAAAAGAGCAGACAAATGAAATGTTATACAGTCAGACGGTGAGTAAGACCATTTCAAGAGCTTCTGGAATGTCTCTGCATTTGGGTTCATTCAGAGAGACTCGAGGGATTTATAGAGGCTGGTTTGTTTCGCTAAAAGATATACAGAGGCAATGAATGTCAAAGGAGGTAGAAAGGAAAGTTTTATTGATATTGTTGAGAGCGATTAGTTTGACTTGTGTGTAAGGATGTGGGACGATCAATTCTCTGCCAAAGACTTCAAGTCAATAAAACACATCAGAAGCACATCCTAATAAAATTACACATTTGATGTATTTTTTTAATGTATTGTCAGTTGTTCGGATGATGAAAGCTATAGTGACAGCAATACATATTTTTCAGTTTTTCCACGAGTACTAAATATTGGCCACATGATTTGCTATTTTACCTTAATTTTTGTTTTGACTCATTTTCAGAAATACAACTGTTTTTCACATTAATAATAAGAAATGTTTCTTGAGCATCAATGATTTCTGAAAAAAGAATTCAGCTTTGCATCACAGGAATAATCTACATTTTAGATATGTATATTCAAATAGAAACCGTTATGTTAAAGTGTAATAATAATAATAATAATAATTCACATGTATTACTATGTTTTTCTCAAATAAATATTGCCTTTTTGAGCATAAGGTTTCAAAAACCTTTAAAAACATGGTAAAGCATTCCTGAATGAAATAAAATATTCCATAAATGTAGCTAGTAAGAAATATATTAAAGGGGATCAGTTTTGGTTTCATGTTGAACAATTAAAGGTTTGGCTTGCTGTGCAATCAGAACTAAAAGACAATTCACATTGCATGAGACAAACAGGTTGTACCTTTAAAGCATCCTAAAGAAATCCGGCCCTGGAAGTTGCATAATGTGCTCAGTGACTGAATATGTACTTTATTCACATGTGACATTGTAGATGCTATTGTTATTTCTGAGTCCTTTCAGCACAGGATATGCCCATGAGATGGTGGATACAGGGACGACATTCATTTGTGCTTGTATAGCTCTCAGTGTCCCTTTCTATCGCTCAGCCTCTCTTTACTCTGGTTGGCTTGTTTTACAAGGTTGTCTGATCCAAAGATTGAATCTGCTACGGTATCTTCAGTCCATCGCGATGCCCCACTGACACACAATATTTGTTTTTCTCCATCCTTTGTTTCTCTACTTTTGGAAGGGATCTGGCAAGGCAGCTCATTTTCATTTCAAACCGAACGTGCTGCAGCGGATGTTCAGATCTTCAAAAGAAATGCAATTCTATGAATTTCTACAGGTTTGATCACTGGTTCAGGAGGGGCGATAACAGGAGAAGGAGATGAGATGGTGTGTGTGTGTGTGTGTGTGAGATCAGGGTTTTTTACTCTTAGATTACATATTCACTGCGTGATAATTTTGTGTGTCACTGATTCTCATAAAATCACGTAGCCTACTTTAAATCAATGTCATTAGGTACAGAAAAATAAATTGGTCTTCCAAATATTCTGACCTTTGACTGTACACATTATGTATGTCATGGCTTTCCAAAAAGAAAATTGAGATTGTCAGGAAATAAATATGGTTTTCAGGAAGTATACTTATAGAGGAAGTATAGAGGACAAAACGCCTTCAAAATAACCCATACTTGTATAGCCTGTACTTTCATATGTGAAAAACACTAAAGAAAAACATTTACATTTTTAGGACATTGTTGTCGTGTAATCGTACCCTAAATCCAATGAAGGAAGAAACAGTTGCGGTGCATGATCAATCAATGACAAAGCATGGAAACAAATGCACACATAAGAAACGGAACAAGAAACAACTCGAACAAAACTCATACGCAAACCACACGTGACAGACATATAGTATCTGCCTACAGTTTACTGACATATATAGCCTACCATACAACATGTTTCAATTACAAAATGTAATCCACTAAATGCAACTATAAGGCATGAAGATATTACGATATTATAAACATTTACATCATGATTTTCTGTAAAGCTGCTTTGAAATGTGTTATTGCAAGTACACTTGACTTGATTTCAACACCTCCGGATGGTGCGGTGTCACCACAGGAGCAGCTAATGAGTGTTTGACTGATGAAGCCACAGGGGTAAACAGCTTCAAAGAGAGGCGTCAGTCTCTCCACTGTTCAAGATGCAGACGAAGATGACCAGCAAAGACCATGTCTCATTCACAGCAGAACAGGTAGCTTTGCTTCACTGAGACTGTTTTATAGCCTTTATCTGTCTAACCACCTCAAACCAACAAACCGGGATAGGAAAATGTATTGCAACATCAAAATATTATATTTCAATCAAATGGTTGTATGAAATTTTCTATATAGGAATGATGATTTTGTCCTTAAAATCTACGTACAAATTAAATGTTAAATTTTAAATGCATCTTTTATTATTACTGTGAAATGAATGATTTAAAAACAAACTGTTGATAGAAAAGGCAAATATCTTCCTTATTATCTGATTATATGATAATTTTAATGATAATTTTTACTGTCAATTAATACTCAATTACTTTATTTTGGGCAGAATATTTATCTAGTTATTATATTTAGTTTTATCTAATGCTGTATATTACATCTAATTATTTCTATGCTTTATTTTCTGCTCCCTCTCAACCATTCTTTCACAATTTGAAACTGATGATTCTTGACATTGTCATCTGGAAATATGGCCATGGCCATGAAAAATGAAAAGCTACGCACCCCGTCAATTAGAAATAGAGCATCTTTTGCCAAACATCTCACATATGCTAGAAACATAATAATCACTGCAATACACAGGATCATTAGATTATAATCCTAGAATGTAGATTGATACTTTGACGTGTTACCTTTGACTTACTGTTTAATGATGTTTTATAATTGTTTTACCGTTAACATTTGTCTGAAAAGGCCATAATAGACTGTTTAATGGATGGTTTTCAAATCACAACTTACCCCAAATGGTCCTGAAAGGTCAACATGAATCAACTGTATAGGACAGAGTGTGACATCTTGCCCCGTTTCCCTCTCTACAGTAAAAATATGTGAAATTCTGAATACCTATAGAAACCATCTGGAGGAGCTTGTGCGATGTTCATTTCTCAGTGTTCTGAGCCAGTCTGACGGAGTCGTGCTGAACAGAGACTTTGTGGAGTTGATAGGTGTAGAACTAATTAAAAGGCTCACTCATTTCCACCCTCCACTTTCACGACACTTGGTATTAAAGGAGCTTTACAGAAAGGATGAACACCAGCCATGGAATGTTCTGGAACAGCAGACCTGAAAGCAGTGGCCATAAAAAAAGATGCCTGTTGAATGTAAAGTAAGGAAAAAATTGAAAGTAAAGCTTCAGAGAAAAGCTCACCCCCCAAAATTTGTTTTTTATTGGGGTATAATAATAATTTTATTAATAATTTGGTACATATTCGTTTGTCCTCATAAGGCTATGGTAGCTTTGTGTGAGTAGCAGATTGAAATTCAGTTTCTTATTCATAGAAAACATTCCCCTCCACTGCACCTTCCTGAATATTGGGTTTGTTTCATATTCTCAAACAAAACATATAATTGTGTAATTATTTAGTTTTCTTTAAAAAAACAAACACACAAACTATTTTGTCTCTTGTGGTCTTTAATTCAGACAGACTCATTGATCCTCATGTGGTGGTTTGGTGCATTTGTAGCTTTTCGTCTTCATATCCACATTCCAACATGAAGCCATCCTATCACTCACAGGAACAATGGCCGTCTCTCTCAAATGCTCTTGAGTGACAAATTGGAGCTGCAACAAGACACTGGTCAGAGAGTTATTTCCCAGTGCTGTCATAAGATCCCTGCACAAGAGACACAGGGAGAAGAGAGAGAGAGAGAGATGACAAAACTATTGAGCTAGACATTGGGTTTTATTCACTCTTCGGGCGTACACACCAATATGTGTGTTAAATCTGCGTACGAACATTTTCACAATGGTTCATTGATTCTTCAATAAGCCTCATTCTAAATTTTATTCTAAATTTTTGATTTTTGTAAAACTGAAACCACATGGTTGTAAAATCACATACTCTGGGTGGTCTTATAAATAAATGTCAAGATTTTGCTTGTCCATGTTCTCCCCCTCTTTAGATTCATTCAGTTTCCCCATATGCTCCTTTGTTGCTATCATAGTCGTGTCATTAATCACCTTGTTAGTCTTGTTAGCCGTGTCTTGTTTCTTGATTAGCCCCAGTGTATTCATTGTGTTCTCCCTCAGTCTTTGTCCATTCTCCTTTATAGTATGTTGTGTATATTGACTATATCGCCCGAGTTAGTTCATTAAAAGACCATTATCGTTATCTTCCTCCATCTTTGTGGTTCTTACCCACACCGTACCATGACAATAAACATGTTAAGATATATATGTATATATATAGGCTTTCCTAATCAAGTCCAATCAGTATAATCAAACACAGCTGGACTCAAATGAAGGTGTAGAAGCATCTCAAGAATGATCAGAAGAAATGGACAGCACCTGAGTTAAACATATGAGTGTCACAGCAAAGGGTCTGAATACTTTGGAGCAGGTGATATTTCAGTTCTTCTTTTGTAATAAATTTGCAAAAATGTCAACAATTTTGTGTTTTTCTGTCAATATGGGGATCTGTGTACACATTAATGAGGAAAAAAATGAACTTAAATGATTTTAGCAAATGGCTGCAATATAACAAAGAGTGAAAATATTTAAGGGGGTCTGAATACTTTCCATACCCACTAAATAAATGTGCTGCACTTAGATCATGTGTTTACCCTTGACTGCAACCGTTGTCGTGACGGATCGACCACCACCAAACCCATTTGTGACATATATATATACATATACATACTGTCACAATTGGGTTTGGTGTGGGTCGATCTGTCACACCAATGGTTGCACTCAGGCAAAACAGGATCTAAGTGCAGCATACAAAAACTCTCACAGAACTTCAGAACAAGAACAAAACAACCAGGTATACGTGACATAGACAGAACTAGACAAGACTAAACACAGGGCTTAAATGCACACCAAATTAAAAGGGAGACGAGACACAGTTGATGGGACTAACAGGGTGATTACAGGACACAGGTGACTCATATGAAAACAACAGAGAACATGACTCCTCCAAACATGGCCAAACACGGAAAACGAAGTGAAGGATACTACAGGTTGATCCTTCGCATCCTTTCCTACCCTAGACTGTATTGCGCTCCAGTGCTGACAGAATTATTATTATTTTTTTCAAATTGACGAAATAAACTTTAAAACGTATTGGGTTTCAACTTGCTCAAATATCTAATGATGCAATTGTTAAACTAAAATAAAAAAACAACTAATGCAGTTAAAATGTTTACCTACGTATATCTCATTAAAATGCAATTAGATATAGTTTTTAGACTTTATTATATACAGAAATGGACCATGGTGAACATATTTAGACAGTTTGGGAATGTTTTGTTTATAATATAATTTTCAAAAAATTCTAGTACAAAAAGTGCTGTTTGACAATGACATTTAGCAAACCCCTTCATGGTGTTTGCATACTTTATCAGAGTTGAAGTGAACAAAGACATTTCATAGATGTTTTCATTCAATACTTCATGTACTACTTAATACAGCATCTGTTAGTACAAGAAAGATGTTCAACATAAGTCAATACTACTTAAATAACATTAGAGTAGGGTCTGTATTTTATTTTATCAGTTTAATTCTGTAACGAGGCTGAATGGGATACATGTGCGGTTTATTAAAACAAAGCAAGTTCAGAGTAAAGACAGCCATGGGTTGAAATACCAGGGCAAACAGCAATATCAGAGACAGAGCGGTAAACGCGGTCTTAACAGGCAGAGGATCACGGCAGGCCGCAAACAGCAAGAGCGATAGCCCAAACAAACAGAAGTGCAAGGCAGGGACCTCCAGTTGAGGATTCTTCACCGGTGTTCGTGACATATTTTGATAAACATGACAACATAACAATTACATGCTTTTACTTTTATAAAAATGCTGATTTTTGAGCATTAATGGAACTAAAGATGTCAGAATAAACATAAAATGAATCTAGCCAATCGTGGAACAGTTGTGTCGTCATCAGAGCTGTGCTTGCGGAGTCAACTGTTTGCTCTTTTTGGGCGGAATCGTTTGTGAGAAGTTCTCATGTGCATATAAATACGAATAATCCACGCAATTATAAGTGAATGAGAAACACTGTATTAAGCAAATACTTTAATCATTTATCAAATAAAAAGCCAGTAAAATGCACATTTACAGTATCATGTACAGCAGCGACAGATCTAACAGATATGTGTGGGAGTGGATGATGAGCGGAGAAATGACAGTGCTTGTGTAGAGTGAAAGGCCTGATGTCCAGACACCACCATTTGTGTTATGTACCTCATTCCTCTGGGCCAGCCGGTGTTTTGGGTCAGTCGTTTAAGTACAGTGCTGTCAGAGAGCACAGATACCTACATAAGTGCAGCTATTTTCTGCACCTGAAAAGCGGTGGAAAAAAGCTGTCATTACCTTTGAGAACTGGGAAAAAAATCTTGATGATTCCAAAGGGAAAAGGCTGTGAAAGAAGATAAGAAATAAAAAGCAAAGGAGCCAACATGTGATATTTTTTTTGTGAAGCTTGTATTTATTCATCTCTGTTTAGTTAAATGGCTATAAGCAATGTAAAGAAAAGTATAGGTGTGTGTGTGTGTATATATATATATATATATATATATATATATATATATATGAGAGAGATCTTCATATTTATACATCCAAACAGTGACATTTTTTTTTTTTGGCTAGTAGTATGTGCATTTTTTAATGACACACACACACACAGCTAAGAGGGAGAAAGTCACTGTTTGAATTAAATTACAACAATTATTTCCATCAAGAGGTACATCAATCTTTAGTCAATATCTTATATTGACAATGCAACCTCTCTCTCTCTTTCTCCGTTTCTCTCTCTCTCTCTCTCTCCTTAAAACACCTTAGAGGAACTCTGAATGCAGGCAAGATGATATAGCAACGTAAATGTGCACCAATTCTGTGTTTGCAGATAAATAATTCCAGACCTATAAATTCTGAAGACATCAGTTGTAGTTTTCTCTTTGACCACCAGTTTTAAGGACCTTGGAGAGAGAAAAAGTGACCGTAGCAGGAGAGCTTGTGTATAAAAAGAGTGTTCTTGTCCTTCACCAGTATTTTTTCCTCACTGCTTCGTTATATATTTTTTGTTCCCTGGCCGCTTTGATTATAAATACAGGTTCACATAATGTGTTTCTTCCTATTGTAAATACAGAACAAAAACAGAGCAGCAAAGCTACTCAAGCATACATTTACTGCACAAACTCATAAACGTACTGCATGTACATGCTAGATTGTATAGTTGTTCAGCTGACAGCCGGTGACCAGTGAATAAAGTTACATTTGAAAACACAGTCATATAAGTGTGCATATATATAAATTAGTCCTTGAGTCTTATAATGGAAGGATGGATATAATCGCATGCTTGTGTGTGTATGTGCATGTTTTTAGCATTTTGCATGCTTCCAGGCATTTCACAGTGTAAGGGAGCTTTTATTGGCAATCACACAAATCTGCCACTTGCTCAATATTTAATGAGCTGAACAAATGAAGCACAGAAAGGGATCTATGGAGTCTCTGTATCAGCAGTGCCGCTAAGAGGCCTGACTTCATACTCAGCATTCACATTACCGCCAGGCACCCCCCTCTTCTGCCATGTTTTGTTTGTAATATTTTTTTGTAAACATTTGTTGTTTGTAATAAAATCTCCCATTACAAGACACCCCATTATAAGAAAAGGAAAGTGTTGGTGTGAAATACCAGTTTGTTATTGCTGATTTAAATGTACTTTATGGCTTATTATGAATGGTAGTGATATCTCACAGTACTCCGAACCTTAGTATCTACAAGTATGAGAGAAACTCATGAAAGCCACACTGATGCATCATGGATGGTAAAAAGCATACAGTAGAAAAATACTCAATGCCTATATTCAATATAATATTGTTTAACGTTATTATATTAAATTATACATGTACTGTATGCATGTGGCTGACGCTTTTATCCAAAGCGACTTGCATTGCATTCAAGAAACACATTGACATTCTAATCAGTTCTTGCTCGAACCCATGACCTTAGTGTTGTTAATACTACAGGAAAGCTATATACTGTATAAGTTATATCATATATATTTTAATATAATACTATTACATAATATTACATTTTTATACTTGTTAACTTGCTAATATGAAACTTTATTGATTGATTGTAATTTAGGATTTGCCTACAAAACACTGTTTTCAACTGAAAAGAGAAAGCTTTTTTTTGTATGTGTTTTGGCCATTCATTTACAACAGAGTTTTTGGGCCTGAAAACTTAAGCACAACGAGACCTTTACTGCCTTCATAGACACAGCAAAAACATGAATTTGTGAAAATGGTAGTGTGCCTATTAGGAGTTCACTGGGTGTTTCTTGACAATGTGACAACTACTGGCTTGGCATCCATAATACATTTTCTCTGGTCATTTTTGCAGACGGGATTGTTTTGACACCCTTGTCATCTGTTTATTACTTCACCGTTTTTTTAAATATACCCTTAACCCTCTGGTATTATTCATTTGGGAGTCAAACTTTTGTATGTAATGTAACTTTTTTCTGTAAAATCAATTTAACATAATTTTGTATAATATTTTGCATTTTGAAAAAAAAAAATGTTACTAATTAATAGTTAAGGAATACAATATGCTATTTTTTCCCATTGAAATGAATTAAAAATTAAATAATTATTTTCAATTAAAGCTGTTTTCATGTTAAAATAGTAACATTGCCATTAAAATCCCATTTTTGAAGGCAGATTATTGTCATCAGGTGGGAATAAAAACAGGAAAACATCTATAATGTCATTGTGTAACCACTAGTGTCAGGGAACGGGAAGGATGCGAGGACCCAATCGCAAGGGGGGAGACAATTTATTGACAGAAATAAAAACAAAAACATGACTCAAACAAAACCACTCCAAGTGGGGGAAAAACAGGCAAGGACAAGACTAGGATTCACTAGAAATAACTAGGATTCAACTAGGACTCCACTTGGATTCAACTAGGTCTCAACTAGAAAATAACTAGGACTCAACCAGACATCAGGACAGGACAGAAGACAATGAAGCAGCACAGGACAGCAAACACAATGGGACTATAAAGGGAGCACATGGGGAAGTTAACGAGGGAAAGCAGCTGGGGCAAATCAAACTAATGACAATGAAACAAGACGGGCGGGGTAACAGACAAGACATGAACACACAGCCAATGTGCGTCGCTGAATGTTCACATTAAACAAAGACGACGTGCAGCTGGTGACAACCAAACTGCACGTGACAAGAACACACAACATGAAAGCATGCGGCCGATGAAAACATGAACCGCATGCTTACAACACTGCATATAGACACGACTCACAACAATGCGGTAGTGTCAGAGCTCTGCCACAACAACAAGAGATTACTAGACCGAATGTGGCAGAACCCTGACAACTAGATTCCTATACGGCTCTAGAGGCTTCTGAAGTTGTTTTTAGACGTAAATACTTACTTTCATTAGGTTGTGGATTTGGATATACATTTAGACATTCATTCTTGAAGACTGTCAAGATCTTTGTAAAGATTTAGATTTTGTTTCTACACATTTTACAATAGTAAGACAGAAATGACATCTTGTTACATACATGTTACATAATTTTTTTTAAACTCTTGTTTGAGTTTTCTGAATCAATTTTACCGTATTGTTACAGCCACATCAGTTAATCAGTTAGTTTTTGTGTGTGTGTGTTTGCATGTCTGTTTTGTACGCCTGTTATATTAGAGTTTATCCCTTTTCTCACTACCCATATTTCTTTAACCGTATTGTGCCAGAATTATTGATTTTATTTAACGCACTTGCAAAAACTTGCTTTGTGTTACAGTTGCACTAGTTAATATATGTTTGGGTGTCTGTATGCACTCTGGAGAATTTAGAGCTCACTCCTTCACTGCCTGTGCACTGTTTCCTATTGCTGCGAACAAAGAATTTGACTTTTTCTAATCAAGTCCACTCAATTGGTTTTTTGTGGTCACATAGCAACTGCCTCAAAGAGTTTTGCATACCATTCCGATGAAGTAAAAATTAGTTTTTTTGTTGCAAATGAACGAAAAACACCAGATGGTTAAATAATGATCTTACTAAGTAATAATATACAAGTACATTCATAGATAAATAAATATATCTAATTTAGACTGTGCACATTATTCTGTTGCATGGAAGGCCAGCTAGTAAGAGCTGTGCGGGTAAGCCTCACCCTCTGATCTGGTGACTGACAAGCATATGCGGTCTTTAGCATCTATGTTAGCATGCCTAGGAAACATTGGCTGGAATCCCAATTAGAGTTGTGTGAGTAGAAGTGGAAGGGTTACGTTGGTGCCGTGACCCAGATGGGGATGAGGTTTAGGTAGGTCAGCACGTAGTAAACCTCACTCCACTAGTCTGGTGACTGACAAGTAGATACAATTTATAGCATGTTAGCGCGTTAGCCGTTAGCTCGCCCCCCTCTCCCATGCTGGAAACATCGGTTTAAATCCTGCTTAGAGCTGTGTGAGTGCTGTTGAGTACAGAATGGGGTTACACTGTCAGGAAAGAAAATGCAAAAATGGTACCTTTAGCTTATCACTTTCGCTATACTTTTAAGGTACTCTACCCCTAAAGGGAACATATTAATATCGGAAGTTACTTAGTACCCTTAAGAAAATATCATGCACCATTTATGGGTAGATAAGGTGTATAGGTTTCCCTTTGAGTGAACTGGCTTAGTGTCAAATTGTTGCACACCTAAAAGGTTTTTGCCATATTTCTTTTTTCCTTTTCCTGTTCAACATGACCTTGTCAATAGTTTTTGTTACATGCTAACTCTCTAGATGTAAGCATGTTTGTGATCTCTCCCCTGGACTTTGCCTCCTCCTTCTCCCAGTATCTGATGGTAGTATTGAGCTCAGAACTGTGATTTACATCTGAGCTTCTGTTCAGACGTAAATGGGACGTTTAGTCTTCTCTAATGGTTCAAGGTAGCATTAGGCACAGATCGTTTCAATCAGTCACTGATTGGTTGCAGCACAGAGGTAAGAATGACCTGTCTTATCTCTTCTCAGCTCCATCCAGACTGCATCAAAGTTTGTATAATTTTACTAGGCGCTTGAAGAATTAACTGCTGACAGATGTCTTGATATATCCTCCTGTCCAGGGACTTTCCCCCCTTTTTCTCAGCACCTGCCAACGGTGAAAGAATTGAGAAAGTCTTCCATCCATGAAACGGTCACAAACCTACACTAGTGACTATCCTGAGCTGTGACGTCAAAAGCGTTAAAATTGAAAGTTCATTTTAAACTTTTAAGATCCATGCGACCTTCAGAATTCAATTGAGAATTGAAAATCCTTCATTTTGAAAGTAGTAGACATGAAGCAGAATTATAATTCAAGGAGGTGAATTGAAATGAACTGAATTAATGTTTAACGTTTTGACAAAAGCTTGTTTGAAAGATTTGAAAATAAAAAGTTTGATGGTTTATAGGCCTTACACATAGGAAAATAGTTACATTTTAATACTTTAATTCAGAAAGGATGCATGAAATTGATCAAAAGTGGCAGATAATACAAATTATAATTTTCTATTTATATTAGAATGATTTCTGAAGAATAATGTGACACTGAAGACCGTAGTCATTTATATTTAATGTGATTTTATATGTTAAATTGATATTTTAAATAGTAGGTGGGTGATTGAATTAGTATTTCAAAATGTTACTGTTTCTTATAGAATTTATCAAATTGATGCTTCCTTGTTGGTGAAGGAATCATATGTCATTGCATGGAAGTGAATGACCACGAGTAGTTTAGAAGAAAAACACTACTAATATGTAAAAGAGCACTGCAGGGCAGGCAGAGCATGTCTCCAGATCTACACAGGCAAATCCTCGAAGATCAATAGCACCAGTGTGTGTGTACGTGTGTGTTTAGGGAGGTGGGCCATGAAGGATTATGCTGTCAAAATACTATATCCTCATCTAAACAGCAGCTCCATTTCTCCGGGTGTCCTAATCCCTGCAGTCACCCAACTACAGCTAATTCACATCACTGACGCCCCTCGCTCACACTCCTCCCTCGTTCATCGGGGCTGCTTTTCTTCTGCCACTGTTTGACTCACGCCCTCCGTCCCTTAGTCCTTTATCCACTCCATCACCTTCATCACTTTGTCTTCCTCCAGTGTGTGTTTTTGGAGTGACTTTCTCGCCTAGAGGCTCTGGTATCATTTTCTGATTCTGTTGGGATATTCTCATGAGACTGAACACATTCAGCATTTAACTTCCTTTCTCTCTCTCTCTCTCTCTCTGCACCTTTATTTTCTTGCTCATTTTATTTGATTCGTTTTTTCATCCTCATTCTTATTCTCATTGTATATGTTCTCTCTCTCAGTATTCCCACTTTCTCTACGCCTCCCCAAATCTCTTGGCAGTCTCTGCAACTTGCAGTCCAGTCCATCTGTTTTCATTCATTAGGACAGATCTGCTTCTCTGGCTATCTGACACCTTTTCACGTTGTACTGCACAATGTAATTAAGAAAGGCTGCGGAATCATGTCTGCGGAGCCCGGCCAGACGCTTCTCAGCCCTTTGCTCTTCTCCTCTTCACCTCCTCCTTGCCTTTCTCCTGCTTTCACAGATCTTTGCTGCAGGTGATTAGAGGAATTGTTCAGCCAACAATAAAAATTCAGTCATTATTAACTCACCCTCATGCTGTACTTGCCAAACCTGTGCGCAGTTGTTTTATCAGACTTATATTTTCCAAATCCAGGGAAACCACGCAATAGCTTTGTGTGTAGAAAAGACTTCAATTTAAGCTGTTAATTACAGTAAATCTTTTCAGTTGCAGGTTTTATTTCATGTCTTGCCATGTGTTACCCTTATTTGATTTACACACTCCTAAAAATAAATCCATATTGGACTCGATATTTCCACGAAGAGTCCTTAAAATCCATGGACATGTAGCAATGTTAGTAACTCAGGGAAAGCAAACATTCAAACACTTCAAAATAAAGAAACACAAAATAAAAGTAATTGTGGCAGCCCCTCATGGACGAATGCCACCCAAACACAAATAAAACAATGTAAATACTTTTATGCTTGCACTCCTCTGTGAGATACGCTCATTATCAATCACGGCTCTGGCCTCGCGCAGACCTCGCCCTGCTCGCCACAATACATGCTGAAATACAGTGGTACCTCGAGATACGAAATTAATCCGTTCCGAGGCAGCCTTCGTATAATGAGTTTTTCATATCTTGGAACACATTTTACATGTAAAATGGCTAATCCGTTCCAAAAACACCCCATTCAATTTCATAATAAAGCTAAATTGACCTATAAACAATGAAATAACGTAAAATGTCGAAGCTTACCTTTCGAGTGAGGCTATCTCCGAAAGTGGCGGCAGAGGAGGAGGACGACAAACGGAAGATAAAGTAAAGTTTCGGGTGCGGAGTGGCTGAGCTAAAGCACGCCAGCATGTACGGATAGAAGATGCATGATGGGAGGGATGCTGTCCAATTAGAGAGAAGGATCTCATGGCTTGGCTAGCATCAGGAACCAATGGGAGAGCAGGAGGATGGTGGCGAGTCTACTATAACTAAGATGGCGGCGTGCGGCGCGAGTTTCAAAATTGTTATGGGGCGAATCTCGGACTTTCAGAAACCTTTCGTATCTTGAAAACTTTTCGTATGTAGAGCAGTAAAATTATTCGTCTTTGCTTTCGTAACTTGGATTTTTCGTAAGTTGAGCCTTGCGTATCTTGAGGTACTACTGTACAACGGTTCTTTACGTAGGTCATTTAAGGTGGATAAGGGTCCTTTAAATGATTCAAATGTTCTCCACACTAAGAAAACAATGGTTCTTTTCAGGACAGTTTACTGAAAGGTTCTTTGGGAATCCAAAGAGTGTAGCATGAAATAATGGGTTAATAGCAACTACATTTCTTTCACACATAGTATTGTATGATTTCACCAGTCTTTTTCAGAAGGACTACTTTTATGTCTTTCATGTCTTTTGTATAGCTTGAGGCATTTTTATTTTGTTGTATGTTGAAGAGTAGTGTAAAAAGTCTTAAAAACATTATTTGGTGTCCCAATGTCAAATATTGACATGGGTGACTAAATAGTGGGACTATCCCTTTAAGGTGACATGATTCTGGCTCTTTGCTCTAGTTGTTCTGCCAGACTCAAGGGTGGCACTTTTTATGATGGGCAGCAGATGGTCACAAATGTGAAACTATCAGAAGCTGACATCAACAGTTGACATTGATTTAATCATCAGGTGCTAACCCAACAATGCAACATGTTCTACACTCTCATTCAAACGTTTGGGTTTGGTAAGAATTTTACATGTTTTTGAAAGAAGTATCACAAAGGTTGCATTTATTTGATCAAATATACAGTGAAAAATCTGTACAATTGTAAAATATTATTACAATTTAAAATAGGTTTTATAAATAACCATCCAGTCTTCAGTGTCATGTGATCTGTCAGAAACAGTTCTTATTATTATCAATGTTGAAAAAAGTGCTGTTTAATATTTTTTTATATATTTTTGTTTCTTTGATGAATAGAGATTAAAAGAGCAGCGTTTCTTTGAACTAGAAATCTCTTATCTTCACTGTTACTTTCTATCATTTAAATGCATCCTTGGTTAATAAAACGATGTGCCTGTATACACGCGCACACACGCACATCACTCTAATGATGGACAAAGCACAAATCTCGGACATTTGCTGGTGAAAAACCTTGTAACTGCATTTGAGCTTGACTTTGGAAAAATGAATTAATAATACAACGACACACGCAAGTGTCTGACCATACATTAAGCCACAATAGTAACTTTGATAGCAACAAAGTGAAGCCCTATTTAAGAATCTTTTTTTCTTTTAATAGTAGATCTACACTAACCAGCAATTTCAAAACACTGGTTTGAAAAAAAAAACACACAATGCTGGATAAAACCTGGCATTGTAATATCCTCGAATAAACTCTTGCGATCCAACAGCTTATTCCAATACATTGCTTTGTTGCAATTTTCGTCTGTGCACGGGCAGTTCAATCACATTGGATGTGTCAACGTCACATTTGCATAGGCTGTACTATTTTAATTCATGTTTGGTTGACTGCTGAATTAAAATCTTAAACAGACCAATAAAATAATTCAATGAACCGGTTAATGGTCGTTTTAAATATGCATTTCTGTTCAGAATGTTTAAACTTGATTTCGTTTTCATCTGTGTTTATGTTCCTGTTCAAATTTCATCCACCCTTTTTTTCGTTCCTTGAACTGGTTTGGAGCCCTGGTTCATTCCACACAAGTATAACTCGAACTGTCCCACCCATTACTCAGCAGTTGGGGTCGTACCACTCCTGTGTGTTAGCTCAGTTTTAACGGTCTTGGAGGGAGACAGATTTTGCTGAAAAGTAACCATATTTCTAATCAGGCACCCAACTGGGGCGCCCATACGCTGTTGAACAGACCGGGCTCAGTGTGTCTCGGTGGCAGGCAGCTTGTGTCAGCATGTGTCTCCTCCACACAGCACCTCCAGTAGTGGATAGAGGACAGGCATTTACCCCTCGCTTTTTCTTTTCAAAAATAAAGTAAAAGTAAAAAACACAAAGAGTTGTTGGCATCTGCCTCAGTTTTTGTAGATCAAACACAGAACCTAACGTGTGTCCAATTTGGAACATTCCACAAAAGCTTGTTGGCTTTGTAGAACATTCCAAATCAGTTACTTCAGAGGTTCCATTTCAGTTAGGACTTGGATGCTGCCTTAGAAGGAAGTGGCCTATGTAGGCAACAGACAGCGAGGCGGCTCACCAGGTTTTGGCTTGTTTGATCATGTAACAGCTTTTTACTTGTCTACGTTTCTATGTTGCTCACAGTTGAATCCGATGGACTTTGTCAGGTAAGGGTGGGTGTGGGGAGGGATTTAATGTCCCAATAAGATATAATTCATAAAAAAAAAAAATGTAATAATTTAGCATTTATAATTTATATTAAATAATAATTATAATGAATGCACTCTATGTTATGTAATACAACACTGAGGTGCAAATAATATTAAAACTTAGTGTAAATAGCATCTACTGAAACCACGACTGTGTTTACATGTGCACCAGTAATGCGAATATTTCTGATAATCAGAATAGGGTCTTTATAGCATTAAGATGTTTACATGACAAGCAGAACTCTTCACTCAGTTTACATGCGATTTTCATTATTCTGATTATTCTCCAAGAAGTATGGTTATACCACACAGTATACATATTACCGGCCATTGTATTAATCTACTCGCATCAAATTCAAAATACATTTTTATGGACGTACTGGATATTATTCGGCGCCGTGATGAAAACGGCAATGCTGGGTTTGTTGTAGTATTGCGTTTACATGAGGTAAAGTTTAATCACAATATTTCCAATTTAATAGCTGAAAAATGTCCACTTAGATAGGAACTTTCTAGAGGAACATCAATTAATAATCAATAAAGACCCATATAGTCGCTAAGCAAACTTTCACATTCTTTTCGATCCTGTTCCTCTAAAATAAACTCAGTCATAGCCAGTCATCTCTTCTTTGTAAGCTTGAATCTGTTCTTTTTGTTTGCAGTGAGTGTGATTGACACAACCACCGCGCTGGACAAACAGCCTCGTGGTGAGACGATGTACCTCTGACCGTATCGCACACTGTGACTCTGTCCAGGGCTGCCGAGAGTAAACAGCACATAGATGAGTTGAGTGCTACTACATAAATAAACCTGATCTTTGACCTCAGCAGATGACTCAAGGAAAAAGACAGACATTTTGTCCCCTCAGGCGATCCCCGCGTCAGCCATTGCACTGACTTGAATTGTAAGCGATTGTCTAAGTTTAGAACTCATCCCTGGAAATCTCAAGGATAGATCTCTCACTCCATGAACGGATGCTTAGAATTCCATAAGGAGTACCAACCTACTTCTGTTATATATGAATATATTTTGAGAGGAGACCAGAACAATGGTCTCCAGACCTGATTTGCTGGTGGAATTTGTCATTGTCAACAGAAATGAAGAGGAGAGCATCAGTTTTGTGAGAAAGGCTCATCTGCCATCTACACTCATGTTGAAATGGAAGGTCTTCATAATGATGTGAATGAATATCTAATACATTCACTCCCGGCAGACAGCTGTGTCAAATCCACTAACTGTAACAAGAGAGAAGTTCTCAGCATACTCTGTGCTATACCAGATTTCAGCCATCTTGATATTTTGCTAACGTCAACCACACGGCCTCTTTTCAAAACATGCCATCCAAAAAATATGTCAGAAAACTTGAATGTGCAAAATGATGGCTGCTCTCCAAAAGCTTCTCTCCTGTAAGATTTGACTTACTGGCAAGTTTCAGTTCGCACCTGCTGGGGAGATGCTGTAACTACACCATTCTGGATCCTAAAGGCATCTGTTTCCATTGATGGCACTTCAAATTGTGTTTTTTAAGGCTCTTAAAACATTAAAAAAATATCTATATATATTTGCAATGCATTAAAATGATATTGTTTTTGATATGAGCAAACATGAGTGGCAGCTGAGGCAATATAAAGTCATAGTTTCTAGTGGGGAAAACACTTTTTTTGTTGTTGCTTTTTTCACTTAGATATTGGAAGTTTTTACTTCAGTTAAAGAATGATGGTGGAAACAAATTGTTTTTGATCATAATACAAGCAGTACAGTTTAGCTTGTACATATTTTGTGCTGTGTTAACGACGAACAATGATGACATTAGCTGAAAAAAATACTACAAATTTAGCTGGTGAATAAGATGGACTCTCCCATCATTCACTGTGGTAGAAAATGCTTCCAAATAGGAACTTTCCAGCAGAACAAGGTTTTTCCTTGTGTGCTGCATTTGAGTCTATTGTTATATTTGCTATAAATTATGCAGGAATGAGCATTTTATGTCATGCTGCAAAAAAAAAACACATTTAAAGGAGCTTTAAATTATATGTAAATCACATACTAATATGCTTTAGCAAAACAGCTTCAGCTGTGATGTTGCTGTTTAAACATTTCCTGTTTCAGAGATTTCTCCTTATGTTTCAAAATATGTGCTACACGTTACATCACCCCAGAAAACACCCGCAGGCTGAGCTCAGTCCTGCCATTAAAACAGTTATTGCAGCTTATTATGATTTACTTTAAAGGGATCTCAGTCGCACTGTGTGTCCATCTCTCAGCTGTCCTGCTTAGCGCTGACATGGAGCCGTGTTGATTTGCAAATCTCTCCCCACATCATCATGCATGCAAGACTGAAGAAACAACGAGGAGACATAAAAGACAGAAAATGAAGGAGAACAGGCTGGAGTGACGACACTTTTGGCTTACTTTCAAATATTTTATTTTCAACATTTCTGCTACAACAACAACTTTCTACTGTATTTTGGGCCTAATTAGTACATTTTCTTAAGGATAAGAGGATATTTTAGTATGTACAAAGTGCATAATTAATATACCCAGAAAGTTAAATGTCCTCTGGGTGTTAAGTGTTAATTGCCTTGGCAAATTAACATACCAGCTTTAGCACCTCACTTCCTAAAAATTGCTGAAATGCACACCATGTCTATTCAAAGACAAGGAAAGAAAGTGAGAGAGGTAGAGTTTGAGCCTTGCTTCCCAGTTAGTCAGTCACTCTGTGCGCGTGTCTGGAAAAATGTTGCTTTCATAGAAAGTATACAGGGCTAAGAAGGCATCAAGGCACATTCAAACCCAAGGTTAACAATCATGTCTACCAAGATATTCAAATAAACCCTATCACAGACTGTGATAATGCATTTCTACCATTATCAACATTGCACATATTTTAATTACTAAATAAAATGTAATGCACATTTAAAAAGTTGTGGAAACTCACTCTTTTTTTCTCTTTTGCTATTGGAGAAAATGTAAATACACTATTATTTGCTGCAGACCACTAAACAACTTTACCCATCTATTGAGATTTCCGCTTCTGAGAATCCTGGAAATGTAAAAAGGGTCAATTTTAAGTTAAGCTGCAGTGGCAAAATCTTTGATCAATTCTGAATAAGAGACAAATATCCCAATTGTAATTTATAAGGTTTATTTTCTCATGAGAAAACGTCGACAGTCATACAGATAGCCAAAGTTGCCCTGCAGAGTGTGACGAAGAAGGGAGGGCTCCGCCTGCATTTATATCTCTAATCTTCAAGGCTAAAGGCTCCTAAAACAGTTGTAATTTTCCTCTTCATATCAGGAACACATTACCCTCTTTATACCTCTAGGTGTGGTGTGTAGCTCCCTACACACCATATGTTTTACATTCTAGATTCTACAGAATAAAAAGTACCATTAATGTCACACAATAATCAGTAATGTCAAGAAACAAAATATAATCATGGATAAGAATAAACAAGAAAGCATGTCATTTATAAAATTCCATCACAAAGCAAATGTTCTCTGTGTGCTGTATGCTCACGTAGGCTGCAATTATTTTGATTGAAAATTATAGTAATATTGTAAAATGTCTGTGCTTTCTGTCTGAATATGTTTTCAATATGTTTTCTGCTGCCTCAGTCTCTAAATTGAAAGAAAAAAAAACTCAGCAAATACTTGTCAAACAGACACAAGCAATGTATCTTTTATGAACGTGTCTATTTTTAAATTATCTAATTTAAAACAGCTAAACAAATGTTATATGTTTATGTAATGTGTATGAAAAGAGAGAGATGTCAGTTGATTATCCACTAATGTGAACACGCCTACTGACTCTTTTCAAACGCTAATGATCCGAGTTGATTCATGAGGTGATCCAAACAGTGTCAACACCCACATCAACTCGCTAAAACGCACCAAGTTGAATCACATTCATGTACTTTACAACATCTTGGGACGTGGTGAGGAATAATCCTGGAATAATTTACCTCAGAAGAAGAGCTGATTTCAGTTTCATTGATTGATTAAATGATTTTCAGCTACTCTCATGTCCTTCTAAACACATATGATTTTCTTTCTTCTGTGAAGCACGACAGGAGAAATTTTGCAAAGCCTTACAAACTATGCAACATGTCATGAAAGATTCATAAAAGTAGCCTCATAGTCCAAGTCTTTTAAGCCATGCAGTATCTTAGCCTGATTCAGAGAGTTGCCAGTTTTTGTTTTGGGTTTTATTTTATCTAATACTAGCCGGTGGTCAGGTTAGGCTAAATTACACTTAAATAATAATCAGTTTTTGATGGTTTATGTAGTTCTTTTCACAGGGACATATTTTTTTCCAATACGTTTTTGTTTTTTATTTGATGCTATAAAAACATGGTGTAATGTCATGACCGAGTCCTCGGGAGCGGGAGTACGGGCTCCACCTCAGGACCACTGTTGCGCAGACTCTGGCTCCATATGACGTAATGGGCAACCATTGAAGTCTATGGGTACTTCTCAGTACTTGATACTTCTTCAAGTCCTTGCTCATCCGTCCTCCAACACATGACCCAGAAACTGATCAAACTCCACCATCTTGAAGGAGATCTACATTTTCTGATTGCACCGTGAGGAGGCAAGGAATGAGGGGCAAGGAAGCTTCAAGGACTCGTGAGCATCCTAAGGGAGTGGAGCTAAGATGCCTAAGCCACCTGTATATCCTCACTCATGATGCATTGAAGCTTCCTTGCTGCTCATTCCTCGTCTCCTCATGAAGCGAGAATGAGAAGCACACTATGGATTAGGTTGGTTAAGGCAGTTAGCCCTGCTGGTAGATATCTGAATTACACCGTCATGGTGGGCATTCAAATGTAGCCATGTATTCCAATGAAATAAATTATTTAAAAAACAGGCTAAATTCAGAATGGCATACTACTACACTACTCCTACTACTTCTGCCATATTTTACTACAATAAGCACAGTATGCGGTTTGGAATTCGGATGAAGATCAATCACATGACGTTTCTGACTCATTTAATGGGTTGTAATCTGATTTGAGAAGAAAAATTGAATTATTACCGATCAACTGAGCCATAAATTTCACATGATTGATCCCTCTGTTTGAGTTCTGAATATTTTATAAAGATATGGAAGAAATAATAGGACTATTTTAGTAGTCTGCTATTCTGAATTTACTCATCAGAGAGTGACTGATCAGTCTGGTTGAATTAGGAATAATGTACCATTTGAGCAAAAGCAGGTTCGGGTTTATTTTTATTTTTTGTCATTCACATTTATGGATCTATGCATCCTCAGTTGGTTGAGCGTAGTGTTGTATCTCTTTATTGTGATTGGCTGAAACATCTGCAAAAATCCATCAAAACGGGTTTTACTGTTATCAAAAACTTTTTAACCGAAAGGCAATTCTTTTATTCTGTTAACCATCTTGAGCATTGCAATTTCTCTATTTTTCTTTTTTTTCATACAAGTGGCTCATCCCCTCCAATTTTCACCCTGAAAATCAATGAGTGAGAAAATGTTTTTAGAAACATTATTTGCAGTAGAGTCACATTTTCTTGAAGGCAGTAGTTTACTTTGAAACTGTAGCAAACCTCTAGAGCTCTTTTTAAAACCTGTTACCCATTCTGTGTGTGTGAGCGAATTCATATGTGTAGGTTAGTCTGAAGGACTGAAATGGACATGTTGAGGCTCAGTCAACCAGATGACTCGTCAGTCAGCACACACACACACACACACACACACACACACACACACACACACACACACACACACGGTTCCATCTGCTCAAGGCTCAGTCCGGCTCCAGCTCTCAGTAGCCGTGCCGGAGACAACAGCTCAGACACGGGGAAGCTGAAGGCTGCAGGAGCTGTGAGGTGATAACAAGGTGGTAACAAGGTGTAAGGTTTGTGAGGGTCCACTCCAGCATTGGTTGTGAGGTGACACCTCACATCATTTTTAATCAAGAATTGTGGCATAAACTAGAGAGTGCACACATTTTGTTTCCAGGATTCTGACACTCATGGGCGCTGAGGGTGTCACTGTGGTGGGTTTATTAAGGGCTACGGTCCACAGCTAAATTTGTAATGTTTGGAGGACGTGCCAATGAGGTATGAGTACGGTCTCCTGTAATTGTGGTTTCTACTGAGAAAAACCTTTTTCTATAGGTTAGAATAGAGAGAAATGCCTACAATCTACACCCCCCTTCATAGCGTTAATTCCGTGCTAAAAAGGAACGAGCGCAAAACTGATGTTTGTGCGTGCGTAAATTACATCCGCAAGCGGAAAACAGAGCTACACGTAAATACGGGTAACCGCGAGCTCATTTTAATCATTCGCACGCGAACATTGGCCCGCTCTCAACAGCTATTTTTGCTCCCGCGAGCACTTTTATTTTTGTCAGTCGTGGGGCGGGGCTTGCTCTTGTAATAGTAACATCAAACGTCATTGGTTAGTTCCCTTTTTTCCAGAGGTCAGTTGTGATTGGACGCCTGTGATTGTCAATCTAGAGCTGAGGCAAATATACGATTCAGTCACATTGCATATTATGGTTTTTCTGTCGATTAAATTGTATTAATATTGTTTTGTTGTAATTTCACGTGTCCCAGTCGAGTGATTTAAGACCAAACTATACTTTATACAGGTTTTCTAGGATTTCTTATAAGTAAATGCACAGGTACGACCTTCACCCCGGCCCCTCTGTCAATTTTAAGAAACCAATGTGTATCAACCATTACTGGTTTGATAATGTGACTCAAAGAAGCTCAACAAACCTGAATCCCAGCTCTTTAAGATTGAATCCATTATACATTATTGTTGAGATCACAGTTTTTCAATGATCCTGACAAAAAAGGAAAGTTGTTTTTGCAAAATCTTGCTCTCTCTCTCTCTCTCTCTCTCTCTCTCTTTTCAAGATCTGATAACACATTTAATTTCGGAAAGGTCTCTTGGAATGATGATTAAATGGTTATTACCTGACCAGAGAAACTATGAAGTGACACAGAGCCATTTTTCCTCTCTCATGGTCACTTATTCAAAGTATGTAAATCAGCGACACTGATTGTGTGACTTTTGTGGCGATTTTCAGATTTGTTTGCTTCTATTGAACATGTGATGTGTGATGCACATTGACAGGGAGTCAGACTGAATGCATTGATTGAACGGACATCGTTTGGTCCTGAGACCTCCAGAGAAAGTATATGTACATTTGTTTTTAAATATTTAGACCACTTCTATTATTGGTTGATGTCAGGATGTAAAAACAGTTTCAGCCAGTGTAACAAAAAGTGTTTGCTTACCCTTGCTTTAATAAGTAACCTATCCACAGAAAATATATTCATGAAATGCAAGAGAAGAACATACAGAAAAAAGATAGAAATGAGATAGATCTACAGTTGGTGTATATAAGTTCTCGTTAGAGAAGGAAACACAAGGGGCCACTCGTCTCCTGATTGTCAGTCGAAGCAGAGGGCAACTCTCAGCTCTCCACTGCATATGAACACAGGCTCGGTTAGAGCTTCGGGGGAAATGGGCTGCACGCTCTTGAGAAAAGCAATGTTTTTCTCCTCTAACATGAGTTGTGTTGCAGCTCATCACTGCTGTGATAGGAGCTCATCTTGTGAGAAGTATGACAGGAAGTATAAGGATTTTGGCTTGTTGTGGTACCGTCTGAGACCCAGAACTGTGACTATAACTATCTGTGCCTCAAAGCACTTTAGAGAGGACATCTCAGTTGGGTTTAGAGAAGGAAACATCCAGATTCATTAGACTGAATGATTGAAGCTTGTCTTGGAGGTTATTGAAAAATTAAACAAGCATAAATAGAGAGTAAACAACTGTTGAACAGCCCGATCGCATTAGAAGGAGAAGGAATATGTTGCTCTGTCACTATTCTGCAAGTTTAAAATCATCAACCTAACATTAAAGCTGCATGAAAGGTCATTCAGCATTACGCCATCCAAGCAAATTATTCTGCTCAATATTTTCAATAAAGGGTGAAACTTCAAACTCAGAATAACTTTAAAAAGAATTAAAGGCCACATTGCTTTGTACTTTTTTGAAATTGAAATTGAAAAGACTGGTCTTAATGTGCCATGTTCAAAGTTATGGATAACTTCTTCACTGCAAAATATGAAATAAGTTATATAAAAAATACAAAAAAATCTTGAAATATGGCAATAAATCTCCACCGCCCCTTTCTAAGATAAATGAACTAAAAGTAAAATATTATTTTGCTTGTTTTGGATTAAAAATAACTTAGAATCTTCCTACTCAGGAAAAAAATGCTAATTCTGGTGATTTCTTTAAGTGAATTAAGTATCTCATTAAAGTGTATGGTATAGTTTGTTACAGTTTTATTTTCATTGCTTTTATTTTATACAATTTTATGAGCACAATGATTCCTACCTTTAGAAAACAATGTAATCACATTCTGTCACAAATATTTATTTGAATATTCTGTTCCATTGTTCTTTTCCATTAAAACAAACTACAAACTGCATGCTTGATTTTACAATTTTTGCATTGGTTTCAAGACATTTGTACTCCTTGAATCTAGTTACAATATATATTAATAATAATAATGATGATGATGATGATGATAATAATGATTATAAATGATTTAATAATAAGCGTTAGTGTCATATTTCTGTTATAGGTCTGTTATAGATCCACATCAATGGGCCACTGCTGGTAAATGTCATAATTACACCAACAACAAACATTTTTCAGGGCTACATTCAGCAGACGAGCATCTACCACTGCGATGAATGGGATGCATATGAACATGCTTTCTCCATGTTTTATAGAAGTCTTGGTTTTGATGATTTACTGAATATACCGAAATTCTTGTGAACTGCTCTCATTCCCCTGAATTGAACCCTTATACACAATCTTTCTGACATATATTTAGATTTCAGGTCAGATTTGTTTGTCATCTGGCTGACTTTCTCTCTATTTGTCTTTGGAATTGACTTTTGGTTATTCAGCTTGTGCAGTTCAATTACTCCTCAGGTTTTGAGCCAACTCCCCTTTTAGAGAACAGTATTATCCATATGATCTCCAAGGGTCATATTAATGAAGACAGGGAAAATAATGAATTTATTTTAATGGAGCTCTCAAAAATTTTCCTCCCTCAGACATAGACATTTCATATAAGGTTTAATGAATGCGTTTTAACAGTTTGCCAGGAGTGTATTGATTGAGGAAGCTGAAAGATTTCAGTGAGTCAGACATTTACATAGACGATAGGAAGGCAGTTTTGTCTTGACTTGCCAGAACAACTCAACTGCTCCTGAGATTTTAAGAGATTTCATTTTTTTTCCATGAATGGAAAGTGTAAGGCTTTTCAATTAGACAAATTAAAGACATTAATAGTATTCTGTGCTTAAAAAAATAAAAAATAGCTATTCTGTGTGTAATTATCATATTGTTTTAAATACAATTGGTGGGGAGGTTTTACCCTTAAAAAAAGAAATGAATGATATCAATTTGTGATGCTTGTATGCATTTTGCATTAACTCATCTATATATTTATTATTGCTGGTCTGCTCCACTGTAAAAAGTATATATAAGATAGGATCAAATGCAATACTTAATATTTTATTAATAACTCCTTTTGCATTTTACAGAAGAAAGCGTTACATGACAGTAATGTCTTTGTCTACGTCCTGTTTCCTTCCGTGTGTTTCCATTCACCCGTCACGTCAGAAATCACATCGTTAGTCTTGTCAGTTGTCTAACTGCCTCATTCCTTCCTCTTTTGTAATCAACCTTGTGTTTTCCTTCAGTCCCTGTCGTGTGTTGTTATTATATGGTTGTGGGTCTCCTAGTCCTTTCTCTTTGTCTATGCTCCTAGTTTTGAGTTTTTAAAGAGTTGTTGTTTTAGTTTGTTAATAAAAAATATTGCTGGACTCCTTTGCCTCCTCATCTCCCCAACACACCGTGACAAAACAGGATGTATATGACTATAAATTAATGTTATAAATTAATATAAATGTTGTCTTTAAGCCTCTTTAGCACTTCAGACAAAATACTAGATATTAACTGATTTATAATATCACTGACACACAGCAAGTCTGTAATGAGCTACTGATGCCGATAGTAATGAGGATCTCAGTGGTCCAGTCACACACACAAGACATGTCCACACCTCTGCTCTGGCTCTCTAGCTCTCGGGCTCTCTGCTCATTACCACATGCTGTTACGATGTTATTTTACACCACTAGGTTGATATTCTGATGCCTCCAACATATTAAACCGAGTATTTGAGACCGAGAAGGAGAGTGTTGATAATTAGAGCAAGTGTAAACACCCATCAACACACGTCCTCCATGTTTCTCAAGCACTTTCTGCACAGCTCTCCCCAAATAATCAAGAGCAACCCGCCGTGAAATGAAGCGAGTCCCTCCTAATAAATATTTGGTTTATATTTGGAATTAGCATAGAAAATGCAATTAAAACAAAAACATTTGCGTTCAGATTGTGAAATGGTGCATTCTGATAAAGATCCTCTGGTTTTAATTAGCTGGTTGTGATCAGCGTTTGAATGAAATGTAATCCTTGGATGACTTTTCTGGCAACGTCAGAAACTCAGAGACTGAATTAACCTTCCCATATTTGATTGCCAAAAAGCAGAGTGTGTATCGGAATAACTTTGTTCAGTTTAAATAATGTGCAGATCAATTACTCCTCAACATTGGAGCCAACTTCCCTTTTAGTGAACAATAATATCAATATGATTTCAGAGGTCAAATTAATGAAGACAGAGAATATTATTTTGACTTTACCTCCCTACATTCAATTGCTAAAGAAAAATATATAATTATGTATAGTTAGCTAAATGCATCAAAGTTATGCAAAAAGTGATCTTACGATTTTGTTTAGATTTTTTTTCCTTCTTTTACTAAATTTTTAACAAAATTGTTACCATATTGTTTGGTGTATATGAATAATCATATTATAATATTATGAATTTTACTTCCTCTTCATTACCATACTGTCACTGGTCTGGCCAGCAAATAAGTGTCATTAACATGTTAATGTCGGTGGGCTTTAAATACTATTACAATACTAGTTTTTAGAAATCCAAAGATTTAAAATTATCTGGTTTTGGGGCTTCATTTTGTTCTGGCGTTGAAGATTTAAATTATTTAATCAAAATCAGTGTTGTTGAGTCGCGAAAACTATTTAAATCATTATAATTAATTCCAAGGTGGACTTTCTGTTGTGTTTTGGAATATTGTCATTGTCCTGCTGCAGAACTCAAATTCACTTCAACTTGAAGTCACAAACAGATGGCCGGACATTCTCCATCAGGATTTTTTGGTAGACTGCAAAATGTATGCTTCCATTTATCACAGCAAGTCTTCCAGATCCTGAAGCAGCAAAACAGCTCCAGACCATCACACTAACACCACCATATTTTACTGTTGGTATGATGCTCTTTTTCTGAATTGCGTGGTTACTTTTACACCAGATGTAATGCAACACACACCTTCCAAAACGTTCAACTTTTTGTCTCGTCAATCCACACTTCTCATCAGTCCACATTTCTGGTAAAAATGAAATGAGCCTTAATGTTCCTTTTGCTCAGAATTGTTTTTTGTCTCAGAGCTCTGCCATGCAGGCCATTTTTGCCCAGCCTCTTTCTTATGGTGGAGCCATGGACACTGACCTTAACTGAGGCAAGTGAGGCCTGCAGTTCTTTGGATGTTGCTGTACCTCTTGAATGAGTCGTCACTGCTCTCTTGGGATAATTTTGGTCGGCCGGCCACTTCTGGGAAGGTTCACCACTGTTCCATGTTATCGCCATTTGTGGATAATGGCTATCACTGAGGTTTGCTGGAGTCCCAAAGCTTTTAAGGCTTCATAACTATTTCTAGACTGGATAGATCTTTATTACCTTCTTTTTCATCAGCTCCTGAATTTCTTTGGATCTTGATGTCGAGCTTTTGAAGATATTTTTGAAGACATTCTTGACTTTGTCAGGCAGGTCCAATTTAAGTTATTTCTTAGTTGAGAACAGGTGTGGCAGTAATCAGACCTGGGTGTGGATAGAGAAATTGAAATGAGGTGTGATAAACCTAAAAATGAAAGGGGGCAACCACTTTTTCACAGAGGGCCGTGTAGTTTAGCATTTTCCCTTAATAATAACAATCTTCTTTAAAAACTGCATTTTGTGGTTACTTGTGTTATTTTTGACTAATATTTCAATTTGTTTGATGATCTGAAACATTTAAATGTGACACAAATAAATAAAAAACAGGAAGGGGCAAAACATGTATGTGCTTATATCACATGAATATAATATATGGATGTGACTTGCACTTGAAGCCTTGGAAACTGAGTTAACAATTTAAGTTGAATTACTATAAAATAAAAATCACAGTATAGATTAAATAGAAATATATGAAAATCATAGCTAATTCATATTACCACAAAATTATATAATAGTATATAAATAATTCTCATTCATGACCGGATAGCATGTGACATTTCTGTGAAGAACATCTAGAGGTAAAGAGGTCAAAGTTCATATTTACAGCCAGTTTGCTTGAATGACTTCTAGTGTATTTGGGTAGAATAAGGGCATTGCTGCATTGGTGTCTAGCACACCATAAAATATATGTTGGGTTCATTCTTCTTAATAATCACATTCATATTCTTATCTCAGCTCTAAAGATAATCATTTTCCTCCCGGGTCTTATCGGTGTTTAAACTTCGGTCTACTCATCTACGAACAATTATGCATAATGTTAACTCTAGGGTAACAGCATATTTGGTACAATGACAGGTGTGAAAAAATACAGTAGCAGGAGCCTGAAATGGTCTGCTGACATTTTCACTGCCAACACCAGTTCCATGTTTTCACCTTTAGTATTTGTGTTGAGTTGTGTGCCAAGGCATTAAACACACTGATGTATCGATCTGTTAAACTCTCTTGTCCTTTTTGATAAACCACACAGTTATTCTGTCTATCAAATGGTTCCGGTTCATTTTTACAGACAAACATGATGTAACTCACAATTGCATTGCAGCTCCTTCATTTCTGCTCCATTTAATTACTACGGTAATTATTTGTATAATCTCATTTGATGTACAACCTCATTTCACAGGTCATCTATTGTACTGACCAGGAAAATTAATGAGGATTGTATGCCTAAATTGTGTAGGTGGATGTTTGGTCACACTCACAGGTGAGCACTTACTAAAATGATTGTTTCTGTACCATTTATCCATACAAAAAAATAATAATTGATACTCTCAATCATTTTGTCCTAGAAAGCAATGAGAGTAAAAGGAGAATATATAGAGATTCTCATGTCTTCTAGTCAGATGTTTCTCCTGAGAAAGATCAAACAAAGCATGTATGTCTTTTCATTGTAGGCAATCTTGTTTAGAGAGTCAGACTGGTAGCCCAAAGGTTGCAGGTTCAGTTCTAGAAAAAGAAGGAGGTTACATTTATATAGTGCTTTTCTTGGTTCTCAAAGTGCTTTACATATGCAAGGTTGGAATCTCCTCAACCACCACCAATGTACAGCCTCCACTTGAATAATGCGATGGCGGCCATATTGCACCAGAATGCCCACCATACACCAGCTTATTGGTGGAGAGGAGAGACAGCGTCAGTATATGGGGATGATTAGGAAGCCATGTTGGACCAAAGCAAAATGGGGAAATATGGCCAGGATGCCGGGGTTAAACCCTTACTGTTTATGAAGGACATCCTGGGATTTTTAATGTCCACAGAGAGTCAGGACCTCAGTTTAACGTCTCATCTGAAGGACGGTGCTTGTTGCAGTATAGTGTCCCCATCACTTTACTGGGGTGTTAGGACCCACACAGACCAAAGGGTGACGTCCCCTGCTGGCCTCACTAACACCTCTTCCGACAGCAACCTGGTTTCCAGCAATTTCCCATCCAGGTACAAACCAGGCTCAATCCTGCTTAGCTTCAGTGGGCAACCAGTCTTGCTTTATAGGGTGATATGGCTGCTAAAGTTTAAAGTCTCAAAGTGAGCTCTAATTTGCCAAGATAACAAATTTTGCAATCAAAATTCATTATTTCATTTGAACTTTTAAACTCAAGATCTATTAACAAATTGTTCTATCCGCATTATTTTCTTTATATTCATACTGTGTCAATAATTTTGTCATTTACGCACAGTTTTATCTCTCTAATCTTAGGAGAAACATTTTAAACATTTAATGTTAGGGTCATTTAATTAGTTTGTGAGTAAAGTAATACTATTATTTAGCAAGGACACATTTAAAAAAAATTAGGGTTTCCAGAAAACTGTTAATATCTTTATATTATTATTGTATGTTAACAATTTTGTCATTTTTATTTCTTAGGAGAAACATTTTAGACAAAGGTACTGTTACCATTCAAAATCTTGGGTTCAGAAAATTTTTAAAAAGAAATAAATGAATAATTTGTCAACAAGGATGCATTAAATTGATCAAAACTTAGTCTGACAAAAAAGATTTACCGGTAGTTGATTTTTTGGAATGAATAGACTTAAAGACAGATAGATAGATACAAATATGCATGCATACATAAGAGACCTCTTTCAAAAACATGTTTTTTTTTAGATAATTTATGTTAAAGAATTTAACTGAGCTCTGAAAGAGAAGCTACTAAACGATATCTGACCATCTGAGGATTATCAGTGACCATGAAAAATATTCTCAAATGAGTTCTCTCTTGTTTTAATGGAGAGATTTAATGGAGAGCAAATGTATTCTCCAGCTTCTCGGATGTTAAAATCATCTGATCTGTTATCCATATTCATTTCACAAATTTAATCTTTTAGTGCATTAACAATTGACTCGTTTTTGTCTAAATTTATTTCTGCTAAAGAAACATCTGAGACAGTGTTACTTATTATGAAAGTAAGAAGTCTCCCGAGTTATGAAAATCAACATCTGAGCAACAAAATGTTCCTGTGGGTGACGAATGATCAAATAAGCAACTGTAAAATTGTGTTTTCATATAAATGTGTGTAAATCACTAGTTTAATGGCATCACAGAGTCAATGTGTTTTCACATCTCTGGGGAATCAACCTACATATAGGATCCAAGATAGGAAAAAGTATTGTAAAATAATATATTTCACTCATCACCTTTCATGTCTAATTAAATAATTGCTTTAGATGCTTCCGCAATACAATCTTCTCTCTCTTTCCCCCAAAGTAAACCTTGTTGTCATATCTCGTCATGGAAGTTTGACCTGGTCAGCATTGACACTATTCTTTTGCAGTGCCTCATACGGGTGCTGGATGAGAGCCGAAATGAAGTATTCTTCAGTGATCAGACAGAAATGTGTAACGTGTGTCACTTTCCTCCATCCCGCTGTACTCATCGACTCTTTGCTTTATCGCTGCTTGCTTCTCATCAGCTCTTTCCCATGGACCTTCGACTGACCGTCAGCGGGGACTTCTGCAGAAACGGCCCTCTATCATCTGCTCTCAGTTGGTGCTGATGCCTCTGATCGGAGCTTTGAAAGGTGTTACCGTAGTAACCACACTTCCTCAGCAGTGCACCGTTAAAGGCTGTTGATTGATGCTCCAGAATCGTGACTGTCTACGTACAGCAGCTAGCATCTCAATGGGCACCTTTTGAGACAGTAAAGAGTTGATTAATGAGGTTGACTTGTTTTTTTGCGTGTGTTTGATATTTTTAGCGCCGGGGGTTTAAGGAGCATGTAGCTAGAGACAGCTTCTCAGAGAAGATTCTATCATGCTGACAGTAATGTGACAGACTGTTAGCATGTTAAACTCTTTCTGTGAAATTGCATCTGTAAATGTATCCCCTTTAAAACACCAACCACTACAGCCAACAAAGCACAGCCTTTGTAACAAAAATAGATTTCATGACAATTACTCTCGGACTTCTGATCACCTGTCATCAATATTTCTCGCTATTAGCCAAAATCCTTAAGGATCATTTATTTATTTATACAAATTGCTATTTACATAGATCATCCAAAACATTATGACCACCTGTCTAATATGTCCTCCACGTGCTGCCGGCGTGAGAGGGGCACACTAACAGACGCTAAAGACCGCAGCCTCTAGTGTCAGTCGCTAGCACACCTAAATGAGGACCATTCGCCTCTTGAGGCCAGGGGAGTGAGGTCTTACTGACCTACGTATATTACACAGCCAAGTGTTCACATTGAAGCCAATTTGAATAAATCTAGATTTAAATTAAAAGAGAAAAGATAGTCTATGCATGACCTATAGTTTCATTTTTATCCCAAACGAGGCGATCTGAACATTATGGAGCGCTAACACTCTTGTATATACTCAAATCCAGAGGGCGCTCTCTCACGGGAAGTGCAAAACGGATTTGCAGATGTAATAAATGACATTCCAGGAAATCCCTTATAATGGACATTTTAACTGATGAAACATGAAGACAATAAACACAACATTGTGGAAAACTGTGGTTTATGTTTGCTTTTCAAGCCATTTCAAGGCGTTTATTGACAAAGTATATGAATAATGCAATGCTAATTCCTCATCAAGGGTGCATTTATTCAATAAAAAATTGTAAAAAAAAAAAAAAACAGTCATATCTAAAATATTGTTAATATTTTTTTTATTATTTTGAAATTCCTGTGATTAAAGCTGAATTTTCAGCAGCATTACTCCAGTCTTCAGTGTCACATGATCCTTCACAAATCATTCTGATATGCTGATTTACTACTCAAAAAATATTTCTTAGCAATATCAATGTTGAAAACGGTTTTGCTGCTTAAAATTGTGGAAACTGAGATGCATTTTATTTTTCAGGATTCTTTGATGAAAAGCATTTGCATTTATTACATTTACTAAATGCATTTAATTTATATTTAAATTTATATTTATATTTTATTATTACAAAAATATTAATTTATTTTATTAAGAATAATAATGAATAAAATTCATTTTAATTTATGGGGGGATATCAGTTTTATTGTTCAGCAGTAAATCTGATTTCTTATCAAATTTGAAGAAAGGGATATCAAAAATAAATGAAATCTGTCTGTTGGACAAAGGTCATATAATAGCTGGGATTACACCTGACATTTCTGTTCCCCTCACTGAAATGATGGCGACACTCCTGGTCTCTAGCACCAAACCATTAGCAGCATCCTTCAACTCCTGTAGGTTGCGAGGTGGCTCCACCGTGGATCGAACTTGCTGGTCCAGTTCATCCCACAGATGCTCAATTGGATTGAAATCTGGGGAGGCTAGAGCAACACATTGACTCTTCATCATGTTCCTCAAATTATTCCTGAACAATGTGAGCAGTGTGGCAGGGTGCAGTATCCAGCTGAAAAGGTCACTTCCACCAGTCATGAAGGGGTGCACCTGGTCTGCAACAAAGTTTGAGTCAGTGACATGTCAAATTTATGTCCAGAGCAATGCCCTCTGCCTGCTTGTCATGAACCTGTGCCAGCACTTCCCCAGGTAAACGATGTACACAGCCATCCAGATGATCATCAGAACAGGCGAGCTTCTTCCACTGCTCCGAAATCCAGTTCTGACGCTCACATGCCCATTGTAGGTGCTGCTGATGGTAGACCAGGGTTGTTATACACATTCTGATTGGTTTGCGGCTAAAATGCACTGTATGCTGGGATACATTCCTCCCATAACCATCATTAAAATGTTGTGTTGTGCTACAGTAGTCCTTCTGCTGGCTCAGATCAGATGGGACAGTCTTCATTGATGAGCCTTGGGCACACTTCACCCACCCTGTCACCGGTTTGTGGTTCGTCCCTCCTCAGGCCACTGTTGGTCAAGGCGGCGAAAGAATAACAGATGGACCATGAGGAGCGACGGAGACGAGAGAGGGGAGGAAGAAAAAGAAAAATCTTGGTCCCGTTCCCTGAAGCACTGGCACTCGGCCCTCAACCAGCTGAGAGACTCTCATTCGCAGTGCCATGCAATGGTATTGGACATCCATTGGCAGCGAACTCTGGGTCTTCCATCGCTCCAGCACCACTGCCTCGGGCAGCCACTGGCGGTCTCCGCTCTTTTGTGCTGCCCGACCTCCTCAGCACAGCGATCCCTCTCACTTCAACACTGTGTCGCTCCTCGCTCCCGGTGTTTCAGCACCAGTTTAGCAAGATTAATTGATAAGGGAACCAGTGAACACAAAACAAAACACAAAAGTAAAAGCGGCAGGCCCTCCCAGACGACTGCCGCACACATATAATCAAAATACAACATAAAACAGTCCAGACCTGGTCATCTTTTGTCTTTCACTCCTTTTATGCTTCTGAAGCTCCTCCGTGACAAACTCAAGACTGGTCTCCTCTTTATTAATCCCACCACTGGCCTTGCCCCGCTCTCATGGCTCTTGACCTCGTCATGCTTGCCACATTTGCATATTTTTCCACTGAAGTATTCTCTATAAGGAATGAGGATGGTGTAACATCTATTTCTATCATCATAAATATCCAACCTTTCTGTAAGGACTCGGAGAAAGCTGGCATGAACACATCTGGATAACTGTCTTTCTCTTCTTCTTTGTTGACATAAATGAGATCTCTCTTGGCAAAATAACTGGTGTTCACTGTGTTTCAATAATATGGATAAAGAGTTGTAAAATGGATATGGGTGGAGTAAATGATAATCTGGAACTGCTCGGGTTAAAGGTTGAAATTCACCCTTCTAATCTCATTGCAAATTCACACAAACGTGTGCATTTCCTTTTTTTCATTAAATCCATTTTCCAATGAAATGAGAAACTACTCTCTGGTAACTCCTCTAGTTAGTCAGTCTGCCCCTTTCTCACAATCGACTGCAAGCGTTCAGTTCTGCCTCCATCCAATCAACAACAGATTCACAGAAAGTGCCCACCCTACATTTTTTGTTCCTTTCCAATAATTTGTAATTTGAACTTTAAAATACCGAAAAATAATGACTCTTTACCATCATCCATATGACCTGTTATATGCATGTCATATAATTATAGATGTTATCTCACTGGTGGATTAATAAATGATAATATGGTGACTTTGTGAAATGGTGTGCCTAATTAGACAGACTTCATGCACATATTAGCCTATGCTAATCACAAGATTAACCTCAGGGCCAAAGGTTTCATTCGCTTTCCCCCCAAGGTGATTAATGTAATGAAACCCGAGAATTTATTCATCGGTGAATTTTGCGATATAGAATCCATTTGCATGCATGTATCAAAGCATGACAGTAAGCAAATATTCAGGCTTGATTTTCAGGGATGCTTTTTCGAGGTTTTGGCCTTTTGTTCAGAAGGCATCAAGGTGCATAAAGTTATTTATAGATGAAGAACAATTTTCTCTGTAATGACATCAGGCCATGCATCATTTCTCCCAGACGAGTGTTAGCATTTGTGGCCAGGCCCATTAACACATTGTAATGGAACTGTGACATTGACATGCCTCGGAGGGTAGACACACTCACACACGCTCAGGCTTCTATTAACGTAGATCACAGCTTGTGTACGCTGATTGATAGAACATCCTTGTTTTATTTACGGTATTGTTAGCCGTAGGTAAATAACACAGCGTAATCTGGGCCTGTCGCTCACATTCCCCACAGGAGCAAAGGGCCCTATCAGAAATCTGCTCCCGACCTCTGGCCAGCCAGCTGGAAAATTATCCATTGTAGATTCATTCAAAAGTGTGTTTGTGTTAGCTTGCCTGTGTGCATTGGGGAATGACTGTAAATTAATGGAAATTGTGAATAAGTTTGGAAATGATCAACAAAACCCTGACAGGCTGTCTGTTACTGTGACTATGGAGCTTATGTACACTTAAAGGAATACCTTTACATCATATAAAACAACCTACCTACATGTCGCTCTTTATTATTTTAATTATGTTTTGAAACATAAAAGATGATTGGCAGTGTAGGGGATTTACAGTAAAGACCCGAGGACCAGATATGTTGAATGAAGACCAGGAGTCAGAAGTGCAGTCAATAGAAGAAATTTTAGTGAAGTTTAGTTTGCAGTTTCATCAGCAGAAGCTTCAGGTCTCACAAGAAGTTCGTAGGCCTCCTCACATACAACAACATTGTTACAGCAATTATACTCTAACAGAGGGTATTAACTACGTCAATGATGACGTTTAAATGATTCTGATTGGCTAAGAAAGAAAGAAAGAAAACTAGTAATTTTCCACACAAGAGCAGACAGTCTGAAGCATATCTTTGTTGATCACATGGTTGACGGATTAGTGACCTTCCACGTGGCTTGTCGAGAACAACAAGTCATTCCGTATCCTGATGGTGCCAGTTAATCACCTCACCAATACAGACCATATTAATACACACACACACACACACACACAGATACACAGCTTCTCCAAGGCTGAACTCGGCTCAGGCTCCAACTATCAACAGAAAGACTCTCAAAACATTCTGATAACATGTTCTATCTGGTGAGAAGTGCTGACAATTTTCATCCTTACTCTATGGAAAAATACAGAAAAGCAAAGAAAGGCTTTAAGTAATAATTGGTTACATAGCTGATAGACTGTAGTGTACAAATAATGAAAAGAAAATAATATATATACACAAAATAAGAAATATATACAATATATACAAGCGGCAATGGATTTTCAAATCGTCTCTATCAGCAGAATATATGAGCAGCATGAAACAAAAATTGGATGGTGATTTATACAGCCAATCATGTGACATTCAAGCTTACTTCCACTTAAAATAATAAAATCAATAAATAATAATAATAAACTTATTGTAAATTGATATCTTGCAACATTCCTTTTTTTATTGTGACTTTATATTTCACACTATTTTGAAAAAAAAAAAAAAAAAAAATATATATATATATATATATATATATATATATATATATAACAAAAAAAATCTCAATTGCAACAGCGTATCTCACAATGTTTTTTACTTTTTTTTACTCATATTCCTACTAGGACTTATTTGAATATGTACGGTAACTTGTATGTCACAATGGACTTTATTTATTATTTATTTATTTGTATTTATCTGAGACTGCAGATAAATTAACTTGTTAGCATGTCGTGCAATTAATGTTACTGTTACATATCATTCCATATCTCATGTCCATATCATTAAAGACTTGCAAAACCAATTATGGGTCAGGAGGCATAACAAATAATAATGAATAAATATTTGCTCCCACACATATACAGAGAGAGAGAGATGGAGAGATAAATAGATAATAAAAGATCTGTCTGTCTGTGTGGATTTTCAATGGTCAATCGTCATCAAGTGAAATCAGAAACCAGCCTTATAAACTCAAGAATGTGGCTTGGTCTCCAAGTAGCATTAAAGTGCTTGATAAGCACCATAATTATCTACTTCAAGGTTCTCATCAGCTTTCTCAAGCCACTGTTTGTTGAGTAATACAACGCACTTGACAGCAGGGACCCTCGCAATCAGTAATATGATTTCACATGCACCAGGTCGATATATTCAGTGCATGATGCATTTCCATCAGTGCACTCTAGGAGTGTACATGGCTAAATTTGAAGAACATTTGTGTGTTCATACATCTGTATCTAGATCCAAGTCTTACTCCGCAATCATGCAAAGGATAAGGTTCAGTTTTCTTTGGTTGTTTGACCTTTTTCACTCTGTTCTCCAGCTAGTATAACTGTTAACTGCAAAAAAACCCTTCTGAATATCTTGTCTAGACAAGAGTTACTAAAGGCAGCGTGGTTGGGAGCATTTTGCCATTATCTCTATAAGTGAGTGATTGTGGTGTGAGAGGTACTGGTGGGCAGACAAAAGAGTCGGTCAATGCTCAAATGAATCAATCAGCCACTGAGGCATGGACATGAGCTGTGGAGACTTGGTGGTTTTTGTAGTTTGGCTCAGAAAAGCTGTGAAGTTTAAGATTCAGTGTTGATCTGTTCTCCCTGTGATCAAATTTCTTTAGATGACAACATGGAGACTCTAGGGAACCATTGACTTTTAGCAAATGCGCCATTACTTCCTGTTCTCATTTTATATTTTTAATAGACCGGATTCGGTTCTTGATTACGGATCGATCTGTAGATCTATCGTTACCTTGGTGTTTTTTAATTCTTCTGACAGACAGACTGTTTTCATTATACAATTAACACTTTTATCTCAAAATTTGATTTCTCGTGTTTTGGCTCCACAACAGGATGAATCTCACAAACCTGTAAAGAACATTACGTTTATTTGGTATATTTTAGCAGAAAACCAAGAAAAACGTGATTCCTTACATGTCGAATCTCACAAAACTTGTAAAGAACATGCATTTTAATTGGATAACCTGGTAGCACTTTATGGTAAGGGTACATGAATTATCATGAATTCATGCCTAAACTCATGCATGAATTATGCATCTCATGACTCATAAAATGAAGGTTAAAAGCCTTTGATTCATGACTTTTTGGACGAACAACATCTTAATTAAAGCATTAACTAAGATGAGTACATCATCATGAATTATGATTTATTACGCATGATTATGTTTTCTTTGTTCACAGAAAACCAAAAAGGTCTTTACAAGCCATTGTGGATAAAGCTACGGTTAAGGATGAGTCATCATGAAATCATGCAAATTCATTATGAATTTAATAAAATGAAAGAAATTACTGAAGGAATATAGAAAAATCCACATTACCTCATGAATGCATGCAGGCTAGAACAGTATATCAATTAATGTGAGAACTCAATGTGTGGCCCCTTAACTAAAGGGAAGAAAGAAAACATGATCATGCGTAATAAATCATAATTCATGATGATGTACTCATCTTAATGCTTTAATTAAGGTGTTGTTCATCCATGAAGTTATGAAGTAGAAGACATGTTGGGTCATGAGATATTAATGCATGAACCAATGCATAATTCATGCATGAGTTTATGCATGAATTCATGATGATTCATGTACCCTTACCATAAAGTGTTACCGATATCCTTGTACCATAAATCCTAATATCAGGGTTTCCCAGATTGAGGTTTGTCATTGAACTGCGGGGGTTTGTGAGTTTAATGAAAAATCATAAAAATCTAAAAATAAAATAAAATGAGAAGAGCAACGGAATCAATCAAGCCAACAATGTGACAACAATATGCATGTGTGTGTATATATGCAATTCCTCAAACTCTGAAGACCTTCTGAATGTATATAAGGCATTTTTAGAAAGGAAAATGAAAAGATAAAAAAATAGGGAGAATCAATGGATTATGAATATTTTACTGCCAATTATAGCCATTATTGGGTTACTCAATTATTATATTATCTTTGAAATTATGTGTTTAATTGTCATGCAAATAATATGTCAGTGGAAGAAATCTTCATGGTCTGAAATAGTTCCACATTTTCTTTTTGTGAAAATAGTTATAAACGTAAACAAAAAAGTAGTAGTAAATTTCATTATTCAAACCACTGCTCTTATGTTCCTTTTAATCACGTTGTGCTGCGGGAAATATCTTTCCAATACAACAATACCTTGTGCAGCTAAACATACATGACAGTTTATTCATAATGTTCTTAGTTGTTCCAATAAGACGAGTGCTATCCGTTTATGTAATCACATTTTCCCACAGTCAAAGAAACATCAACAGAGACTCTGGGCAACTTTCTTCAAAGCAGATTTGAGGGGAAGCTGGTGTTTTCCCAAACTAATGATAATGGGTCTTTAGTCAGTGAGGAATTTAAGATGAATGGTTTAATATCTTTTGATGCGATGCGTAGAGTAATTCGAGGAAAAATAAATGAGGGTAAAGTATAGACATTTGGAGAAGTCTCAGAACTGGGAAAATCTGTCATGAGCTCTTATAACCAGACGACACCGTCTGCATGGACTGCTTTAATGACGCACCCAAGTGTGACAGCGAGAGAGAAATATTTAAGGTGTTCTTATGAATATAACCTCTCAGAAATTATTTTCTCTGCACTCAAACATCTGCACTCATGAGCTGCCTACTGCTACTGACAGCTGCCTCCTAAGGGAACATCCTTACTCAAACTGAGCCTCATAATTTGGCACACTCTGCAGAGGCAGTAACTGATTTGCCACATCTTTTTCGATAGATTTGGGCATTAGGATGTTGCTCATTGAATATCGTACTCTAATAATCTTAAAAATACACAGAGCACACAAACATTGGGTAAAACTATTTTCTAATCAAATTATTTGCAAACTATTATTTATATACTATTGTAGTATTTATAGAACTTATTTTGTCTTTTTGTACTCTTTTTTTCTTATTCCATTGAACTTTAATTTATTTCAGTTTTAGGAATTTTATTGCTTAAACTTAACAGTTTAGTCTTCAAGTCTTATGTTTAACTTAACATTTAACATAGTTTAGCATTTCTAATTTTAATTCCATAGTATTTCAACTAGTTTTTATTTTATTTCTTATCAAATTCTGAAGCAGTTTTAAATGGTTTTAGTTAACAATAACTATCACACCCTCACTTCACAAAGACTCATAGTTTGTTTTCATGTTTCTTTGTTTCTGTTTTCCCGCCACACATTAATCACCATGTACACTTATCACAGCTGTAAGTCATTTATGTTCACGTGCGAATTATGTTTTGGGTCGTTTTTCGTGATGGCTGCATGTGTGTAGAAACACTGCTGTTACGTTACCTTTGTTTGTTTTTCATTAATGTGTTTTGAACTCTTCATCATAGTCTTCATCCGTAACTATAACACTGATTGCAATGCATTAAGGGACGGTCTTTCGAATGCATTACTGCCTTAGAATAAGGCCAAACATGAAGCATGAAATGCTCCCTACTTAGGCAGCTAATTGGGTGTTGGAACAGAGCCACACAGTACAAGTCCTGAGGTTGAATTTCATTCATATCGGGCTAAGATCAGGCATGTGGTCTAGAAAAACATACACTTGTGCAGCTGTGTTTGACTGTACACATGCAATTCCAAACAGTTTCACGGTGCTGTAATTACACAATTATGCTGGAATTAAACCATCTTGAACACGTATTAGTGCATGAGTGCTCAGCTGGGAGAAAATAACATTTTTGAATAACATTTATTAAGGCTAATTTATCCATTGCATTAGTAAATCAACTCATTTTCAGTGATAAAACAACATCATAGATGTCACTACTGGACCGCATTTTAGAAATATCAAGAGTTGTATAAATATTCGCTGCATGGATTCGTCATCATGGCCAATTTTTGGTCCCCATGAGGAAAACGGCATATAAATCATATTGAAGTGTTTTGAAAATGTAAAAATGCTTAACGTTTTCTGTGATGGGTGGGATTAGTGTTGGGAGAATATACAGTTTGTACAGTATAACAATCATTACTTCTATTGGAAACCTGTGTGTGTGTGTGTGTGTGTGTGTGTGTGTGTGTGTGTGTGTGTGTGTGTGTGTGTGTGTGTGTGTGTGTGTGTGTGTGTGTGTGTGTGTGTGTGTGTTTGTGTATAGGTCTGAAACAAAACACCTGGTTCCTCCAATGACAGATAGCACTGGACGTGATGCATCCCATGATGCCTCATCAGAGGGTTTACACTCACCGCAGATTCCCAGTTCAGGGATGACAGCCAGAGAGGAACTTGAAGACAGAACAATGCCTACTTCATGTTTTGGGATTCATAAATCCTGACTTGTGGCTGTAGTATTATTTATTTGCACAAGCTGTCCTCAGTACTTTAGCAATGATTCACTAATGGGATTATGCAAATCAAGTAATGGCCAAAAGATTTTTGTACTTAACAAAACATCTGGACAAATGTCATTATGATGCTCTTCTCTCACATTTGGTCAGCTTTTGATGAACATCCAGCTGTGAGCAATACAAAATGTACAAACATCTCATTTAAACATAAAGAGTATTCTGTGCCTGGCAAGTAGAGATGAGTTTCCTGAATAGGAATGGATTTACTGAACTGCTTTGTTGTTTTGGTCAGACTTCCTGCTAGCGCAATCAAACCCCCCTCTATCCCCCATGCTTGTTCTACTTGTGTATGAAATGTTTGAAACTTTGTATTGTAAGCACTCTTATGTACTTTGCATCTTCAGGACAAATCGCTTTCTGTACTCCTCAAATTGTAAGTCAGTTTGGATAAAAGCGTCTGCTAAATGAATAAGTGTAAATGCAAACTGTATTCTCATCTACTTTCGGATCAAGACAGAAAAACACCTGAGATTATTCTACCCATTTCTCAATGCTGAAAAATGCTCGTCCCACCAATCCTCAGTGCTTTTCCTTGGATATAATATCAGCAGATATGGCATCCAAATGGACAGGGGGAGCATTAAGATCTGGCCCACTCCTACCACCATCAGGGAACTCTAGTGCTTTCTATTTGCGAATTTCTACAGACAGTTCATCATTGCCTGCCCACTAACTGTTGAAGAACAAGAACAAGTCTAAGTCTCCGTCCTATCCATCAGCCAACGAAGCATTCCTACAACTCAAAGAGGCCTATAACAGCGCACCACTCTTATTAATTCCTGACCCCAACAAGCCTTTCGTAGTGGAAGTAGATGCTTCTACCATTTGGGTAGGTATGGTGCCGTCTCAGAAGCAGGGGATTCCAGCCAGGCTATTCATGTGCCTTCTTCACCAAGTAGCTCAGCCAGGCAGAGAAAAATTACGGCATCGGCAACAGAGAGCTCATTGTCATCAAATGGGCCCTGGAAGAGAGGATGTATTGATATTTAAGTGAAGCTAGACTAACTACCAAGCTCGTTAGGCTCTCTTTTTTTCAAGATTTAACTTCCCCCATATCGAATTGTCCAGGTACCAAGAATGGAAAGGGTGATGCTTTTTTCCTGTCTGCATGCTCCTGAAGAGGTGAGCAAAGAACCTGAGCCCATTCTGCCCACCAACTTGATTGTTGATTGTGAGGCCCATCCAATGGTCTCCTGAGCCAGCAACTTCCTCCAATTCCTCCACAGCTACTCCACCAGGGTGTCCACCTTATCTTCCATATATTCCCAGAGTACAAAACACTCCATTCATCCACTCTGTCCACTTATCTCTAGAAATAGCACCCTCTCGGTGCTGAAAGACCGCTTGTGGTGACCCAACATGGAAAGGGATCTGAAAAGGTTAATTTAAGGTCCATCTCTGACTGCGCCATCTCAAAGAGCTCTCACCGTCTAACAATTTCCAAGCGTTATCTGCTGCCCATTTCCAACCGGCCATGGCCACACCTAGTTTAGTTGACTTCATCATGGACCTCTGGTTGTAATTGACTGATTTTCAAAGTTATGTTGTCTGCTTTCCCTCAAGGGAGTCCCAACGGCCATAGAAATGACTGATCTCTTCTTCCATCATGCCTCCAGATACATCAGAACCATTGAGGATATCATGTCTGATCATCAGCCTCATTTCATTTTCAAGATATGAGAGGCCTTTTTAACTATCCTAGGTGTGAGGTGTAAGTCTCTCCTCATGATATCATCCCCAGTTGAATAAGCAGATGGAGAAAAATCTCACTCAAGGAGAGTGGTCGCTTCTTACTAAATTTTGCCAGCGCTATCAGACCTAAATCATTGAAAATATATATTCTGACACTTTATTCCAGAAACAGAAATGAGTGAATACACCCATTTATTTATTTGAGCATGTAGAGACAGTTTGTTTTTTTTCATCTTATTAAATTGTACTTGGAATTCCATCTTGTGATGCAGAAATCCTTCTTATAGCTCTACAGGTTCATAAATACAGAAAATAACCAGTTCGAATTCTGCCCCCGGTTTAGTATACATCACATTCATACACACAGGCTGTGTGTAAATATAGGACTTGTTTGTTTTTTGATTGGGCTGTGTTATTTATTGGATTTCAGAGTTCTCTATAATGGTGCATTGTGCAGAGTTCCCTGCCCAGCACCATTATTGTTCTGTATTTCAAATCGGACATGAAGAGTGAGCCTTTAATAACCAAAGCCCCAGCTCTCCAGTTATTCCACAAACACTTCACTGTGGTCGTCAAGGTAACCACTGTCCCTCTCCCAGTGGGGAAGTAAGTTTGGTAGGATTGTTCATTGAATTTGTTAAAGTGAGGGGCCCTACTTTCACTGAATCTCTCCCGCAGCACTGTGGCCCTTTAATGCTTCTCTTGTTTGACATTCACTTACATTTGCTCGGTTTAATTTGTGCTGCTCCCTGCTCTGTGTTTGATTGCTGTTTTCCATTCTTTCAGTACAAATGACTTGTGACAGCAAACCGGACCACTGAACGAGGGGAATTTCAATGTTGGCTGTGTTGCCGGTGACAGAAAACCAGATGAATCTCCAGCGAGAGCACGCTCATCGTCTGCGATGTCAAAGACAAAGGATTTGAGAGGAGTTGAATTTAAAACCTGAATTATAAAGCAGGAAAATGTTGCTGCATGTGGGTATATTTCACATCTCATGGATCAGCAGTGAAGTTAACTCTGAGACAAATGATGTTGCTTAGAAAACGTTTTGCCACAGAGACATTCAGATGAGTTTCTTTCAAAGACCCACTGAAGTGCCTTGAAATGCTTAGCATTATTCAATGTGTTGACGTAACTTCCACTGAAACAAGGAGACAGGGTAAAGCATTTCGAACAGCTCCTCCCCTTTTTAAAATAGCCAATAGCATATTGTTTATTTCACAGCTCGGCCAGAGCTATTGAGCTCGGTAAAGCCACAGTTTCCTCCTAATGGCTAACCTTCCATATCACTTTAAAGGGGACCTGTCATGCGCCTTTTTATAAGATGTAATAAAAGTCTTTTGAGTTTTAAGTTTTATGACGTAGTATGTTGTTACGTGAAGTGTCACGTATTTCAAAATGTCATGTTTAATTCAAGTTTCTGAAATTTTGTACACGTTTTCACATGTGTAGCATAGGCTCATGTTAACCAACTACATTTTCAACCAATTTCAATTGTTAGTAATGTTGAGATCATAATTTTTTTACAATTCAGTCAATTTCTGAAGGACATCACTGTAATCCTAATTTAGTCAAACAAAAGCCACATTACAGAATTTAAGTGGTTATTAATGCCGTTTTATGTGGATTTCAGGCAAAAGACTCCATTTGCGCTATATTTAATCTCATCAGTGTTTAGAACAAATTGATGCATTAAACAGATCTCATTTATGATTTTTCTTAAGGGAGACTTAATTAATCAGCTCAAGTCATTATTTTTCTTTAAAACTGAAAAGAAAAAACCCTTTATTTTCAGGTTGAAGGTTTGAAAGGCAGCCCACATGGCAACCTAGCTCTGTTCTTTACCCCGAGTTATAATTCTGTTTTTACTTTTTTCCGAGAGAAAGAACACAGACAGTCCATCCATCAGGTTCATCTGAACCAGACACTTCATCAATCAGGTCAAGGTGCATCCTGTGCACTCACTATACGTACTCAGAATTAACGAATGAATGAGAGCGAGAGACGGATGGAAAAACGTCTTGCACATGCACATCAGCAGCCAAGAATGATCAAGGTGGTGAATATATCTGTTTCTCAAAGCATTCTTGAATTATTCTTCTTTTCTTCTTGAGAGAGAAACTGAGAGGAGATGGATACGTGTGTGTGTGTGTGTGTGAGTGTGTGAGTGTGTGAGTGTGTGAGTGAGTGTGTGAGTGTGTGAGTGAGTGTGTGTGAGAGAGAGAGAGAGTGAGAGGGCTGGATATGGAGAGAGAAATTGCAACTAATAGGCATCTGGGTAAGCTGTGGCAAGTCCTCTGTTATCCAGCAGCACTTGCTTCTGTTGGCTCTTAAATTGCTCTGAGATTTAAAAGCTCCTGGCCTCTCATGCTCACCTGGGACTGCATCAGATCCATGTCTCGCATACACAGCCAACAGGAACACTTACCTCCATCAACCCAGCCAATTAAAAAGCCTCCCCCTCTGCCCACGCTCTGTCTCAGCCGAGCACCGTTTGCAATGAAGATGAGACGGCTGCAGGAATACTGTGGGTCACAGATACGAGCAGAGAGCTGGCTACCGGTGTCATATTCCATCAGTGTGCAGGTCAAGGGTTCAATCGGGGATGTGTCCAGCTAAAAGACGTTGCATTTTTTTCCATTTAACTTCTTTAGATATTTTTGAATGCAAGAACACAGTTTCTGACTGAACTCTGAGACTTCTTTTTCTTGTTGTTTATTAATAGTGTCTTATACGACATTTTTAGGTAGAGTAGGCCAGATCCATCTGTGGTTACAATTGATTTTGTAATTACAGCCGCATCGAATGTTGGCACCATATTGGTTACCAGTCTCTCTCTCTCTCTCTTTTAATTTTAACAAATCTCAATCTCATTTTTAATTCTGCACATTACAATGATGATGAGACCAGACAAAAAACTGAACAGGGATTATATATTCGCAGGATGGGTAAACTGAATCATTAATCAAGGGAACACATTAAACAACTAGGTTACATGGACAAACAGAAATAAAACACAAAGAAACTAAACCAAAACAGATGTAAGGATGAGGCTGAAATCGTGCAAGAATACTGTCACGGTTCAAGTATTCATTGACTCTTCGTTCTGCATGTGTTTGACTGTGTGATGATTGTGGGAGGCGAGGTTTCTGATCATTCACTCCACACTCATTCCCCGCACCTGTTGATCATTACATCCTGCCTTTATCAAGCCTCCACTAACTGGTTGTTTTGTGTGCATCAGTGTCGTCAGACCTTCCCCTTCCTGGCTGTCCGTCGTCTCTGTTCCCGTGTTTCGTGTCACTCACTGGGATTATCTGCACTCACCGATCTGTCCATTGAGTTCCTGCGTCATCCTGTCCTGCCAGTCTGCGCATCATCATTATCATCTGGACTTTGTTATTCTGCCTACGAACAATGAACATATCTTGCACTTGCTATTGGATTCATCTCCTCATTCCGTTCTGACAAATCCATGTTTAGAAGTTTATTGGGATCAGAAACAGAAACCAGGCAAAGAGTCGAAAACACAATTTGGATTTGGTAATCCAAACACAGGTCAGAGTACTCAGGCAAAGGGTCAAAGACAAGGCAATAATCAAGACAGCGTAAACGCTAAGGCAGTGTAACTGGCAATACTTTGCAAGGCCTGTTTGACCAAGCCATGTTTAATATGGCTGCCAAACAGGTAGTTGCAGAGTGAACAGATCACAGTCAGAATTCAGGTTAGGGCTCCCTCTGCTGGCGTGGCGTTACAACAGAGCATGTCATTATCGTTCAATACACACTAAAGGTAATGCAGAAATATTCGAGTAAAATATTTCTATTTTCCTATGTTTATCTTTGTTAAATGTACATGGGACATATTGCTCTTTTTACTTACTTTTCTTTTCTGCTGGTTGTTCTTCAACCTCTTGACTAAGCCTTGACAAATTCAAAACATGCTTGGCTTTCATTTCAGTTGTGATGACTCATGAAAACCTAGTCCCTTTGTCATCAGTGATGGCCTTTTTATGAGAACATTCACAATGGCTTGAATTCAAAGCCTTGATATAAGCTGTTTTTTTTTCTTTTTACTACAGTGATGTGACTGAGGTTGCGTACGATATCCCTGACCCATTAATAATCAGTATTCCCTAGAAAATGTTGCATGTGTTAAGTGCTTCATTAAACTAGACTCCTGCTGAGACAGTGCTGTAAGAATACCCCACCAGCACACATTCACGCTTGGCTGTTGAACTGCTCCATAGGTGATCCACCTTGTTCAACTGTAAATTGTGAAAAATCGGGCGAGCCTTTGTAAGGTTTTCACTCAGCCACTCGCTCTCTAAATGTCCTTTAAATTTCTGACTGTGTCCTGTATTACACACGCCCTGAGCCGAACATGTCTCCAATGCCATTAAACATTTATTACAGCAGTGGATGGGTATTTTGCATGTTTAAGAAAAAAAGAAAAGTGTGTAGGGACTTCCTGATGAAAAAATAAGTGGTGAGATTCTATAGGCATGTTAGATAAATTAATATTAAGGTTGAAATGTGCAAATACACCAAGATAGTTCTAACCCCCATGCATCTGTCTATCTGTCAAACTCTTTTTGATTTTCTTTTATATGAAATGATTTGTAACCAAAAAAATGTTTACTTGAAGGAACACTATTTAAGGTATTGAGAATTTTTCATAGAATGTATCTGAAATATTGCTTTTATACATGCAACATTTTTTTTGCAGATATTTGTCTTAATAGTATTGCTTCTCAAATAACTCAAATAATAAAGATTTCCATCTTTTAAAGTATTTTAACTTTTAAATTTGACAAAAATAGAAACTTCAAGTGTCTGGCACTTTTAATAGTGTTTGTCTTTGAACTTGAGCTCACGCATAGAACATATCACATTCTATGAGTGATAGGAGACCGGGGAGTGTTGAAACACAGAGTCAGTTGTAACATTTATATTCCATTTATGCGTCTGTCCAAACGTGACTTACAAATGAGGAATACAGCAAGTTATTCATCGTAAAGAGGCGGATAAACACGGAAGTGCTCAAATTTCAGACATTACTTAAAGTACCATTTGCTAGAAAAGAGAGAAATTAAAGGAAAGAGAAAGCTATTTTTTTTTTTGGGGAGGTTAAGTGCTCACGGCAGACATGAGTTTGCAGATGTCTTTTGAATATGCCAGTGTTTCTGCATTCTGGGTGAAGGCGGGGAGATTGTTCCACCTGCAAGGAACAGTGAACGAAAATGTTCTTTGTGCCTATCTGTGATGGCCTCACAAGCTGTCGCTCATTTACCAATTGCAGATTTCTAGTAGGAGTGTAGATTTGTAGGAGCGAGTTGAAATAGGAGGCTGCTGAGCCTGTAGTTGTGGTCTGTAAGAAAGCATAAATTCCTTGAACTTGATGCTAGCAGCAACTGGTAGCCAGTGCAGGGAGATAAAGAGAGGTTTGACCTGGGCCCTTTTGATTTTGAAGACAAGTGCTACTGCATTCTGAATCTGTTGTCAAAGGCAGAAGATAGATCCAGGAAAATAGGAAATGATGATTTGGAGTCAGCTTTTGCAATCCATAGGGATTGAGTGATTGACAGTAATACATTCATGAAACTTGGTTGACTGGTTATTCTGTGATAACCAGTTGTTTGAAAACAACTTGATTAAGTGTTTTTGCAATGAATGGTATGAGAGACAAGTCTGTAATTATCTACAAGTGACATGTCTCTTTTTTTAATTAGTGGGGTTGTCCGAGTCTGCTAACATGTGGTAGGGAAATTGCAAGTTAGGAGAGATGTGTTGATGATGTGAGTGAGTGCTGGTAAAAATATATGAGAGATACCTTGTAGACAGTGTGAGGCGATCTAAAGACCAGGTGGTAGGATGACAAGAGGAGAAGTTTAGATATGTATACCTCTGTGAGTGGAGAGGAGGAGGAGAGATGATGTCTGGCTGTAGAAGTGGTTGTTTTGAGTTGCTGTGTCTGTAGAGCTGAGAACTGTCTGCTGACGGTTATTTTGTCAGTGAGGCAAAATCATTGGCAGTTAAAGAGTTATTGTCTGTAGAAGAAGTTAAAGTTGAACATAAAAGTGTCCGTTGCAGTATTCACATCCAGAGATGAGAATAGTTTGGGTGAGGGAAAGAAGAAAGAGAGCACAGGTTTAGTGTGAAAGTAACTGGTCGAGAGGTTAGTGATGCAGAGGTAGTGAGTTGTAGATTAAAAGTAATGAAGAAATTAATGGAAATGAGCAGATGATGAGCAGGTCTAGTTGGCTGACCAATTTTTGAATACCTGTGGTGTTGAGTAGTTTAAGATCGAATGAGGCTAGGAAAGAGAGGCAGTCTGTATCATAAGGCTTCTCTAAATGAATGTTGAAATGGAGAGAGGTGAATTAGAAGAGGAACAAATTGGACGCAGATTAGCAGTATTGCTCTACCTTCTGCAAGTGATGGTAGAGCGGTAATGAGAGGCAACAGGAATGTACTGAAAGAAAAGGGACAGGGAGGAAACCTAACAACATTGTACTGTTTTTTTTACTCAAGTCTTTACATGAAAAGGCTGGATGCTGCCGCTGATGCTTCCGTGGCAGTGCACACACATTACATAAAAAAGCTGCTTTTCGGCACTTGAGCTGTGCATGCCGTTACAATAAGCAGACTAAAAGCCTATAGCTTGTGAATGGCTGAAATCGAAACGAAAGTGCGATAGTACAGCACTTAAGTGCAGTAACAACAACAAATGCAGCAAAACACAGCTGTTATTCTAAATAGCAAAGCATATAATTCAAATAGATATTACATTGAAAGTAGAAATTACACTAAATAAGCAGAGAATCGAAATGAATGCTTCCTGGCAGCAAATAATCAATTAGGAATGGAACAACCAGTTATTAAGCAAACACTGGCAGTTTGAAAAGTGCTATGGTGATATTACTAATATCGTATACTCTTAGTGGTATGTTACTCTAAGAAACATTGTACATTATGAACCAAAAACTGTTTTTCAGGAAGGAAAGTAAAATATTTAAATCAAAATTATATATTTTTTTGTCTCGCAATCATTATATTGTAGATAATTATTTGTCTCCTACAACGCTTGTCATACCTATAATGCCACATTCTTCTGGTCTGGTCTGCAACCACTTTAAGGGTCTCAATGATCTGTCTCTGGACCTCACTGTCTCTACCAGCCTGGTCCATAATATTGTCCTCACTATATGAATAATAGTACAAATATCTCAAGTGTGTAAACAAGTCTTGACGAGTGAACGACGCAAGATCAGCCCAGTGCTCAAACGCACAGTAGCACTGGAGAGTATGCCAACTCGATAATTAAAGCCTGTTACAACAAACTTTTCAACCCCACTGAAACTTGCATGTGGAGTTAGTGGTCCCAGGAGCACACACACACACACACACACACCGACCCCGTTTGACATGGAGCTCTAAACTCAAGACACAATGAAATTAAACACGTCAACCTCAGCACTACAGAGGGGACCTCAGGGGCTTTGTAATGGAAAAGAGCTGGACTGAGCTGCAGAAAGTTCTTCATCTGTTTCTTAGAATTATTAAAAAGTTCATCTTTCAAGAAACATCGTGTTTGCCGTCTCTCTGCTCTACTCTAATGCGGTCTTTGCTGATCATTAATTTGTGCGGTGGCATGTTTGTGCTGTCTCTAATCCCTCTCTTTTAATAATCTAATAATGGCACAAGGTTGCCTGATAGTTTGTCCTGATCAGAAAAAGAAATGAAATCACAAAGTATAATAGGCTGCTGAACTCACACCAGGAGCATATTTTCTATTTAGTGCTATTCATTTATTGTATGCTTATTTAGGTTTTACACTGTTTGTTTATATTCTTTTAGTTATTATGTTTGTTATTCTCCATTTACATCTATTCCATTCTAGTATTTTCTGTTGTTTTCTGCTCTATTAATTAATTCAGATATTATTATATCTTTTTAATTGTTCAGTTTTTTTTTTGTTTTTTTTTGTCTGTTCTGTTTTCCGTTCTCTGTTATGGTCTATTCAGGGATTTTTTCAATTGTCGTTTGTTTATTCTGTTTTTTTCATTTTATATTATATATCAAGAGTTATTCATCCTTAACTGAAACTAATAGGTTAAAGTTAATAAAATAGGTTTAAGTTACTAAAACTGAAATACAACAAAATAATAAAATAAAATTTAAAAAGCTATAAATGCATACTAAATTAATGCATGGATAATACAAAAACAAACAAGCAAAAAAAAAAAAAAAAAAACGATGACACTATTGTTATTAAATTCCATTGTTGATTTTAAACAATTTGCCGTACAGTTTTCACATTTCAGGTGGATGACTTTTGTCTGGAGATGACGTCACCAAGACGGCTGCCGAGTGAACTGATTTTCCCTTTAGGTACTTTGCTGTAGTCCTGCTCATTACTCTAATTCCTGTGATAAAAGAGGTGAATGCTGCTTTTTATAGTTGTTACACAGTGTGTGGTGCGTAGATTAAAGTCCTAAACACAACAGAGAGACAAGAGACAGTTCACAGCGGTTCTGCCTTACAGATCTCACTCACACAGAGAGGACATCCATCACATTTATCTCAATTAAACACACATTGTAAACAAGCGGCTCCGATCTGATTAACCACACCAACTCAATCAGCGCGGGTGGACTCGTGGCAGAAACAGATAGCAGGCATGAAATCCGGACACAAACGGATTATCACACACACCAGAGACGAACATTCACCTTCTAATGAACAACCTTTGTGAGGCTTGTGCAAATGAGAAAAGAGAAACCGAGTTAGAGGCGTCGCTTTAAACGCTCACAAACAGCTCTCGGCTCTTTTGATCAGTGTAGAGGCAGCGCTGTAAAATTAGTGTCAAACACAACTTTATAGAGAAGACACGCAACAAAATAAGCACACAATCCATGAGGTAGCTAGAATTGTAACAGTGCCGAATCATATAGTTACCTTCCATTAAACCAGATATGTTATTATTTAGCTAGTTGGTTCAAGTTAACTTTAATCAACCTGCTAAGCAAGATGTGTGTCAAGTTGCAACTCTAATTGTGTATTTTCAGTTAGACATACTGAATTTGAGTTTAGCAAATTTTGATTCAGCAAAATTCGAGTGTAAGGAAGTAGAATGAAAATGGATTGAAATTTATATAACTCAAATTTTTTGCTAGACAGGCTAGGTTTATGAAGACAAACTCTGAATGTTTGCTTGATGATGCCTTCCATGTTTTGTAAGAAGTTTAAGGTTCATATTCAACCCAGGCTGTGAAGCAAAAGCTTAGTGCACTAATCATGTGCACTAATCAAAAGCATTTTAAGGTCATATTTTGTATTTTGTAAGGAAGAAAAAAAAAAATCTAATATATAGATAGATGGATGGATGGTCAGATGGATGGGTGATAGATGGATGGTCAGATAGATGGTCAGATGGATGGATGATAGATGGATGGATGGTCGGTCAGATGGATAGATGGTCGGATGGATGGTCAAATGGATGGATGGTCAGACAGATGGACAGATAGATGGATGGATGGTAAGATAGATGGATGTCGGATGGTCAGATAGATAGAACGCAGAAGTAAGAATGAGAAACTTAAAGTGACTAAAAGTAACAAATAAACAAATGCTAACAGGAATTGTAGAATCTTCTAAAACAAAAGAGAGCATTAATTGGTGCTTTCAAATAACGTCCTAAACCTCTGATCTCAGAGCAGACATACAGAACAAAGAGTCAGTGAGATTATAGCAGAAAAGGGTACTGAAGCTTGTCCATTGCAGTAAACCCAATTCTCTGCATTATGAAACAAGTTGTTTGCAGTGTGAGCGAATTAAAATCGGTTGTTCTGTGAATCATTACTGTTCTGTGTGATGAGATGAACTTATAAGAATGCAGTGTGAAGTTGTAGCTGGATAAATTAACCCACCGGCTTTATAATACACATGTGGTCATTGAGGTGAGTCCAATATAGACAGTCTACATGTATATGCAGTATAAGGAGACTCCCTGGGGCAAGTTGTCACACTTGAGTCCATTTTTACATAAACACATTCCTTAAAGTATTGGTTTCAGTTTTTAAAGATTTCCCCTCTTCAAATGTACTGAACCCAGTTAAAAAGTTACAACTTGTAACTTGACATTGATTACAAATACCCACTTATAAACTAATTGTATGATAGTGTAGTTTTGTGGTGTTAACAGATATTGAAAATGTGGATTATATTGATATTTGAGTTAAAGGGACCAAATTCACAAAACTTATTTTACTGGATTTAGCCTATAGCAGATGTTTAAAAATCAACATACAAAACCATTGCTAGAGAAGACAAGCATTTGTGTAAAAAGCTAAATCATTTGGCAGAAAAACAATGACGATTTTAATTAGGCCGACAGCTAATTTATATAACAAATTGAAAACTATATAAATATTTAGCTACAAGACAACGCAGGAACTTGTTTACAAGTCATTTACATGAACAATGCGATTCAAACTGATCCAACAGAATTAATTGCACCTCCTTATATTTGAGTGGGAAAGAGAGAACATTGCCATTAAAAAGTTTGGAGTCAGTACGTTTTTTGGTGAAGAAAAATGAATGCGTCCTTTGTAGAAAGGACAAATTAATATGATCAAAAGTGACAGCAAAGACATTTATAATGTTACTTTATATGTGTTATAAAGAATCGTATCATGGTTTGCACAAAAATAAGCAGCACAACTGTGACTGGAATAACGGCTGCTGAAAATTCAGCTTTGCCATCACCAATAAATTACATTTGAAATTATATTAAAATAGAAAACTGTTATTTTAAATTGTCATAACATTTCACAATATTACCATTTTTTCAATACAAAAAAAGTGTGTGTATGGATGCGTATACGTAAATGCACATGCAACTACAAGTAATCAGGCTGATAGGGTTTCGGCTCCCAATACCTGATACTTTTGTTCTGTAAATTGATATTCTGTGCTCCTTCCATGAATATCAACTATGTGCTTTCCCTTCATCAGTGGAGACAGAAGAATGAGTGACTCCACCATATCATAAATCTAAAATGAAGAGGATGATGTCTGCTCAGCTCGTCCTGTCATCAGTCAGTCTGTAATGATGGGGTCTTTTTTGAAGGCGGGAGGGCCCAGGGGCCCCATTTGGGCAGCCATTATAAATGAGGCTTATCATAGCAGCATAAACTGTCATTCAATCACATTCAGCCTGTCCTCTATACATCCTTTTATCAGCCTCTGTCTGTGGATTCCTTCTCAATTTCTGCATCCACACACACACACACCCAAACATTAAAGCAGGTGCGCATGCTCTGCTAATGCTCGCTTTAACATTCACACACCTCACGCTATAGCTTTACATGCTTTACTGTGTGCACGCACAAGGGCAAATTCACATGCAATTAAATGAGCAAGCATATGGTAATACAAATCGCATTCATGCGATTGTTATTATGAGCATGCATCTGACGTACTGCGGATCAACGTTTTGAAAGCATTCGTTTTCTTAGTTTACTTTATCTATTATAACAGCAAGTTCAAATAGCCCGCTTTGATGACAGAGGCTATTTGCGCTTTTGCTTTTGACGTGACCGACCAGAGTTTGAAACCTCCATTTACCAAACCCTTTCTTCTACCTTTTCACATCACATATCCGTTTAAAAAAGAAATTTGGAAAATATTTGAAAAGTGAAAATAAAGTGTTTAACAGGTAGTTTAGGAGTAGTTGTAGAGGAGGTAGTGTCAATTAGAAATAATGTCCATATAAGGCAGTATCCATTTATGATTTTAATAAATACAAACATACACTCAAAAGGTACAAAACCAGATTATACAGTAATTAAAACTTTCCCATTTGCCCTACTCCGCTGGGAGAAAAGTAGTTTTACTTGGTTTTCTCGATTTTATGTTAAAATTAAAACTGCAGTGACAGTGTTTTACCAAAATGAGGCTGAACAATGTCAGGGTTTAACTGTCCTGAGTAAATTGCAGAAATCCATTATTTTACCAAATGCACCAGCAGTTGTAATTTAGAGAGTGGAGGCGGTGAAAAGGATTGTGTTGCTCTGATGACTGACCTGGCAAACCTCTAAATGCTGTTAATAATGATATTTTTGTTCTCTCTGTCCGGCTCTCTCTGTCCTCTCATCCAGACGTTCTCTTTGTCTATATTGTTCTCACACTCAATTTGATTTATTTTTTTTTTTTATCCAAGTACTGTTTCTCTGTTAATGAGAGTTTCCTCAACTATACAAGCACTTTTGGCCTTTTCGGCTTTTAGAAATTAAACTTTTCACACACACACACACTATTTAAATGTATCTACTAACATTATCCAACAGTTGATGATAATTTTTCATGAATATTTAGAAAAATAAAAGCTTTATTTGGGTCTATTTTTGTTCTACCAATGACAAAAAAAAAAAAACTGCTGAACGAATCTATTGTGTGAATGATTCACTGGCTGCATCACAAGTCACACTCTCTTGAATGGGTAATTATTTTGAATATGTAATTATTTGACAACCAATTATTTGTTCTGTTTAGTATAAGTGTGTGAAGTATGAATTTAATCTGGACATACTAGATTCGCCATGCTGCCCTACCAGCATCAGTTTGAATTAATAGTGTTCATAAAAGAGTAGGCAAAAAATACCTGGATGACCTACTACTTTTATCTCATGGACAATGTAATATCCCGTCAAGCCGTGGGAGAGGATTTGTGAATGGCAGAGACTGATGCTGGTAGGTCACATGACCTCCAGATTACACTCATACTTCACACACTCATATTATATTTACATACTTTTTTTAGCAATCGTGAATATACCCATGAAAGTATATTGGATTAGTCATTTGGTTCTTTCCTGAATTAATGAGTTTTTGAACGATTCATTCTCCATCTACTGGTGTATCATGTCACTTGCAGAGAGACTGAAAATAGTCATAAAAACTGTTATACTAGAACAAACTGCTGTATCATACATATTCAATAGCTATTATTAGCTCTACATAGACATATTAGCACATATAAATTGTCATATTAATCAAACCATGACATTGCTCTTCACAAACAACCAGAAAATGTGGTAATATGACAAGCCATAGCTACAGGAAGTGACATGTGGTCAGCAGGAAGTTGTTGTCAGTACCCTCTGTTCGCCATTAGATGTTTCATACTCAAGCCAGCGTCTATTGAACAGCAGTTTAAAATCTATTCACAACCTCACAAAATGCAAAGCAAAGTGTAAATTGTGAAGCTGATTGATTATACAGCAGGTATGAGTGCATTTCATGGGAGCCACTTCAAGGGGGAGCCAAAAAAATCGATTAGACTGTTTATTTTGTGGGATTAAAGTCTCTCTTCTGAGCTGTCTGCACATTTTATCTGCCAAACAAAGTCTTTCCAGTGCTGTACAATTATAGCCATTTGTGGCATAGACTATAAAACATTGTGGTGTTTTATTTATAACATGTGGTGTTATAAATTCAATCCGCAGGCCTTTTATTCTAAGGAATTGACACAGATATAGATTCACTGTTTTAAGATGTGTCGTTTTCTTTCTTCTATGGAACACAAAATGAGATTCTTCCCCAATTAAAATTTGTTTTGCCAAGCTCAAAACTAAACAAAAAAGCAGCCCATAAAATTAATATGTTGGCATCATTCACTTATCTGCATGTAAATGCATTAGTCTATATACCACATTTTTCGCCATACAAGACGCTCCGGAACATCAGACGCACCCAAATTTTAAAGGAGGGAAATCTAAAAAAAAAAAAAAAAAAAGATTCTGAACCAAATACTGTAGTAAAATATTTTATATGAATTTTATAAAGTTAGCAGCAGTTTAACAATTGTATGCCAACCACATAACATTAAGACCTCTTTACTCTCATTAACAGTCAGTAAAGTCAGTAAACAGTGAAAGTAACAAAAATAATGTTGGCTGTAATGTTTTTATTCGAACCCCAATAATTGAGGAAGGACAGATCCACGCAGTCATTGTCAACACTTTCTTCCTCACTGATGTCAAATAAGACGTTGTCTTCTGTTCCATCCAAGGCATTACTAAAAGTCGTTGTGTTTACTTCATTGGGTTTAAACCTTGTGTATGGTGTGTCTAATAGTTTGTTGCTTATGTATTATGGTTGCTAAGTGTGTTATTATTTACAGTTCCTTTTCTCTTTGGTTATTCACTGTGTGTAAACCGGGAAGTGGGGAATAGATGACTGTGGCGAGGGGGCGTGGTTCAGCGAGGTCTGCAGCGGGAGAGAGAGTCGGGAGACGCACCGTAAGTAGATCAAGTGCAAATTGACAAACACCTGTGTCTCCTTGCAGTAACTGGCGCGAAGAGACCGGATATAAACAGCCGGGAAGTGAGAGATGGGGAGACAGACCCGGACGAGACGCGAGTCACCACGGAAGCAGAGAACGCGAGGCTCACGAGTGCAACTGAGAGAAAAGTTAAACTAAACTAAGAGTGAAACGAAATTCTCAGCACACTGACCCTGCCTCCTTTCTCCCTCTTTCTTCTGGGTTTCGGCAGCAGTGTGGTAATGTTCTTTTGTCACAGGGAAAGGAGGAGGCAGGGTCAGCGTGCTGAGAATCACGGGCTCTTTTATTTCCTCAGACTTGAACAAAAATAAAAACCAAAACATGCGCGTTCGGCGCTCCCGTTTCACTCTCTGTGAGTCACGCCTCTCTCTCTCAGTTGCACTCGTGAGCCTCGCATTCTCTGCTTCCGTGGTGACCGCTCGTCTCCCGACTCTCTCTCCCGCTGCAGACCTTGCTAAACCACGCCCCCCTCGCCACAGTCATCACTGTAAAGTCCACCATTGCCCCCCACTCGTCATTACCACAGCTACGGTCGTGGCCGCGCTCCGCGGATGCTTTATATTTGTTGGATAAGACGCACCAACTTCCCCCCCCCCCCCCCCCAGTTTTTGGGAAGAAAAAGTGCGTCTTATGCGGCGAAAAATATGCTAACTCACTATGCAGCATTTCAAACTTTCTAAAACACTGTACGTTATGACATGGAATGACATATGGATGAGTAAATGATGTCAAAATGAACAGTTTTATGTGAACTATTCCACGAAAATTTGTGTGAAATTGTCAACATCTCAGAGTTTAGCAGAGTAAATCCTTCTCTCAGATAACCCACTACAGGCTTTACTCAAAACCTCTCTGGGCCAATCTATGAGCTGTGAGGAAAATACCAAACCGTTAATTAACAAAAGCTATCTTGGCTATGATTTGGAAATAAACTCTAATTTAGTCCTGAAAGCAATTAGGCAAGTCTGTAATGGTAAAACAAATGATAGCAGAAGGTTAATGGGAAGGGAATTAAAATTGAGATTACGCTGATTAAAGCCAACTGTCATGTGGTCAGATGGAAGCAGAAAAAAATGAGAGACCGAAACAGAGCCGGGGTTGAGCAGGGTTGAAGGGAAAAACAGAAATGAGGCTGTAATACGAACTGGTTTAAGAGCAAAACCAAAGATCTATTGGCTAAATGTCTTTATTTGCACATCTGAGTTTATACAGAAGGTTTGAACAACACTATAGCAACTCTTTGTAGATGCTACCAATACTTTTAACCATCATGCTCCGTTTAGATTGATTTTATATCCTCATTGTTTGGAGTCCCAAAGACCCCAAACAATAAAACCTTAAAAACAAACTTTCAAATGTGTGCCAGCATCAACCATTAGCTAATGCAGCACAAAGTGAAATGGCTGTCCGTGTGTTTATATGAACCAATTTGCCTTAATGCAACCCTGCTTCAAACCAGCTGTGTGTGGGTAAGTTTAACGCTACTTTACTTCATAATGGCACTTTTGCTGTAAAAGTAGAAAACTAGCATAGTGAATTAGCACACTAAGCAAACTTTCAGAGTTAGCATGCTGAAAATGGATAACTCTCCAAGGATGAGAGATAAGTCTGTTTGCATTCATACTTTATATTGTATCTGTTTATGTAATATTTTTCCTAAAAGCTAACTCCAAAAAGATTGATTTGCCATTTTTTTCTGGTAAAATACATATTTCACATATGTCTGGCCTGCTACACTCCTGACTGGCCATAAATCCTAGTTTAGTGTTCAGAAGAAAATTAATTTTATTTCTATTACACAAAGGATTGTTTTACAGCGTCAGATTAATTTTATGGTGTCACAGTAACAATGGAAAATTAATCCTTCAACTGCACACAATAGTCAAATTCATAGTTTCCATGAGCATTGAAGAGTTGAGCTCAAACGCATTCAAATTATTTTGTAAATTATCTCCTAATTTAGTTGCACGTGTATGTGACAGGAAGTAAATCGTGCATGTATATGTTTAATAAAAACATGCTCAGTGTAGAATTAGTACTAAAGTCAGAATGAAAAGGTTGTTGTGATATTTTCTTCCCTATTGTGATGTCCTGGTGAAAAAAACATGCACGGATAAATCATTTATGATTAATTCTGTAATATTCCATTAAAAATTAGAATTGTCCATTTTGATTTCATGGTAACTAACTAAATTATATTTTAATATAAGTAGGCTTTCTTGGTTTTCTGCTCAGAACTGCACTCCAGTGACATAGGAATAATAAAAAAATACTGTAATCTCACACAATGCACAATATTACTTTTCTACCATGGTGTTTTCGATTTTCATCATTGTGACACATGTCATGTAAACCCTTTTTCATCTTGCTGTGTTGCACAGCCAATATTGACATACTGTAAAAGCTTTTCATTTAGCCAATACTTCCTTAGTCAACAAATTTTAGATCAGCCCATTTGTTTTCATCTCAGTAACTCGGTGTCCTGAAGTATATGTGTTGACAGCCACTGTAACCAGCTGCCACTCAGCAATTTCTCTTTTGTTAGCAGCACCTACAGTGACACCAGGGGTAGGATTTCATCAAGAAAAGCTCTTTGATGTCAGATTTTCAGATTCTCACTCTAGGACCATCTTAACTTGCATTGTACATTCTTTTCTGATGAGGAACATACTGTTTCCCAAATCAGGATGTAGATTTGTTGTGGTTACAGGAGCAGAATTGAGGCTAAAACTCTCCTCATTACCTCCAATAGCTGTCACCTTATTTAATATTACTGAATACAGAAAATGATTACAATGACAACCATGTTCACATCCACACTGTAGTGAACTAATATGCTATACGGTAGAGTCCAAAAGTTTGTGACACTATAGCAACACTTTTGGTTTCAGTTTATTTTGATGGTCCCTTTGACTAGAAGTAACATTGCACCTACAGGTCTACTAATTTCTCATTAGAGTATTAATGTACTGGTAGGGTTAGAATAAGTTGACATGTACTTTCAGAATTACTTGCATGTATAGTCAGTGGAATGACTGTTGGAGGAGGATCTCAACAAAGAGTTAGCAGACAGTCTATTAAGACTCTTAATGAGAGTTAGTTGACATGCAGTTGCAACGTTACTTGGTCAACAAAATGTTTAGAAGGGACCATCACAATAAAGGGTAACCAGACATTTCTATGTATCTTTCAAATTTAAAACGACTTTTGTTATAAATAAGCATAGCGATTTGATGGTTTGAGAAAAAAAAGAAAAAAAAAGATTGCACTTGAAGGAAGACCAGGCAGAAGAGCATTACAATAGTCAAGCCTGGAAATGACCATGGCCTGTATGAGAAGTTGTGCTGCTTGCTCTATTAGGAATGGCCTGATCCTCCTGATATTATGATCAAGCCGTCTTTGCGATGTGGTCTTTGAAGGTCAGTTGGTCCTCAAAGATTACTCTTTTTTTTTCTTTTTTTTTTTTTCAGTCAACCTTGATTGGGTTAAGAACCTAGCTAGATGGGGAAGTCTTGCTGCAGAGAAGGCTTGGCAGGGAAGACAAGAAGCTCTGTCTTTGCCAGGCTGAGCTCCAGGTGTTTTTTCATCCATGCCAAGATGTCCACCAGACAGCTTGTGATTTGGGCTGCTACTGTGGGATCATCTGGTTGAAATTAAAAGGTAGATCTGCATGTCATCGGCATAGCAATGATAGAAGAAACCGTGTCCCTGTATGATGGGACCTAGTGATGTAGTGTGTAAGTAGAAGAGAAGAGGTCCAAGAACTAAATACTGAGGAACCCCAGTGATCAGTTAACATGCTTTGGAGATCTCCCCACACCAGTTAGTGAGAGCAGCATGTGCTGGCCTGGAAGAGAGCAGGCAGGTATTGTCTAGACAAAGTTAAAGTGGAATATTGCTTGGGTAAAGGAAGAGAGGATGAAACAGCAGAGGAAATATGGGAAGGAAAAAAAAAGTCACTGGTTTAGTCTGAAAGTATCTGGTTGAGGGATTGGTGGTGCAGAAGTAGTAAGATGTAGATTAAATGTAATGAAGGTTTAAAAAAAAAAGTGCAAAGGTTTTTCCAGATTGTTGTTTGTGATGCAGTTGCGTGCGTAGATTGAGTCAAGTTGGTTGCACGATTTATGAATACCAGTGGGGATAAGTCGTTTAAGACTGAATGAGGCTAGGAGAGAGTGGAAGTTTGTAGCATAAGGTTTCCATAAATGAATGTTGAAATCACCAAAGACTACAAGTGGAGTGCCATCCTCAGAGAATGAAGACAGTAGCATGTCCAGCTCCTCAACAAAGGTTGAGCTGACCTGGAGGGCAGTAAATTGCAGCAAAATGGATTTTTGCAAGAGTTGAAACAGTAATGGCATGAAATTCAAGCGAATTGTAATTTCATAGGGAAGAGTTGAGTATTTCCAATTGTTAGAAAAAGGAAGACCTCTAGCCCTACATCTCCCAGACCGACAAGGGGTGTTTGAAAGAGAAGTTTGCTATGAGTCCATGTCTCAGTCAAGCCCAAGATATTGAGAGTAGAATTAGTAGCAAAGGCTGGACTAAAGTTTGCTTTGTTGGCTGCTGACTGACAGTTCCCACTGAAATGGAGAGAGGTGCATTAGAAAAGGAACAAATAGGAAGTTATTAATATTGTGCAGCCTTCTGCGTGTGATGGCAGAGCGTTGTTGAAAGAACAGGAATGTACTGAAAGCATAGTTGAGTTGGAGGAAGAATAATAAAGAAAAAGTGAGCACAGAAAAAGGATGAGGAAGAAACCTAAGAGTCCTTGCTCTTTGGAGTCTCGCAGGCAGAGTTGCAGGTCTTTACCCGAGTCGGTCTTCACATGAGGAGGCTGAACACTTCAGCAGTAACAAATAAATTGCTCATTGTTAATGTCTGTTACTGTATTAAAGGATGTGAAGAGACTTTCAACCAGCACAACAAGAAATGTGTCTGGAACAAATCATCTACCATGCCTTTAACTGACACGAACCAATGAGACCTTGTTTTAAAGTGTTACCAACATTTTTTCTAAATTGGGTTTTTTATTCCAGATTTTCTGTGTCAGATGTTTGGACTTCACGGTACATTTATATAAAGAAACACTTTGTGCATTTGTAGCTTTTCTTGTTTGGAGTCTAAACATTGTGCACTACCTACTTATGACCTTCATTATGCAACAGTCATGCCAGGCTGTTCATTCAAGTTTCCTAAGGAAATTAAATAAAAAGTTTAATAAAAGTAACTGCTGCCTCCAGATTCGTGCTGCAACCAGCGTACGTGACATTCACACTCTGTCTCTCCATTAGCCTTCATAACATAGACATGTTTACTGTACACTCGCAAAAGATCATAATTTATTTAATCAGAAACCATTTTGCTTGCTTAGAGGAAGTTTTACAATTATTAAAATTTATGAAGAAATTACAAGCAGAATTTTTTTTTGTACATTAGGATCCTGGTCTATCATTTGGTTTCATGCATGAGAAGGATACTTGATGTCATTTTGTTCATGAGACCATTTTTCAAATGTTCAGGGTGTATGACAGCATTATCTTCTTGAAATGTAGGCCATTGTGAGTGAATAATGTTTGTATGATTGTACACGTGGTCCAGGAAATCTATGAGGTCATAAAGACATGGTTTTCTTCATTTTCTACCTTTTCTAGATTATGCAGTGTGTAGGAAATGGCCTGAAAGATGACTCATACCATTTCTCTGTTTCCCATTATTCAAGGGTTCAGGTTTTGCACACTGACCTTGAATGAGTTCAGAAAAGCAGCTGTATCATAAATTGTAGCTTTGTAAAGCTCACAACATATCAGGTCAGAGAGGTGTTGCCTCAATTCAGTGGCAATTTTGAGGCTGTACTTTGGTGGCATTTAGTGCCTATCCTGTGAAATGTCCACTCGTTCCTGTCATTGATCTCTAACTTGCGACCACATCTCCTTTTATGATCTGTCTGAGGATTTATGCTCAGCGTCACCCCAGTCAACTGAGACAAACTCAATCCGATGATATAAGCACACTAAACACTGGACCTTCCAGATCTTTACATTTTTTATTAACAACATTAGGTTTGAATATAAAATTCTTGGGAATCATGGGTCAATCTATTTTTGTGTTTGTACAATACCATTCAAAATTTTAAGTTTATATGACTTCGTTTGCATATCTGTTTGTTTGTTTTAAAAATTTACATTGTTTTAATACTGTGAAATATTGCTAAAATTTAATTTTATAATATAATATATAGTTATATAATAAGTTTTCTGTTTTAATGAGTATATGTATGAAATATGAATACATAATTATTTCATAATATTTATTCCTGCCGTGATGTCAAAGCTGAATTTTTCTTCAGAAATTATTCTAATATGCTGATTTACTGCTGAAGAAACATTTATTATTATCCTTAATGTTCAAAAGTGCTAAACATTCTGGAAAGCTTGGTAATAATTGTCAGGATAAACGGCATTTATTTCAAATATAAATGTCTGTCATTTTAATTCAATATTTACTTCGAATAAATAAATAAAAATGAATGAAATTCTTACGGATTCCAAACTTTTGAACAATTGTGTACGTACATAGGTTTATCCACATTTTCAGTTTTATGCATAGTAATATGTAATGTTTTATAATGTCGTATTGAAAATAAAACTAAACCTAAAATCTCTGGTCTCGACCAAAAAAAAAAAAAAAAAATTATCAAAAAGGGATATCACAAAATAAACTACATTTAAAAACACTATAAATAACTATATAATAACATATTTATGTTTCTATTTTACAGCAGTTGGATTTATTTCAGACATTGCCATTTCAACTTCAACAGTTAAGAGTAATTTCAGGGATAATTTGAAGAATAAGTACGGAGCCCCTGAAGGGACATAGTGAGGGAAAAAAATACATGAGATGGAAAGTTTATTTTAAAATGCTTTTGCGTTCTCTTCCAAATGGTTTGCGTTCGCCCAAGAAACTTTGCAAAATGTTTGCATACACTTGCAAAGATCAAAGGTTTTGCTAGAGAATGCAAAAACATTAACATTTTTCTTATTTTTCTACCACTGTGTCCTCTTAGGGGCTCCGTAGAAAACACATATGCACATGAGAAACGAGGGAGGAAAAGAGCATGTTGAAGATGCAGAGGAAGACCTACTAGAACTTAAATGTCACTTCCCAATGGGACAGAAGAAAATCCGGTGAAGTGCTTGTTCAGCAGAAGAGAGTCATCTGGCACTAGGGTGCACACTTCAGCTGTTGGCAGAAGTCACGCAAGAAATCATCTAGTATGGTGTTTCAGCTCAGAAACCATGCTAGCAGAAGCAATCTGAAGAAATAACATTAACAGAAACTCCCCTGGAGGATCACATTTCCCAACTGTGCTTCACAGACACTTCAGCAGAAAAGCTGAAATGATGGAATGATCAATGTTTTTATATATAGGCACTATAATGGGAGCTAAAACAATAAGACGGCATACTTACAGGAGGAGGAATTTCACCAAGAATCAATTGTGTCCTCTGATAGTCTAGTTAATTTAGTTTCAGTTTCAATATTTTCTCTGTCTCGTTTTAGCATCCATTCACAAGCCACAAAACTAATAAAACTAATACTAATATTAGATGATGACGCTCAATATCAGACAACATCTGTAATGCCATTCATAGATGGAATCTAAAATGTGCTTGGCCTACAAAAATACATCATCCCTGTAACACTATTTTAGAAATGGCACACACATGCTCAAAATTAGCTCTGTTTGCGATTTGCATTTAACAGTTTGCAAAGAAAGGCGCGTATAAATGAAAAAGCTCAAATAAGGGTGGTTTTGCAGATGCATTAATTATTCTACATTTAATTACTAAATTGAGTCAAATGCATATTAACATAAAGGTGGTTGCCCAACAATAAACCTTAAATACACACAAAATAAAGCCTGTGTTTTTAGCGCTGATTCCTTACTGCTAGACCACATTGCCACTTACAAACATGGCCGCCCTGAGTCTTGAGTCAACTTTAAGTCCCAAAGCCTCGAATAAAAAAATAAAACTGTCAGTGAGTTTTGGGTGCCCGACACGTATACACCTGCCACAGAGATTTATATAAATCACAGAGATGAAAAAAAAAAAAATGCATGTACAAAAACTACATAAACTATATCCAACTTTCTTTTTCTTTTAATGAGGTACTATAAAATGAGCCAAGCAACTAAGCAACAATTAACCTTCAAAGATTAGGGGAGAAAAATAAACGAGAAAACAATCAGCAATCTTTAAATGTGTCAATGAGTGCAGTGTGTGAGTGTGAGTGTGAGAGAATGGAATGCGTGTCTGTGAATATAGCGACACACACCAAGTTGGCAGCACGGGTGTCTAAAGGTGACTCGGGTACATTGGTAGTGTCAGCTCGTCTTGCATCTACTTTTTATTGCTTCACAAAGGCACAGATTTTGGGAGTATGTAGGAAAACTCCAGTCCAGTTCCCAACTTGACAAAAAGACACTTGCCGGCTGAGGGAAACGAAAACTTAAAAATGCTTTCCTGTAGATCAAACAGTAGAGCATGGCGCTTGCAACACCAAGGTCATGGGTTTGATTCCCAGGAAAAGCAATAACTGATTAGATGGTCAATGTGTTTCTTGAATGCAATGCAAGTCACTTTGGATAAAAGTGTCTGACAAATGCAGAAATGTAAAAGTGTAAATGGTGCCTTCGGAGGACACATTCAAGGCATGGCCGAATCCAATGTTCGCTTCAATTCTTGTCTCCTGAGATACCTTCATCGTTTTTTGAAGGCAGCATAGATGTTTCTTTCCTTGCCATCGATATCCCACAATCCTATGCATTCCATCCGGAGACACTTGAGCTAGAAAAAGAAAGATGGCATCTGAAAGTTGTGGTTGCTGATCAGTTTGTGTGTAAACATTCTATCCTCGACCCCCGGAAACGCACACTCTTCTAAAGGGCCACCCTCAAGGATTGCCTCCAAATGGAGCATCCCATAATGTTTCTGGTCAGAGGAACATGCCCCCCATAAATACATGTACTCTTCCTCCTTAATTGGTTCTCTCCTCCAATCCTGATGTAGTGTAGTGGGGAGGAACTGACGGAGAAAGTGAAAGTAAATAAAGAGGTGGTACAGAAAATATCTGCCACATGCTGCGTGATATTGTTTGGCCTGATTCAACATCATGGACTGCTAAAGGCATGGTTTGGTTAAGTGAACAAGATGCATTGAAATACAGCATGCTGAAGTGGTGCATCTTCGCTTAGGAGTATTGGATATTATGTTTAGCACCATTCTCAATATTAGTGATGCTGTGCAATGCCCTGCGAGAAGCTTGAAAGTATTTACCATGGGCCTACTGGAAAAAAAACAGCAGTTTTTCAAATCAAATAGCTTTTTTATGAAACACTGAGTTTGCATCAGTCTTTCAGTCTTTAAATGCACTTTTACATCATGAACAAAGGATAATCAGAACCAACCAAATCAAAAACTGAAAAGCTAAGAAAATGTTTAGAAAACCAGCTATGATGTATCTGATACATCAACATCCATTCAGTCTACACACTATTCTGTGTTTCTGAGACCTTCTGGCCACAAATATCTGTTGTTTTCTATCACGTTTTAACATTCTCCCAAAGTTGAAGCAGGATCAAATCAATCAGGTATGATAGTGTGATATGACATGCTGCACATAAACGTGTCAATAGCAGGGGCTTCTTTTATTTCTACAGGCAAAGAACAAACATTGTGTGATGCATGTGATATGCATAAGAAAATTGGCTGTGCAAAACTCATTGGCTTGACGCTAAAAGTAGTGTGTGTGGTTTCCAGGATGATGATATGTGGCTGCTACTATTTTGTTTTTATTTCTATTCGGTTGCTAGGGTGTTGCTAAGCTGTTCTGAGTGGTTTGTGACAATTTGTTTTTAAATTATTTAAAACTACAACAGCCAGTTGCATAAATATAGCCATTGAGTTTAGATGTTGTTTTAAGAACTAATATGGCCAACTAGCAGTTAATTGGGGTAATCAGTCTTACTTTTCATTACCACATTTTTTTTAAAAACATGAACATTCTTCAAGAAAAGAAAAAAATATCGATGACTAACTTGAGTGTCTTAGCAGTTTATGCAACTGGCCTCAGGTTTCATATTTTGTGCTTTTAAGTGTGTATTGATTTTTGGTTTGTTTTGTTTTTTGCCAGGTATATTCTTTTTCACAAAGACTGTGTATTAGGCTAGATAATAAGCAGATTCTTGTGGAACAGGGCTGGTTTCAGAAGGTCTTGGGTTATAAAAACAGGAGCAGTCCTCTGGAGAGCTGTGCTAAGCAAGTCCTCTCCTGTACTCAACATGACATTTAAGAGATACACAGAAAGGTTAGACTTTCAAACACACATACACAGTTTGTTTTGATGTTTTGAGGGGACTTTCATAGACAATGATTTTTATACTGTACAAATATGTATATTCTATCCTCCAACACTAACCCTACCCATCACTCATTCAAAATAAAGAAATAACCTGGAAAACACACTGATAATTTGTGTATAAATGTTACCCTAAAACAGTGCTTCTCAATTATTTTCTGTCGCACCCCCCTAGTAAGAGGTAAAAAATTACCTCATGCCCCTCCCCCCATTTTGGAACTTTCGCCTCATTGTTTCCATGGCAACATGCTTGTCACGTGACATACCGCAGTCACAAAAAGCGCTGTATAATAGATCACATTTACTTAGATTTTTCTTTTTTATTCAAAATAGTCACCAACTTGTTGAAACCCAAAAGAAATCTTATGTGGTTGAAAACACTGAATTGTTGTGATAAATGACAAGCTCTGAGTGCGTCTTTTTTGGATCAGTGCCAGATATCGCGTGAAAACATGTGTGAATTGAGCGGTTGATCACGTGACGCATATGAACACCAGTGTGATCGTACACGTCAAAGGATGAGGGGACGGTTATCTGAAATTCATATCTGCTGCTCTTGTTCAGTGCAAGAAAACCTACTTCCTGGCAACAAAAAAAAAAATGCATGTTCCCCAGGGTCACGCACGCCCCCCCTGGCATCGACCCACTATTTGAGAACCACTGCCCTAAAATATGTATGAATCAACTCACTGATTTAGCATGTAATTATATGTTTAAACCCCCAAAATTATTTTCTGGTCTTCTAAGTTGTGAAATGTTTTCACCCATTATTATGTCCACCCGGTGAAAATCACGGTTTGATTAAAAAGTTAACACTAAAAACAGTGTAGGACGAGATGCTTTGAGAACAAAGCCTGAACCCTGCATGAGCAATCATAATAGTGATGCTCATCTTAGCATAAGCCAATTAAAACAAAAAGTAGTAATTGTTCACTTTCTTTGTGCCTTTGTCATTAATAAAGTTGAAAGCATGTAGGAGAATAGGAGAGCTCATCTGTGCCTTTTTTCTTTTGCTAATATTTGCTGCAACAGATTGGTGAGTCTTTTATGTCAGAGCCCTTTGTTTTTATTACTAAACAGTGGATGAGACTCTGGCTCTTGGTATTCATCTGATGAAGTCGTTTTTCTCTGTTGATGCAACACGTTTGTTTGTTTGTTTGGTGTTGCTCCTGTCATTGAGACTCTGTTGCATCACCTAATATTCTATCAACACTAAATATGTTCAGGTCATATGTTCCCCAGAGACTAATTAAACATGTCGCAACATACGACTTTCAATATGGTTCTGTTTAAGAACATCCCTCCAACCATTCTCTGCTCTTCTACAGTAACATCTTTAATTACTCAAAATCATGTTCATCTCTGCATGTTTGTAATTGATTCAAACTCATAGACCATTTGAAATATTCAATGTAGCAGATGCAATATCAAGAACTGGCAGCAATGAAACAAATAGCTATGGTTTTGGTTACCCTTTAGTTTAGGATCCAATTCTCACAATTAACTAGTTGCTAATTAGCATGCATATTACAAAGGATATTGGCTGTTTATTAGTTCTTAAAAAGCACATGGTAATGCCTTATTTAGCATGACTTAAACCTAACTACCTTGCTAACTATTAAGCAGAAAGTCTGGAAAGTCTGAAAGTTTGATCCAAAACTCAGTCAATAGTTTTTTTCAGCTACATACAATGAGTTTCATTGTAATTCTGGGGTTTTATGAATATGTTACCACACTACAATTTGGAAAACCATTGTTTCCTTTAAAGTACCTTGGAGTGCCATATATAAATAACATGGTGTATGAATATAGTATGCATTTAATACCAACTTGGTAATGCCATGGTATTTCCACCTAAAAGCATCACTTTACATGAAACTACCACAGTGCTTTTTAGTTCCCGTTCAGTCAGTCCATTCTCACATGCATTCACTCCCAGAACTGGTTTGCAGCGACGTGTACTTTCATGTCTCAGTTCTTCCTCGACTCAGACCGATCCTCTGCTTCGTGTTCTAGGGTCAAGCCTACTATTATAAAAGTTCTCCCATTTGGGCACAACAATTGGGGCTTCAGCTCAACTTTGAAAGGAGCATCTCTTTTCTCAGTCTGCTGGGATTGGTGTATGAGACACTGGCTACACAACACCTACGCAAATATGAGTTTCCCCCAGTGAGCTTTCTTGCACAGATACCCTGCAGGGTCAGGGAAGATGAGGAGCAGGTCTTGTTCATTGCTCCATTCTGGCCCCACTGGACCAGATTCCTAGAACTGATGTTCCTCGCGACAGCCCCTCCCGGATTGCCGGTGGAAGGACCTGCTTTCTCAGGGATGGGGCACCATATGGCATCCACATCCAGACCACTGGAACCTCCACGTGTGGTCTCTGGCTGGGACGCGGAGGACAATGCTTATGCATTGAAATAGAGTCTGGAGTCACTAGAGTCACTCCCAGGTGAGACCCAGTGACATCAGTCCCACATAACGTCTCCATATCCTACTTCAATTAAATGGGGTTACATTAGTAACCTAGACGTTACAGATGATAAAAAGTACTGTGCTACTGTAGTCTTCAGAAAGTCCTATGCTGCTACTATAGTATTTTTAGACATTCATGGTAATAGCATTTTTGGGGGGGGATTTTCATGTATGTGCATCATGATAATACCACATTTTGTACATATAGTATTCGACATGTACCATGGTACTAGCATGGTATTTTGATCACATATATTAGTGATACCATGTTTTTTTTGTGGACATGATTCAAACTTGGTATTTTTGACATATGGTTCTTGGAAGTACCATGGAAAACCATGAAAATACCATTGCAAATCAATTTCAGTACAGTGGTATATAATAGTGTATTGCTGTCCAATGCCATCATTTTATGTTGAATTTAGTGATGCCTTGTGATTTTGTTCTCATATGCAAGGTTTTGCACCAGTTTATTATTAATCAATGGTCCTCCCTGCTAGTGTCATTTCCGCTCCATCTCATTATATTTAAAGCTTCTCACGTCTGAGATCTCATTTCCACTCAAGCGCTGGTTTGTGTTCCCGGACGTGATAAAAGACATTTCGACGTAGTGCGATTCTATGCTCTGCCGTGTTTGCTTTCATGTTCTCCAGTGAATAATACCATTTCCAATTCATTAGGCTGTACTTTTGTTTTAGAGGGTTTGCAAATTAAACAGGAAGGTGTTTTTCCTATGCTTCTCATTCTCTGAGTTTGTTTCTCGCTCTGCTTTGCAAGGACTCGGTGGCTGCGTGACTTTAGCTCTTACTCACTAATACAGAAACTCCCTGAGAGACCGAAGCCAGATGTTACTCACCATCAGTCTTTGATGATTGTCACACAGCCAGTGTGATTTAATGCAAATCAACTCTGATTAATGATTGCAAATGCATTTGTATATGTTTAAATGTCTGCAAACGATGAAAATATCCATTTAGATGTGCATTTTCAGCCAATGTGAAAATTATCAACATTATTCAGTTATATTTTATTTTGATGATCCACTTTAGACATTCTACTAACTATCAGTAACCTTGCAGCTGCATGTCAACTGTTAGATTAGGATTAGTGTTAAGGTTAGTTAGTAGAATAAGTTTACATGCACTTGCAAAGTTAGTTATAGTCCGGTGAATATCTGTTGGGGAGCATCAAAATTAAGTGTTAATAGATATTAAGCAGACAGCCTACTAGTACTCTAATGCAGTGTTTTTCAACCTATTTTCAGCAGCGGCAGAGTTGTTACATTGGAAAAAATCTTGTGGCGCACCACCAACCAAATATTTTACAAATTGACACACTACAGCCTAATAATTAATATATACACATATACACACACACACACACACACTCATGGTGAAACCTGGGCCTGTTTAGATGAACTAAAAGCCGATATCCTGGCACTAATTCTTTATAAGGCAATTACAAGCCTGACATCAAGGGGCAAACCCCTTAGCCTCTCCTGCCCAGTGAAGCCATTTACATTTTTACATAATTAACGGTTTAAATGACAAAATAAGATGCTAAATTGAATAAAAAGTTATACTAAATCAGTGCTTCTCAATTATTTTTTCACGCCCCCCCGCTGTGTTGGTTTGCGCAGCAGTCTGATTTACACATCAATTCAGTCACTTCTTCTGAAATACGTGATGGTAAGAGGCCAGTGACGTGGGAGAAGACCAGAGTGAAGTTTACAGTTACCAATGCAATGTGTATCTGATATGAATAAAACACCTTATCAGTTTAAAATGTAATGGATTGCCATTTTCTCTTTTAAAGATATCCGTGTGTATTTTGAAAAGTAGAAATGCATTGTTTTGCCAGTACTTATGAGTATTTAAATGTTTGAAACCTAAAAGAAACCTTGTGGTTGAAATCACTGAATTGTGATAAATGACAAGCTCTGAGTGCGTCTTTTTTTGGATCAGTGCCAGATATCGCATGAAAACACTTGTGAATTTAGCGGTTGATCACGTGACATATGAACACCGGTGTGATCGCACACGTCAAAGGGTGAAGGGTTTGTTATCTGAACTTCATATCTGCTGTTCCTGTTCAGGCAAGAAAACCTACTCCCTGGCAAAAAAAGAAAAAAAGGGGGAGTGATGCCAGGGGGGGGGGGGGTGCCCCACTATTTGAGAACCACTGGACAAAATGTTAATTTTGTGTATTCGAGATTTAATCAGGCAATAAACTGTGATGTCCATCAGACAGGTGGTAGGCAGAGATCTGTATTGGCCAAACACTTGCAAATGTGTGATTTATCAGTGGTGGCTGGTTAGAAAAATCGATTAAGACCTAACAGAATATAAAAATGAATAACTGAAAAGAGACTACAGATCAGCAGGTGTATGTATAACTCATTGGAAGGATTTATAGGTCCAATGAAACGTCAAATTATTGATGTGCCTTGTTTCACTTGCAGTGAAATTAATGTCCTGCTGCTATTAATGTAGCATCAGATGGCTAAATTGATGTAACCGTGAATTAACCCTTGAGGTTTGTTTGTTCATTTTATGTTTTTGTTATTTCAGTTATATCTGCAGTGTTTTCCCCTTGATGTTTTTTTATTACATTAATAAATTCATCAGACATTAAAAGAACAGACAATCAGAGTCTGTATTTCATCAATTGGAAGTCCAGGACGATTGTCTGAAAGAGGTGAAGATGAATAAACTCAATGACGTAATGATAGGAACTGTTTTGTTGTGTAGAAAAAATTATGACACTGCCATTCATTTCTAAACTGCCACTGAAACTCATGTGCCCCCATTGCGCAAATGTTCTGGCATTGGCCATTAGCATCTGACTGCCACCCATACGAACATTACATTAGTCTGCCAGTCACTATATTAGAGCACAGACACTCGACGATGGGATATTATTTGCAGATAATAATAAATGTATTAAAAAAAAAACTAATTAAGTGAAATTGGATAACTTCAAGGCACACCTGAAAATCACGAGTGTGCCATGGCACAGTGGTTGTGGAAGAAAAAATAATAATGCACTGCTCTATCACTGTATTTGATATGTAGTTGTAAAGTTACTTTTGCCTGAAGTGGTCTATCAAAATAAAGTGTTACATATTTTTACCTAGGAAATAATCAACTCACTCTTCTCTGTACAAGCACAATTAGTTTGTTTAATTTCATTCTATTACAGTTTCAGCTCCTGCCAAAAATCCATATTGCTGTAATCTACCGCCCTCCAGGTCAGCTGGGTACATATGCTGCCGTCTTCATTCACTGAGGATGGAACCCCACTTGTAGTCTTTGGTGATTTCAACATTCATTTAGAGAAGCCTTATCCTACAAACTTCCATTCTCTCATAGCCTCATTCAATCTTAAGCGACTCAATCACCACAGGAACTCATAAATCTTTACTCATAAAACTTTACTTAATTTACACATACAACGGCATCACAGACAACATTCTGGTGAAACCTTCATTACATTTAATCTACATCTTCACCACCAATCCTTCTTCCAGATACCTTCAGACAAAACCTGTACATATCCACATCAAGATCAGCAGCGCCTCAAACTAATGCATACTCTTCAAAACATTCAGCTGCCTTTTAGATCCCATCCACTCACACCTTCTACAATCCATCTCGCCAAAACTTTTATCAGCAGTCACACACACACACACACACACAACACATCCCTCCACACTGGAACTTTCCTTACTGCATTCAAGCAGACTTACAAAACCCACATTAAACACATCATTTAGATAATTACAGATCTTTCACTCTCCTACCATTCATAGCAAAAACAACTAAGTTTTTTTTTTTAACCAGGTGTCATCTTTCCTCACAGAATAACCAGTTGGACATTAACTGGTCTGGATTCAAGGAGGGCCATTCAGCCAAGACTGCATTAACGTCATTTACTGAAACCTAACAGATTGCAAAATCTGACTCCAGATCATCAGTTCTTACTTTCCTGGATCTATCTGCTTCCTTTGACACTTAATAATCATCTTTCTTTCCAACCACTCATCACAGGAACTATCCACTATATTCCACTATCTCAGAGTGGAGTGGCGAGGTATCCAAAGATCACTGGGGTTCCACAGGGTTCAGTTCTAGGACCGTTCCTCTTTTCCATATACACCACACCATAACTCATTACATTTCCATGGTTTCTCTTACCATTGCTATGCTGATGACACGCAGCTCTACTTTTCGTTTCAACCAGATGATCCCATAGCAGCTGCACGAATCACAAGCTGTCTGGTGGACATCTCGGGATGGATGAAAAAAAACAACCTCCAGCTCAATCTGGCAAAGACAGAGCTCCTAATCTTCCCTGCAAATTCGTCTCTGTAGCAGGACTTCACCATCTAGATTGGTTCAATGACCGCATCAAGGTCGAACAGAAGTCTTTCAAGGACCAACTGACCTTCAAAGACCTCAACGCAAAGACAGCGCGATCATACAGGTTTGCACTAACATCTTACAAGCAGCACAACTTCTTGTCCAGGCCATGGTCATTTCCAGGCTTGATTATTGCAATGCTCTTCTGGCTGGGCTTCCATCAAGTGCAATCAAATCCCTACATCTAATTCAGAACGCTGCAGCACGTCTCTTTTCCTCTTCGTGATTAATCTCTTTTTGCATTCCTCAGTTGTAATTCACTTTGGATAAAAGAGTCTGCTAAATGAATAAATGTGCCTTTATTCTAGTCTTTTCAGAGAAAGTGAACCATGTTAAGGCTCAAGTTGATTTACCAGTCTCAAGCAACTTAAAAAAAAAAGGGGGTTTTCATCCCGGAAGGCTTTTGCAAAGTACCATTCAAACTTTCTTCAGAAAAAGTACAACTCTAAACAGTACTTGTGTGCATTAATAGAGACAGGTCCTTTTTGGATATGCATACATCTACAAATTATATTGCATATGCTTACAAATATTTTTAGAGTCACCCACAAACAGTTCATACATTTATAAAGTGCTTTTTTTCTTTTATCATGTTGCTTTACAAAAGCAGAAGTTGGTTGAGATAATGTAGTATGCGGTCAAGGGTTTGTATGAAGAGGAGCTCTCAGCCCCACCACTGAAGAAACCCACCATGAAGAAACCCATCCCTTCCTCCTGCTCTTAATGGACTGACTTGCTGACCTACGTTTGGCTAAAGAGGCTGATTGTGTGGGTATTTTTATGTCAGGTGATATCTCTTTATATCTGATGTCTATTTAGCGAAACAGTGTTTAAAGTTACATAAGAGGAATATCATATATCTTGCTCAAATGTCCTGCTAATAGAGCTGGTATATGCAAAGACAGATCTCTTGGAGTTTGTAATGTATAATGCAAATGCATGTTTATCCAATTATGATTGTTTACATCAAAGTGACAGACACACACATACACACGTATCATGTTGCTGAAATTTCTTGTTAAAATATTTACAAAATGTTGTCAGCAGAACCATCCAAAAAAACATTGAATACACACTGAACAACCCATGAAAGAGATATGTCTATCCCTCACAGCATCGGTTTTATTGCTGTGAATAAGGTCTACACCACTCCCACGTCAAAGTAGCCAGAGTAACTTCTATTTACGGATATGACGAGGCACACACAGATGATGTGAACACTCTGAAAATATAAACACTTATGACTGACTTACCATAGTGAGTCAGAGTAGGACAAGTAACTCATTTTGTATTTTTATCGTTGTATTGACAGTTTTATTTACAGTTATTTCAATTTAAGTGTGCAGAGCATATTTCTGTTCTGTATGAACTGCTTGTGCTTTTCCTCATTTGCATGGTCACTTTGGATAAAAGTATCTGCCAAAAAAAGTTTAATAAATATGTTTGAATAGGGAAAACTGTGTGTGTTGCGTTTAGGTGTATCGAGTTAAATAATGCTAGACCAACACAATTTGCTTTAAGAAAAAAAAAAAAAAAACTAACAAAATAGCAGAACACTACAAGAATGAAGCATAACAAAGAACATTCTAGGTTGCCTGTTGCCACTCCAGTTCTGTCCCATGAGGTCCGTTTCTCCTCAGCAGAACACAGTGGCCTGTCTTAATGTGCATGTCAGCCGCGGAGTGCTTTAATACTTGTGTTTTCGGAGGGGCTTGTCAAAGCTAACCAGAGCTCTGGAGTCTTGTTAGAAACCCAATTCCTCTTCAATTTAGGGCCTTGGCTCACTAGGGCCCACCTAACCAGACTCTGTTAGACGCATTTGTTGGTGAAATTGAGCTACACGGGCGATTGCGGTGGGGCATTTAGAGGCAGCGAGGGAATGAGTGAAGGTGTTTGAGATGCAAGTCAGGTCCCTGAAAGACTCGCAGGAGTAAATCTCGGTTAATAAAGTTGAGAGAAAAGCCTTAGAAACCTGCGACCAGTTCTCATAGTTGAGAGAAAGAGATGTCTTATCCACTTCATATGCATGGTTGTGCTTTAGCAAGATGAAAAGATCTGATGTAGAGTATTTTAAGATGTCTCGTCTTCACGCTGTTCCCGTTTTTCCCTTCAGTCTGTTGAAGATCTGCCCATCTAACAATGTCAGTAATTATATCAGTAAAACAAACATGTGCTCTTCATCTGCCAAATGTTTACCATCTTCATATAACAGCGTAGCTGCACAAAAACCCAAAGTGGAGAATTAAATGCATGACACTATACAAGTTCTGCCGTTTCATTTCAACATACTGTTACATTTAGAATGGAAAATGCACTATTGTTAAAGTGCTCATGACTTGGACTTTTGACCATCCGTTTGAAATTATCCGTTTTCCCCCACCATTTTTATTGGGTTTTAACTGTTAAAAAACTGACATGTTCTGAAAGACATGATTGGCATCTCAGAATCCAAAAAGACACAAGCGGAAACAAGAGATGTCAAATGTAAGCAGAGGCATATGTAAAATAACACGATCAACATTAAACGGCATATGAAAATCAAAGCTGCCTGATGTTAATGAATGAAATGTCAATCCAGGACTAGCTTTAGATTGTTGTTTGACTATCTACTCCTATATTTTTGAACATCATTCTGAATCTGATCCAGATGTAATCCTTAAGTGATTCTCAGCTCTTTTCTCAAAATGTTGATTTTAAGCTGACCCATATTCAAGTGTCAGAAAAAAAAGCATTACAGTAGAATAAAAGGATGTTCATTTTGATATTGCATGTTCGCATAAGCCAAAAAAAAAAAAGGAAAGAAAATCCTGGCAGGGAAAGAGTTAAAGGCGGCTTCTCTGAGGCTTGTCTGTAAAGGCCCACTGTTATGATTGCAGCTGCAGACAGATTCAATGCACGTGGCTGCTTAGTCTTTCAACAAAAGTTTTACAAAATGCACAACATAAAATTCTATAAACTAACAATTCACTGATGCAATCCAGAACAGAATTAAAATCAATCATCCACATGTTCCTGGTATCCTTTTTAAGTCTGTACAGAGATGCAAATGAGCCGTTTAAACTGAACTCAGGGCAAACGTTTTTTCACCCTTCAATTTGTCCTGTTGTTGGCAGACTTAAGCATGTACAGTATGGCAGAAACTGACTTGGCATCTGTATACAGTGATTATAATGGGTTCTATTTGTTTGAGGTCAACGTGTAAAAATCACAATATGTAACAGACTATGGTGTCCCAGTGGTGTGCAACAATTTAAGTAAAATATAAGTTCACAACACAATAAAATAATGCCACAGCACAATTAAATCAAAACGGAACAAAGTAAATCAAGCCACAATGCAACAAACAAAGAAAAAGCCACAATGCAAACACCAAGCCACAATACCAAAAATCAAGCAACCATCAACCCACACTGCAACAAAAATCAAGCCACAATACAAAAAACAAAACAGAAAGTAATCAAGCCACAATGCAACAAATTCAAGCCAAACTGCAACAAAATCAAGCCACAGCACAAAGCAATACTTTGGTTTGCGCCTTGATAACAGAACACAAAGAAAAAGCCACACAGAAATGAAGCCACAGCACAACCAAATCAAGTATAAAAAAATAAAACAAGCAAATCAAGCCACGATACCAAAAATCAAGTCACACTGCAAAGATCCTCAAGCCACACTGCAAAAAAAACAACAAAAAAGCAACAACCCAAAACACAAAGTAATCAAGCCACAATACAACAACCATTAAGCACAATTACACAACCCTCAAGCCACATTACCCAAAATCAAACAACCACCATCAAGCCACACTGCAACAAAATCAAGCAACCACCATAAAGCCATACTGCATCCACCCTCAAGTCAAACTGCAACCAACATCAAGCCACACTGCAACAAAATCAAGCAACAACCCTCAAGCCACAATACCCAAAATCAAACAGCCACCATTAAGCCCAATGGCAACAAAAATCAACCCCTCAAGTCACACTGCAACCACCATCAAGCCAAACTGCAACAAAGTCAAGCAACGACCCTCAAGCCACACTGCAACAAAGTCAAGCAACCACCATCAGTCCAAACTGCAACAAAGTCAAGCAACAACCCTCAAGCCACACTGCAACAAAGTCAAGCCACACTGCAACAAAAGCAAGCAACAACCCTCAAGTCACACTGCAACAAAGTCAAGCATCAACCCCCACAGCAACAAAATCAAGCAACAACCCTCAAGCCACACTGCAACAAAATCAAGCAACAACCCTCAAGCCACACTGCAACAAAGTCAAGCAAAAACCCTCAAGCCACACTGCAACAAAGTCAAGCCACAGCACAACCAAATCAAGTATAAAAAAAATTAAAAAAGCAAATCAAGCCACGACAGTTAAATCAGGCCACACTGCAAAGATCCTCAAGCCACACTGCAAAAAAAAAAAAAGCAACAACCCAAAACACAAAGTAATCAAGCCACAATACAACCATTAAGCCCAATTGCACAACCCTCAAGCCAAAAACAAAGAAATCAAGCAACAACCCTCAAGCCACATTACCCAAAATCAAGCAACCACCATCAAGCCACACTGCAACAAACAACCACCCTCAAGCCAAAACAAAGTAATCAAGCCACAATACAACCACCATTAAGCCACACTGCAACAAAATCAAGCAACCACCATAAAGCATCCACCCTCAAGTCAAACTGCAACCAACATCAAGCCACACAGCAACAAAATCAAGCAACAACCCTGAAGCCACAATACCCAAAATCAAACAGCCACCATTAAGCCCAATGGCAACAAAAATCAACCCCTCAAGTCACACTGCAACCACCATCAAGCCAAAACAAAGAAAAATCAAGCCAAACTGCAACAAAATCAAGCAACCACCATCAGGCCAAACTGCAACAAAGTCAAGCAACAACCCTCAAGTCACACTGCAACAAAGTCAAGCAACAACCCTCAAGCCACACTGTAACAACCATCAGTCCACACTGCAACAAAGTCAAGCAACAACCCTCAAGCCACACTGCAACAAAATCAAGTAACCACCCTCAAGTCACACTGCAACAAAGTCAAGCATCAACCCCCACAGCAACAAAGTCAAGCCACACTGCAACAAAATCAAGCAACAACCCTCAAGTCACACTGCAACAAAATCAAGTAACCACCCTCAAGTCACACTGCAACAAAGTCAAGCATCAACCCCCACAGCAACAAAGTCAAGCAACGACCCTCAAGCCACACTGCAACAAAGTCAAGCAAAAACCCTCAAGCCAAACTGCAACAAAATCAAGCCACAGCACAACCAAATCAAGTATAAAAAAAATTAAAAAAGCAAATCAAGCCACGACACAGTTAAATTAGGCCACACTGCAACCACCATCAAGCCACGATACCAAAAATCAAGTCACACTGCAAAGATCCTCGAGCCACACTGCAAAAAAAAAAAAAAAAGAACAAAAAAGCAACAACCCAAAACACAAAGTAATCAAGCCACAATACAACCATTAAGCCCAATTGCACAACCCTCAAGCCACATTACCCAAAATCAAACAACCACCATCAAGCCACACTGCAACAAAATCAAGCAACCACCATAAAGCCATACTGCATCCACCCTCAAGTCAAACTGCAACCACCATCAAGCCACACTGCAACAAAATCAAGCAACAACCCTCAAGCCACACTGCAACAAAATCAAGCAACAACCCTCAAGCCACACTGCAACAAAATCAAGCAACAACCCTCAAGCCACACTGCAACCACCATCAAGCCCCACAGCAACAAAATCAAGCAAAAAAAAAAACCTCAAGTCACACTGCAACAAAGTCAAGCATCAACCCCCACAGCAACAAAATCAAGCAACAACCCTCAAGCCACACTGCAACAAAATCAAGCCACAGCACAACCAAATCAAGTATAAAAAAATTAAGCAAATCAAGCCACGACACAGTTAAATCAGGCCACACTGCAAAGATCCTCAAGCCACACTGCAAAAAAAAAAAAAAGAAAAGCAACAACCCAAAACACAAAGTAATCAAGCCACAATACAACCATTAAGCCCAATTGCACAACCCTCAAGCCAAAAACAAAGAAATCAAGCAACCACCCTCAAGCCACACTGCAACAAACAACCACCCTCAAGCCAAAACACAAAGTAATCAAGCCACAATACAACCACCATTAAGCCACACTGCAACAAAATCAAGCAACCACCATAAAGCATCCACCCTCAAGTCAAACTCAACCAACATCAAGCCACACAGCAACAAAATCAAGCAACAACCCTGAAGCCACATTACCCAAAATCAAACAGCCACCATTAAGCCCAATGGCAACAAAAATCAACCCCTCAAGTCACACTGCAACCACCATCAAGCCAAAACAAAGAAAAATCAAGCCAAACTGCAACAAAATCAAGCAACCACCATCAGGCCAAACTGCAACAAAGTCAAGCAACAACCCTCAAGCCACACTGCAACAAACAACCACCCTCAAGCCAAAACACAAAGTAATCAAGCCACAATACAACCACCATTAAGCCACACTGCAACAAAATCAAGCAACCACCATAAAGCATCCACCCTCAAGTCAAACTCAACCAACATCAAGCCACACAGCAACAAAATCAAGCAACAACCCTGAAGCCACAATACCCAAAAATCAAACAGCCACCATTAAGCCCAATGGCAACAAAAATCAACCCCTCAAGTCACACTGCAACCACCATCAAGCCAAAACAAAGAAAAATCAAGCCAAACTGCAACAAAATCAAGCAACCACCATCAGGCCAAACTGCAACAAAGTCAAGCAACAACCCTCAAGTCACACTGCAACAAAATCAAGCAACAACCCTCAAGTCACACTGCAACAAAATCAAGTAACCACCCTCAAGTCACACTGCAACAAAGTCAAGCAACAACCATCAAGCCCCACAGCAACAAAATCAAGCAACCACCATCAGGCCAAACTGCAACAAAGTCAAGCAACAACCCTCAAGTCACACTGCAACAACCATCAGTCCACACTGCAACAAAGTCAAGCAACAACCCTCAAGCCACACTGCAACAAAATCAAGCCACAGCACAACCAAATCAAGTATAAAAAAAAATTAAAAAAAGCAAATCAAGCCACGACACAGTTAAATTAGGCCACACTGCAACCACCATCAAGCCACGATACCAAAAATCAAGTCACACTGCAAAGATCCTCGAGCCACACTGCAAAAAAAAGAAAAAAAAAAGAACAAAAAAGCAACAACCCAAAACACAAAGTAATCAAGCCACAATACAACCATTAAGCCCAATTGCACAACCCTCAAGCCACATTACCCAAAATCAAACAACCACCATCAAGCCACACTGCAACAAAATCAAGCAACCACCATAAAGCCATCCTGCATCCACCCTCAAGTCAAACTGCAACCAACATCAAGCCACACTGCAACAAAATCAAGCAACAACCCTCAAGTCACACTGCAACAAAATCAAGCAACAACCCTGAAGCCACAATACCCAAACAGCCACCATTAAGCCCAATGGCAACAAAAATCAACCCCTCAAGTCACACTGCAACCACAATCAAGCCAAAACAAAGACAAATCAAGCCAAACAGCAACAAAATCAAGAAACCACCATCAGGCCAAACTGCAACAACCCTCAATCCAAACTGCAACAAAGTCAAGCAACGACCCTCAGGCCACACTGCAACAAAGTCAAGCAACAACCCTCAAGTCACACTGCAACCACCATCAACCCCCACTGCAACAAAATCATGCAACGACCCTCAAGCCACACTGCAACAAAGTCAAGCAACGACCCTCAAAGAGGCAACAAAATCAAGCCACACTGCAACAAAAAACAAAATCAAGCAACCACCATCAAGCAAAAACACAAAGAAATCAAGCCACACTGCAACTACCATCAAGCCACAGCACAATTAAATCAAAACGCGAAGTAATTAAGCCACAAAATCCAAGCAAAATTGCAACAAAATCCATTATATATACAAAAAAAGTAGTAATGCAAAAAAGCAACAGTGCAACAGAAATCAAGCCACAATGCAAAAAAAAAAAAAAATATATATATATATATATAAAATAATACACAGGTTTTTATTGAGACAGGACACGAAGACAGTGAGCGGGTGCAATTGACTGAAGGCAATGAACAGTAGATGAAAACTTGTCTTATCTGAGAGCGGAGTATGGAGGTAGAGGAATGGCGAGATCTCGGAAGGAGTAGAGAGCGCTGGGGAATTCTCAGAAAGAGTCTTGGGGATTGCGAAGTAGCTCGGGGAGAGTCCAGGTAACATAGATGAGACCAGACACTGAGTGGGGGTTAAAGAGTGCATGCGTGATTGACAGCAGGTGTTCAGTATTCAGGTGATGTGGAACGAGTGGGCGGAGTGAATGAGCCTGCTGCGTGGGGCGTGGCGGAGTCCGTTACACACATCAAGCTACAACACAAAGAAAGCAAGCCACAATGTAATTAAATCAAGCCACATCACAACGAAAAAAAAAAAAACATAGGTGAAAGACAAAACATATACATGTATATTGTAAAGGCATGAAATGGAGTTATTGGCTAAATTTCACCTGTAGTAAGTCAGACTTCTGTCACACATTAAACTTGGACATGTTATTTTTACAATAACAAAAATGCCATCAGCTTTAAAAAAAAAAAATGTTACTAGTGATACCGGTGGTTGTTTAGTGAACCGCAGCCAGAAACTCACCGTTCAAGCTCATGCTCGCACTCATGCATAGGCAGCAAAAGAGACTGAACATGATTCAAGTCCCTAATTTACTCACAGCGAAGTTATTTTTCGTTCTTTGCTCAGAAGTAAAAAGAAGTTGGACATTTCTTTGTCGTGGCATACATCCTAAACATCCTGACACCATCCACTTTGCTGAGAGCGATGTTTAGATGAGTATGTAAATACGATCTCTGCATGCTTTCCTGACATGGCGGTGAGAAAACAGCAGTTAAGAAAGCATCTGATCATGGGTATGTGGATGAGATAAAGGTAATTAAATTACAGATTGACATGGTTAATGCTAAATAATTAACATTAGTGGATTCCATCTCTAAGCTGACGTTACCTAGTGTTACACACTTTAGCAGTAGGCAATGGGAAAGAGACTCTTCCTTGTGAGTCCATCAACAGCCCCAAAGCTTGCACAGTCCCAGACCTCATCCTTGGTCAACATTTCATTCTGTAGCGCTTTAATTTATATGCTTTTTAATGATTGCATTATTTTGCATATGATTACATACACTCACCTAAAGGATTACTAGGAACACCGCATTCATTTCTCATTAATGCTATTATCTAATCAACCAAACACATGGCAGTTGCTTCAATGCATTTAGGGGTTGGTCCTGGTCAAGACAATCTCCTGAACTCCAAACTGAAGGTCAGAATGGGAAAGAAAGGTGATATAAGCAATTTTGAGCGTGGCATGGTTGTTGCTGCCAGACGGGCTGATCTGAGTATTTCACAATCTGCTCAGTTACTGGGATTTTCACGCACAACCATATCTAGGGTTTACAAAGAATGCTGTGAAAAGGGAAAAACATCCAGTCCTGTGGGAGAAAATGCCTTGTTGATGCTAGAGGTCAGAGGAGAATGGGCCGACTGATTCAAGCTGATAGAAGAGCAACATTGACTAAATAACCACTCGTTACAACTGAGGTTTGCAGCAAAGCATTTATGAAGCCACAACACACACAACCTGAGGCGGATGGGCTACAACAGCAGAAGACTCCACCAGGTACCACCCATCTCCACTACAAATAGGAACAATAGGCTATCTGTCCAATTATTTCACCAAAATTGGACAGTTGAAAACTGGAAAAATGTTGCCTGGTCTGATGAGTCTCGATTTCTGTTGAGACATTCAGATGGTAGAGTCAGAATTTAGCGTAAACAGAATGGATCCATGGATCCATCATGCCTTGTTACCACTGCGCAGGCTGGTGGTGGTGGTGTGATGGTGTGGGAGATGTTTTCTTGACACACTTTAGGCCCCTTAGTGCCATTTGGGCATCATTTAAATGCCACGGCCAACCTGAGCATTGTTTCTGACCATGTCCATCCCTTTATGACCACCATGTACCCATGCTTCCAGCAGGATAATGCAGCATGTCACAAAGCTCGAATCACAAAGCCCTGGATGTGCATCCCACAAATTTCCATCAACTGTAAGAAGCTATCCTATCAATATGGGCCAACATTTCTAAAGAATACTTTCAGCACCTTGTTGAATCAATGCCACATAGAATTAAGGCAGTTCTGAAGGCGATGGTGGTCAAACACAGTATTAGTATGCTGTTCCTAATAATCTTTAGGTGAGTGTATGTTATCAATTGTCAATTGCTTATTTTTTACCTGTGTTTTTGATCAGGAGATTCTGAACTCTTCTATAAGATAAGTAGTAGCACCCCCCTACGGGATAACAGGAAAAGCACGGAAAGCAAGAAAATTTCATCAATGGTGGGGAAAGACTTCATTCGAAAATTTGTACATATAGCCTCTTTAAAGAAACAGAACATTTGAGTCTTCAAGTGTTTTTGCAATATGCTGTAAAGCCAATAAATATAATTGTTTTTAGATGGTATCCCATGTAACTATGGATTAGTGAGGAAATGAACTAATTAGTAATTAGCTGGTTAGCATGTGACAGTTTAGCATTGTCTGGGAGGCAGGAGGTGCTTTCATCTGAGTGCTTGATTATAAAGAGATGTGAGGACTTAAATCCAGAGTTGAGCTGGTTGGTTTCAGAGCGATCTTTAATAACCATCCCTGAAATGCTGTAGCCACTGAGGCGTCTCCACTCATTTTTTTCCCCTCTCAATTCAAATGCAGCGTTGATGCCGCATAGCGACCAGCAATTAAACTCCTCGATTGGAACTCAGTCAAGCATAACCCGACAAGCGCGGCATGTTTTCTTGTTTCTTTTTTTAGTGACAGGACATCATATTTCCATGTAAGCACCTTGTACTGTCATGTCCTGCTTTCTCAAGCTCTAAGAATTATGATGGTGTCTAAGGATAAACTTAAACATGTGATGAAGTGTCATCGAGTTTGTAGTCTCTGTCGAGGAGTGGAGGATGAGCGTGAGTAGGAGGGGAAGGATGGGCAAATATAGAAGTACTGACAGACAGAGAGAGAATCAGGGGACAAATGAGAGTTCATGGAGAGAGATGAGGTGAAAGTGAAGATACATATACATAATATGTATATATATATATATATCTTCATATATTTCGAGAGAGAGAAACAACAGAAAGTAATCCAATAAATAAAAAAATTAACCCTGAAAAGACATGTTATTTCTCAAAAGTTTTTTTTTTTTTCCATTTTATATTGAAAAATGTTGAAGACCAAAAACATAGTCCAAATGATTTGAGCTGGTCACCGTGATTTTGCCAGGTGAGACATGTTAATATAATAATATGTGAATAGCAGCGCAGATCATCAGATCTTGGAAGAATTTGGTAAGAAATGTTTGATTTGAAATGATGTGAATTGTCTGCTGTGTGTGCTTTTCCGAAATATTTTTCAATTTTCAGTAATGGCTGATTTGTGGAAGTGGTGTAAATTGGGTTTTCCTTTCAGGGTCGTCAGTGTTAACGATCCCTGCGGCGCGTGTGAACCAGCTCTTGATTAACAGATGCGGCGTGGTGTTTTTAAGCATCGTCTTTGTAACAGATTCTTCAGGCCATAACGACCTTGTGTTTCGCTTATGTCGCTGAATAATAATGTTTATGGAAGAGTTTTAGTGAGCTAGGTTTAGGAATGCAACCACACACAATGCAGATCTTTCATGGATATTTATTTATACATCTTGGAGTCATATTTCAAATATATTTTTCCTCTAAAATAGTTCATTACATGACAGAGAATATACAACATCCAGCACTACAAGTTGCTCTCTCACTTGCGCACCGGTATATCTAAAAACAAACAAATATACATACAAACAAAAAACAAACTCTCTGTCTCTCTGGTCTGAGCACTTTGCATAGGACAGCACAGCGGATCAGAGCTGCGCCGCCCACAGATGATCAATTCATTCTTCAGCAGTCGTGTGATTGGTTTTGCGATTGTGTGTTGGTGATTTTCACAGACGGCCCTTCAGGTTTGATCAAAGGATTCTCATTTATGGAAGCTTGTTTCTGCCTTAGAATAAAAAAAGGTAATTGTGACTTTAATCTCAGAATTGCATGATATAAACTCACAACTGCGCATTATGATGTCAGAATTATGGAGATACAAACTTACGAATAGCGAATTTATATCTCACAATTCTGAGAAAAGTCCAAATTGTGAGACACGACAATCTCAATTGTGAACAAAACATGAAGGAATAATTTTAAATTGTTTTATTCCGTGGCAGAAACAAGATTCCATACTTGTTATATACATTTATTTTAATGTGAAAAAAAAGTAAATAAAAAAACAGAACATGTCCAGATCATATTTCAATTTTCACATGTAAGTTATGTCTTTTTTTAAGCATTGTTTATCATTACAAATATTTAAGTATATCATTATTTTTGCATTATTATGCAAAATTAATGATAATTTGCAACGTTATTCTGTTACTTTTTTTTAACTTTATTACAGAAGTGAAGATCAATCATCATGATGAAATAAAAGTGAAAATGTAAAAAAAAAATCTAAAGCTGATTCTTTTGCACAGTGTGCAAATTGATTTTATATTGAATTTATAATTGTATTTTGTAATTGTAATAATTATAATTTCATATATATATATATATACACAATTCTTTGGGGAAGGAAAATGATCTGGATATGTCTGTGAGATTCACCAAAATCTACTCTTCCTAGAAAACAGTAATTATAACAGTACTCATAAAAGCTAGAATGGCAACAAATTTTCCACCTATTGACCTTATGGAGCCCTGTCCTCTTCAGTGACGCACGGACTTATTGTGTTCTGTCTTCCACTTTGTATTTCCACAGCATAAAGCTTAGATCTAATGGATTTATGAATGAAGTGCTCATTTTAAAATCTTTCTGGTTTACTGACATTTGTTTTGACATGCACTTCAAACATTACAATGCTCATGATAACTTTCGTTAACTCTGCAAGAAGTAAATCCACTTCATCAGCCAATTACTCTTTGAGAGCAATGCCATAGAAATATATGCAGCTACCGCAATAACAGAAGCTCAAAGACAACATTTTAAAGATGGCTCTCTGGCCTATAAGGTCTATAGATGGGAATCTACTGACTTCCTCCGGGTGGAACAGGAAACGGCCTTTCTTACGGCACTATCTACTGATGTCTACCTGTACTCACACAGATAATGCTACATGTGTTATGCTTCATTCTCTGATCATACTTCAGTCATGCAGTTGATCGTAATCAGGAGACAATGGCGGTGGATGAACACACAAGTGAGCGACAAAAACAAAAGGCGAGTAAAACACAATTTGATAGCATGACAATCAATAATAATCTGATTTCCCATCGATCCCTGATCTTTCGACTAAATACTAATCCCATTATACATTTTGCAACAATATGTGCTCACCCTTTGCAATTAATTTTTACAGCCTGATGACGGCTTAAGATAGTCTACGTTCACATGCCAAAACAAGAACAAAAAACGACTGTCAGTCCTGTATGAAAAATGCTAGAAAATATTATTGTATAGTCATAGAATGAAAGCAGCTGTTTAAGCGTTTGGGATGAAACACTTTTTGCTGAACAATTTTCGAGGATGAAGTCTTTAGGAGTGTTCAAAAAATTCAAACATGTTCACTTGTATTCCGTCACTATAGTTACAGGCACAAGAATGTAGGCTGCGTGGAATTTCCAGCCATCATTCACAAATGTCTTCACATTCCTGCCTTTTCTTTAATCATTTCTCATATTTTGGCGAACTTGACAATGCTAATATTATTAAATGAAGCACTTTCATCTCCACTTAACACATTACGCCATACTTAAATCCATTCCACTAAATTCTGCGCATTTTGATTGCAAAAAGGCCTGCCAGGAAGATTTCACATTCTAAATAGATTCACATTCACTTGTTCATCATCAGGGGTGATGTTGCACTTCTTGCGTTGAGCTTTATTTGAGCTTATAACAGGTGGACATTGACCTGCATGATACAACTTCCACCATCATCATGTATTGCACAGTATTTAGATCCTGCTTTCGCCTCTAATAAGTGATGTAAATATAGAAATGCACACAAGATCAATTTGAACAAACAATCAAAAATGGTCTGAATACAAAACAAAATAGTCACAGACTTCTGTATTGGGATGTCACCAAACACACATCGGAATATCAGAAAGCCACAAAAGGAAACATATGGAATATTTAAGAACGTACAATGCACAATGAAGTGACATAACCATCCATTTATTATTTTAACTCTCATTTTGCTTTAAATCTAATCGCTTGCGTCCTGTAAGAGGTCCTACTAAACTTAGCATGGATTATAAACAATATCTTGACATATACATGACGTGTAGTGAAGGCATTGTGCAAGAGTTTAGAGGGTTTACGGTAACATACACGGGGAACAGTATTACAGCCGCGGGAGTGTCTTTAACTGTAGGAGAACCTGGACTGGGGTTGAATTATTCCAGATCCTGTCCCTGTTACCTATGGATTTACCTGAGGAGCGAGTCTATGATAATCTCTTCAACAGCGACAGATGTATGCCACACTAGGATAAATATGAACTGGTTAAATATGAGCATGTGCAGATATTACAAGCTGGGGAATTTTATGTTTGTAAACAGACTTACCTTAAAGCTCCACTGGGGCTGGAACTACAAATATGAGTAATACTAGAGCAAAGCAATTGAAATATATACTGTATATACGATCGCACCATAACATCTAAGCATACGCAAATCTGATAAAGGACACTCGAACAGAGGCACAAATGGTTCCTTCTTTTCGTCTTATGCTCTCATGCCCTTCCTTTGCAATGATGATAGATGTGATGAAGCTAAGCAGAGTACTTGAACTTTCAGAAAGAACCGAACGCACGCAATCCTGGTACGTCGAACATCACATATTGCTACAGAACTGTAACCATGTGCTTAAATGTTGTTTTCCATGAAATGACTTGTTTTAAAAAGAGTTCCAGGGAGGGTTGCCTACATTTCAAAACTTTTGAAGGTGAAGTCCTCGATTACAACATATTGCATCTGAATCTTAAACCATTGGCATCTGTAACTTATGCTGCATTCCATTCAGTCAGATGTGGGACATTTCTACTTAATATCTCTGACTTCTAAGCATCAAATTGGCAATATAATGGCAATATAATGAAAATATAATGGCAATGCTACTGTTCGGCCCAGATTATCTGATAATGCAAGGCATTTACGACCAAATCTTAAATCTCCCGATTTGCTTGAAGACACATCGGGGCCACCTGACAATATCAAAAATGTTTGACATTTATGATTTTAAATCGGTATGATAACGACAATGATTACAAGGAGACATGACTGACAAAACTTTTGAAAATGGTGACCGTGTAACAAGTAGCTGTACGGATCTGGTGGACAACGGAGATGGTGGAAGCCATTTATAATGTCTGTAATGTGTATTCCAAGCCCGGCTTAACTTTGTGCATCTCTCTGGTTGCCACCCTCTAGCCAAAACTTTTGGACTTTTCAAGTTCAAGCAACTTCAAGTGGCAATCTATTGCAATCTAAGAAGTAGGAAGCTGGAAAGTCCAACTGTCCAATGGAATGCAGCATTACTGTAGGATGCTTCAATGATGAACATTGTGAGTCTTTTAAGACAACTTCTCATCAACATTGTTTGCTGCCATCTCAATACTTCCAAAATAAAATTTTCCAGTGGTAACCCTTGAAGAGCGTGCACATACATGTGATTTCTCACTGACGCTATGCAAAATGCAATTCTTCAACATCAAAGCCAATAGTGCAGTTTGTCTGTTCAGAGGCGTTCATCTGTTGGAGTCCATGTGCCCATATCCATGAAGAGAAAAACTTTCATTGCAGTCAGAGGTACGGTCCTATTGCTGAAGGAGTGTGAGTTAACACTCTCCCGGCAGTTTGATTGAAGCTAAAGTTTGTCCAAGTGCTTTATGAATCTTGTAAATTGAGGGTGAGGTAACTGATGCTCTTCTGGTTCAAAGTTCACATTGTGTCGTTTTCAGAACCGAACTCTACCCCGTAACAAACTGAACAGCAATGCAGCAGTGGCACATAGTAAAGAAAGCCAAAGGACAAGAAGTGTACAGCAAACCCAGACTGACGGAATACCACGTAAAGGAACCAAAATAGCTACAAAAAAAAGATATAAATTTGTGCTTCTTTAGTTTCACAATGTCATAGTCCTAGAAGTTGCAATCATAGTCCGTTTGTCTTCTCTCTAGCTCGACACTTTCCAATACATCAAATACACGTGCATGTACAGATCCATTCAGGTCATCAGTAACTCTGTGACCACTTGTTTCGACCATCCATTCCTGCTCACATTATTCCTTGCAATCTTAACGTCTTAAGGAAATTGCATTTCCATGCCCTTGAGTCTATGGAAAATGTAGCTCATTTGTGGGAGAGGACGTCTTTGTCACTCTTTTAGCCATCGATTCATCCTGTAAGCCCTCCGTCATCTTTGGTAACAGTTGACACTTTGGTGTGTCAGATACATACACGGGGAAAAGGGGCGGCTGAGGTGAGAATGTCAAGACATATGGAAAGAAATGCTCTACATTAACCAAGGTTATGCTTCTATAAAATGTGCCACAAAGCAGGTAAAAGCTCAAGAAGTGACCACAAAGATGACACTAAAGAAAAAGTAGACATGAGTCGTAAGAAGTGGTGTGAAGTCAGAACAACGGACATGAGAAGCAGGAAACACGGGAGGAAATGAGGAAGGCAGGAAGGGTGGTCACATGTCGGGGCAGTTCTTATTGCTGCCGCGGGTGGCGTTCTACGCTGGCGGTGTGTGTGCTCGGGGGTATCTGTATCATCTAAGGAGGAATGTCAGGCAGATGGTGCCGAGCAGCTGGACGATCACAGGTAGAAGGTGACGACTCTGGTGTGTCCCAGACAGAACTGCTGTAAACATAAAGACAAACACTCTGTCACACTCTTTATACAACAACTTCTTTATTTGCCTTCATTTTGCCACATTATATGGACAGAACAGTGGAAAGAGGACAAGAAAGTATTGTGTCGGCAGAACAATACCGTTTTGCTGAAAAGTTACTTTTCAGTAGACAAAGAGACATAATGGAGCTCTCAGGTGTTTCATTGTACCTCCTACATTGCATTTAAGGTATATAGATTTCTATCAGTCCTTTCATTCCCTGAGAATTGAACCCTTGGAAAGCTTTGAATAAATATAAAGCATCCAAATGAAAACGTTTTTTTGGCAAGGTAAAGTTTAGTAAAACTTGTCCAAAGCATTTCCAAGACACATCTACTGATTGGAATTTTGACAGTCACATTTGTAGGTGTGTTACAAGAAAACATTTACAGAAATATTTATACAGTTGAATGCAACAATTCTACAACACATCATTCCTGTGGAACTAGTTGCTTTTTTCTAAGTATTAAATGTGGAGGTCCAGCAGCATAGGACACTGGAACAATATCCTTAAAGGGACAACTTTGTAAATGTAAACAGAACCTTATAATGTAAAAGGTTCATAGTTGTAGGTACCCATACAAATGGATGTGACCTATGACTTAGATATTGTACAAACCAAGAGCTGTGCATCCTGAGAAGGGACTGTTTTAAAACCTAATTCACAGCAACCAAAATGCGGAATGCATCTGGATACCTAGCTCATAAAAAAATCTCTTCTAAAGAAAACCATATCTTAACCTTAACGTCACGATAGCTGCAGGGTCAGAGTCCCTTTAGAATGGAAGCATGCAGGTACGTGAGATTCTGTTGTAAATGGTTTCTTGCTCCTGTCGAGCTTTTGGCACAAAGAAGCACGGTACACTGAAATAATGGATCGTTCGGATGGGGTTACAGCGGCTGGCATCATCGCCTGACTGAACCGGAGACCGTAAGCGGTAATATCTATGAGCTACGGAAGACGGATGACCTGCGTGAGGACAATTACAAGTCATTATGTCTCAGAGGTAATGTTGAGTAATATCTTCCGGCACAGCTCACAGGAAATGGCCTCAGATGATGATGAGGGCTGGACGAAACATGCTTGTAGTGTTATTTAAAAAGCAGCGACTCCAATCACAACTCACATGCACGTTTAATTATGTATGCAATCTGCCAGCAAAATGGGTTTAATAAATAAAGAGCAGGTATTGTTTAAAAAAATCTATATGAATTTATATCAAGGATTTTTCTGGCTAGCAGGAAATCAATATATTCATAATAAAGCTTTTTATTCTTCCTTTTCAATAAAGAACGAGATTGCGTGAGCCGTGACATCTCTCTCAAGGACCTTTGAAGGAGGTGGGTAATTGTGTGAGTGTGTGTGTGTGTATGTGTGTGTGTAGAGAGAGGCTGCATATCCACCTGTGCATCTTTATTTCTAAATGATAGACCTATCATTTTAATATGTAATCAGAGATATGGGGAAATTAATCAATAAAGTAAATAACAACTGATCTATAAACAATGTGTGTGTTTTGTGGGGCCTACAGATTTCTAATTCTGATTCAACAGGTCACCTTCGCTTCAAATCGCACATACTTTCTCTCTCTCTCTCATTCTCCCCGCTCAGCCTTTACACCCTACAGCCAAATCCCAGTCATGGTGTGATTTATGGGGACGCAAAAACATGGGACGCCAGAGCCAATCATCATTCATCTCTAAAGAAGGAACAGCTCACGGTTGAGCTCCCATGGGCAGCACCTCGAGCAGAACAGGCCAGAGGAGAGCAGAAGAGACGAGGGTCATTCCTGGTATGCAGTACGTTTTCATGTCCCCAACATGTCTTAAAGGTATAGTTTTCCCAAAAATGAAAATTTGCTGTTCATTTACTCACCCTCAGGCCTTGGTGATTCATATATTTCATGCAAGTCAATGGCTACCTTCACTTTCAGATTCAAAAACATCTACAGGCAAAACAACAACTCCTGACGATATATTGGAACTGAACATTATTTGCAACATTATTACCTGTAATCCACAGCCTCAGCAAACAGTCCTGAGCGCAATCACAACAGTCGTTACACACCAGTTAGTGTGCGATGCGGAGAAACGCAGCAGAAACAGCTAGTTGAACTTAAACTCTATTTCATAAACGGGAAAACAAAAGACTTTAAACATAACAGAAGCGGCACTCGCTGGTGCAAACTCATGGAAGAACAAGGAGAACAACATTCACACAGTAACATGTAACGTCAACAATAGACCAAGACAAGGGAACACAGGAGGTTATTTAATGACACACACAGGATAGGGAACAGCTGACGGGACTTAGGATTGTGATTAGACACAAACGGGGACGTGCAGGACCTAGAAGATACATAAAGGGACCTGGAAGGGAACAACGCAGGACAAAACCGTGACAACAGTCTGAAGCTTTTTGTCACATGATGACGTATGCACAAAAGCTCCAATGTTGTGAATCTATGAAAAGTCCAGAGCAAGCAAACATAATCTTAAAATGAATACCACTTTGCACAAACACAACACAGCATCCGCTCATGCTCCAGACTGCCATGAACGCGATCAGGGTATTTTTTGAGGCTGTGGATTGCAGGTAATAATGTTTGCTTCATAAGACCTCAATGTATCATCAGAAGCCATGAGTATTTGCTTTGCCTGTATGTCTTTTTGACTCTCAAAGTGACGTCCATTGACTTGCATTATATAATCACCAAAGATCATGGTTTCAGCTAAAAATCTTTACTGTTCAACTGAAGAAAAAAACAAGACACCTCCATCTTGGATGGTCTAAGGGCAAGTAAATGAACAGCAAAGTTTTATTTTTTTGGTGATTCCTTTAAGATGGAAATCATTTATCTAGGAAAACCACATCATCTACAGGAAGTGACATAATATTGGAGGGAAAACAAGTTTTAGTGTCTTTAAGGCTGCATCCAAAATCGCATACTTCCCTCCAATATAGTGGGTGAAAAAGCTAGTGTTTGAGCTTCACTTGAGTTAGTGTTGACCACAGACCTTATTTCAAGCATGTAACCAAAAAAAACCTTCTAACTTTAGAACGATGAAAGCAGAAAAGCTAAAATGCTAACTCGTTTCTTTATTTTGCCATACTACAATACATCATCCCTGCAGAACTGTCCATCAATAAATCAGCCCAGTAGAAATTGTATGAATTCTGTTAGTTTTAGTTGGTTTGACTTGAAAAAATGTCACTATGTTTGAAAAAGAAAAAGCGCACAAATTGGTAGATTAACAATAAAGTATTCAAATTGGCATCCATCCTATTAATAATGTACTGTTAACAGTCAATCCTGTTGAAAGTATCTTAAACAGGCTTCTGTATGTCCGTTGTACCAAATGTACTGCATAACAAGAAAGACCCGGGAAAACATCAAAGAAGAGAGGAGTTTCATTGATGAATGCACATATCCTCTACAGTAAAGCCTCATGGGTCAGAGACATAGCCTGCTAGCTAACAGTACACACACACACACAACTTTTTCCGAATGAACAACAGCTTTCAGCAATCCGTGTGGTTGAGAGCTGGGATATTCTCTCTGTGAGGGAGCTTTCACAATGATTGATCTTAATCATTAATTTGGCTCTTTTGTTCTGCCCTGCAGTGCGCCGCACGCAGCTCGCGTTACAGTTTCCTGTGTGTAAGCACAGCTCAGCACCTGTGGGCGGCATGAACAGGTTTTTACTGTGTGGGCCGCACTTGCCCTGCGTGTGTGTGTGTGTGTGTGTGTGTGTGTGTGTGTGTGTGTGTGTGTGTGTGTGTGTGTGTGTGTGGGAGTGAGATATAACACCAGTGTTCCTGCCGACCCAGGTACAGAGGAGAGAGCAGAGACTAAGGTAAAAGCTTATGTTAAAACTTGAAATAATAATGGAGCTTTTTTTACTTTTCACTTTTAACATGACAGGTTCCAGAGGTAGTTAATTTAAAATTTGAAAAATATCAGACTGGAGCTGAAGGATCTTGTGGATTGGTATATGAAAATGTATGTGACTCTCAGGTAAAACTAATGTCCAGCGGGTCACAAACAGCTTTTGTTTATTATGTGGTATGAAAGATATTGTTAAAGTTTGGTGTATTATTTAATTTTAAAAAGTTTATATGCTCAACTCTAGGTGTATATTAAAAAAATGACATCACATGATATAAGACTTGTGGCTTGAAGTGTGAGACTTTCTGACAAATTAAACAGTTGGTCTGTAAAGGAAACTTAATTAGATAAAACCCTTCTGAATGTACAGTATATGAAGATAATCTAAGACCATTCAGTGAATTGCATCATTTTTTGCTGGCACCACCAAACAGAAGTACAGAAATCATTTGGACAGGTTTTCACACAGAAAACACACACATACACACACATAGGGTTTTTGTGCTGTATGAGAATTTGTGACATCCTCTTACCATATATTTTACATTACACTTAAAAGAATGAGATATTTAGCATTATGGAAATGAGAACTGCATGATGAAATAGGGAGAGTAGGTTTCATCTTCTTTAAAAAGTTTAATTCCTTTCTCTTGATATTGGTATGAAATACGACCAGAACATGTTCTTCCCAGAATTAGGAATAAGGGATCTACTATTTTTAATATTCAGAGCAAAAAGGTCAAGGCTTCAATCTATCAGAAATAACTATGCCCTGAAAATGTAAGATGATTCAGATGTTTGATTCAGGAAATGATTCTGTTAAAGAGCGTGTGACATGGCTCTGTGCATGTGTTTCTTTAGGACAATTACTGTAAAACTCTTCATAGTTATGATAGTAAATATTATTGGTCATGAATTGCTGATTAATTCTTTGATGATTGTGTATCTTACAGTTTCTGTTGAGGATTTGTGTGGATTTGTCTCATTCCAAGAGAGCAACCTTGAACATTCTGTCTTTGCTCTCTGGAAGGAAGGTCTTTCCTGTAGCTCAAACTGTAGAGCATGGTGCTTGCAACGCCAACATCATGGGTTCAATTCCCAGGGAAACTGATTAGAATGTCAATGTGTATCTTGACAAGTCGCTAAGGATAAAAGTGTCTGCTAAATATAACAATCTCTTCACTCTTTTATTCCAATCATTATCCATACATAACAATGTAGTCATATTCATGTTTTTTGCTTATATATACAGTGGTACCTCGGTTTACGAGCGACTTGGTATACGAGCAAATCGGTGTACGAGCATGGAGGGTCGTATCGGTGTACGAGCATTGTCTCTGTGTACGAGAAAAAAATTCCCTCACCCATGCGCCTTTATCACCCCTTAACTCGTTCATTCTCTCAGTGTCTCTCAGTTTGGGTGCATCATTCACCACAGTGCATTATTTTATAAGTTGTTGTGAATATGATTACATGTGAATATGATGAAACTTTATTAATGGAGCATGTTACCAACACCACACATTGCATACTAATGAGACTCACGTGTGTTCACAGTCCAACGTCCAATGACGTTCTTAAAGGGCCATACACTTTTAGAGAACAGCATACTATAACAGTTATAACTCTGTACAGATCATATACATAAGTGATTTACAGCGGTTTTACCTCGTGTTGTTGCATTAATTGTGATCGCTATTCTTCACGTTGTAATATCGTTACAAATGTTGAAGGAACTAGTTAATCTGATGCGTCAATAAGTGTTAAGTTAACAGTCTTGTCACTTTAAGAGGGCGGGGTTTCAGTCGGCGCTAGAGAGAGTGGAGTTCTGAGGGATTTGAGAGAGAGCTCGTAAGCAGAGATAATTTTGATTCTTCTGTTATGTACGACGTGGGTTGAAGCCAGAACCGCAATCCGATAGTTCTCAATAAAATCTCTGAATGAGAAGGAACCTGTCTGGTTATTAAAAGAAGCAACGCTACAATGTAGTGAAATATATAAGCAGAAACCCCGCCTCCCCTCTCCTCTCGTCTCGATCATGCCAGCAGTGAAGAGGTAAAGTGAATGTTACAGTAAATAGTTAATAATGACAGTTAAACTCTAAAAATACTTAATTAGTATTTATATGAGATCTTAATGGTTATAATTTTAAATGTAATTAATAGGTTAAAACTAAAAAAATATTTAAAATGGGCATTTATGGTCGTACGGAACGAATCAAGTGATTTTTAGTGCGTTCTTATGGGGGAAATTGTTTTGGTGTACGAGCATTTTGGTTTACGAGCTCGCTCTTGGAACGAATTAAACTCGTAAACTGAGGTATTACTGTACTTATATTTTACATTTGTATTGATATTTTACATATATATTGGTTTTGTCTAGCTAAATGTCTCTGTAATTGTAATAGGCATAATGATAAAAAAATAGGGTACCAGGGAGAGCTTCTCTTTGCTGGAGTGTCTATGTTATCATCAAGGTTAGCTGATACGAGGCCACTGAATATTACGAACAGAGTGTTTTGATTGTATGCTTTGGAACATTTTGTACAACGCTTGAGATTTCTTCTCTGGCAGCACTGGTAATTATGGAAGCTTCTTTGGGAATATTCAATTAACAACACCTTTCATTAATGTGAAATAGTGGTGGCAGCACTGCACTCTACAGTACATATATCTATCTATAGGACAAAAGAAGTGTTTCTTCATGACAGACAGACTGTATGTCAATGAAACCTGGTAACAGACAGGCAGTCAACATCAGACCTCACAGAAAAAAAAGGGTGGATTTTGTGAGTGAATCTCGGCCATGTTTAACAAATCAAAATCAAAAGAAAAATAAGAAATGGTATTTTTCACAAATAAAATGAAGCATATACTTTTAACAGCATTATTTACATGACTGTTAAACACATTTCCAACCCTAATTCTCATCCAATTTTTTATTTTATTTTTACAAACCGAATTTAGTGATACAACAATGTTCAGTGATGTAGAAACACAACGCCACAATAATGTGTTCAAAAGTTTGGAGTCAATACGTTTTTTTTTTCCTGGAAGAATTAATATTTTTATTCAGAAAGGACATATTGAAATAATCAAAAAGACTTTAACATTAGTCTCTTTCAGTCATGTAGTCTTTACTTGTAAATTATTGTAAAAAGATCATCTGTGAACATGACCTTTTAAAAAAATACCAGTAAATCGGTTCTGGTGGTTTACCAGTATGAGAAGTTGTAACGTTATCAGTACAATACCGGGCATGATGCTGTGCGGGAAACAAGAATGAAGACACTTTCATGTCTTTAGAGAAAACAATGTCATATTATGAATAATCGTCTGACAGAATGCAACTCAAGTCAAGGATTCCACGGGGAAAAGTGAAGGAAGAGTGGGACACAGGGCCTATTTTTAGACGTGTCTATATACTGCAACTATACATCATTAGACATGATTTTTCAGGGCCATTTTAGAGAGCAAAGCAAACTTTACTGGCTCATGCCCCAGTAAAAAGGGGCTAGTGGCTTCCCTGATTTTTACTATTTTAATTCTGACCATCGGGATGGACCTTCTTTTCCCTTCATCAGCAACTCCACAATATTACGGTTTTAATGTATTTTTGATCACGGAAAAGCTTTGGTGAGCATAAGAGGCTTTAAAAAATACTTTAGACACTTTAGTTTAGGGTTCAATTCCTTATTAACTAGTTATTTACCAGGATATCAGCTGTTTATTAGTACTGTAGATTAACTTGAAATCATTAAGTTTTGGGTTTCTATTTAGAAAAAATGTGATAAATGTGTGTGTACATAAGGAAATTGGGTTTAAATTGTTTAAACGCCTCCTCCTGGATGCATCACTACGGCACGAAAGTGCAAGTATTAGACAGGTTAGAGCGTGGAAAGCAACAGTTTCTTTAATCGCATTACGCATTATACATTACACATTGTTGGAGATTTGACTTGGTATCTTGTTTTGGAAAGTAAACCGGAGATGTGTTCAATAAATAGTTTTGTTTTTGCACTAACCTCACTAGGCTAAAGAAGATTAACCTCAACAAGTACTTATAATGCCCATATTAATAATTCTGTAGGATCATATTCTACATTACTTAATCTGACCAACTACCTTACTAACTGGCTGTAATCAGGTATTAATTAATATAAGTATTTCCAATTATTCATTTTATGTAATTAATTATTGTCATATTGGCATATTTTCCCTCATTACATTAATGAGAATGATATTGTATACATTCTTTTTGGAGTTGCTGTTCTGGACAGATGCCCAGTCTTTCTCTCTCTCTCTCTTAGAGTCTGGCGCTGGGCCTTTTCCTGTCTGTGTGCATGCGTTCACACCCATCATGTGCCAGTATCAGCATTCAGGAGGAGACCCGAGGCCTGCCACACCATCAGAGGGCTGTGCGAGGTGAGAAGAAGCCAAGGCTGTCAGACCTGGGCCCCGTGCCTGAGCCCCTGGAGTCCAGTACAGCTGCTTCTTCCAGCACAAACCCTGCTCTGGTGTCGCATCACAGTCTGCTCACTTACTGACGCTTCATTTCTAAAACCTTCCTGATGTAATCGACTTCCAGGAATCATTCAAATTGTATCATTTACTATCGTCTGATTGATAGTTTATACTAAACAAGTAAAACGCCTTTTAGTATAATTCAATACGTTGTAGTACGTATTTTTCTTTGCTTTACGTATTATGATTTTCATAAAGTAAACATAATAACAACTTTTAAATTGTTAGTAATATTTAAAGATGGATATCATTAGTTGCTACATTAAAGCAACTAAGGTCTATACAAATTTCCATTCATAATTTTCTTGGAAATATCATTTTAAATGATAGGTATCAAATATGATACATCAGGATTTCGAGGAACATGATTGCATTATATGTTTTTCTCAGTGTGGGCCTCTGAATAGCATTGAGGTGAGCTCTATATTTTCTATATTTTCACGTCTGATGTATTAAATATCAGATTCAACAAACAAAAACAAATTACTGTACAAAAACAAATTTGTGTGAAGGTTAATTTCTGAATTGTTCCATTTAATATACATTTCATATTTCAGGCTTTGTGGAATGGACCAACCAAATCATTAGAAAGAACTTTTTTTTTTTTTTTTTTTTTTATTGCATGACATCACTGCAGAAGTCATATGCACTGCTTAATATACTGTAAATGATATATTATGCTGTATTTTCACCCTTTTTGCATAACTCCATGGAAAAACCGATCAAAACAATATAGTAAAATGTTCTAATTTTATATTCAACGGAAGAAAGTAAGGCTTGGAACAACACAAGGATGTGTAAATAAGCTTTTATAAGTAAATAAGACTTTTAGTCGCTCACATCTACATCAACAGATATAATGAAGTTCCTGACTGAGGGATGGAGGCTGAGAGGTGTTTGTACTGTAGAAGTGTTGCTGATGATACAGACCTGTTTTGTCCACGCTATCCTTTTGCTTGCATTTCCCCTTGGTAACAGAGACGTCATCAATAGCAATGTCTCCCTCAAAGCCATTACCACGGATACCTTCGAACACCACCTGACAAAGAGAAGCACGAGTTAACGACAGAAGTCTTTTTTAGCTTCCCATCCACTCTAAAGACACTCTCATCCATTACAACAGACATGTGTCAAGTCGCATTTCTTCCGTTCTCATCAAACACACACACATAGAAAGACAAATAATGCATTTTATTTGGGACATTACAGGCAGAGAAGATTCAAATTTAGATGAACTGAACTCCAACAGGAAATCATCTCAGGTCCACACCAAAAACATTAGTGAGAGAACAGCCTAAAGACCAACTTGAATTAAAATTTGATTAGGAATTTAAAATAAATTGGCCACACCCCATAGGACATTGAATAGGAATTCAGGTTGGAATACCAGTAAGAATTAAGTGAATTCTATATTTATATATTCATATTTACTCCCTTATCTACAATATCTGTTTTGACATTTATTGAAACTACAGTCAAAGCAATTAACATGGCCATCAACATTTTTATTCAACTATACAGCATTTAAACTCTGTCAAAACTCTGTCAATACGAAGACATTAATTAATAAATGTTTGAAATAATGATTTTTGTTTATATTATGTTTCTCTCTCTCTCTCTTATGCTTCTGAACGAAACTGGCCTTATGCTGTGTGTGATTTTATGGATAATTCATACTGAAAAATGAGAGATATTATTATGAATTATCAATATCATAATAATATTATCAACTAATTATTATTTTCGTAAATACAAATGACAATTCTGCAGCTTATCTCAACTCAAAATCAGAAACCAAAATGGAATTTAATAGCCATTCACAATTTAATTCTGTTTTGCACAAGACAGCACATAAAAACAAACACAGTAGTAATAAATAAAAAATAATTTGTAATTTATTAAAGAATGACATATTGGCCTACAATATCATATTAATAAGGTTCTCCCACATCATTTGCTGGTGTTTATTTCCGCTCCATGTAACCTGTGTTTGACTGACAGCTTAATTACAGCTGTTCTGAAGCTCACTGCAGAGACCTAATCAAATCCACGTTCAGTCTGACTGAAGTTTACAGAATTACTCCCACACACACACACACACACACACTCAGCACCACCTCTAAACCCCAGCTGGTGGACTAACGCACAAGTAATTGAAATGTTTAAATCAGCAAAAGTGAACAAGCGATTCAATACATTTAATCCATGAGCGGACCCTTACAAACAGATCTAAAGGAATTTACATATTCTAAAAGTTTGCAGAACGACTCTTTACTTTAAATTTGGAGACCTTTTACGGACGCATGCAAAAGTACGCATTATTTTATGATCTCACAATTTATCCTAATTTTATCAAACTTTCTCACCAAACTCTGCAACTTTATGTGCACTGATCTAATAAATCATTCCAACGGGATTTGAAGCAGAAAGTGTGACTGTTTTCTTTTCGTTTAAGCCCAGGCTCATTAGAAGTACATGACTGTGGCTACATTTCTGCAAAACAGGAAATACTTTGCTTTGGGCGCGTTTTGCTCCACTTTTTTCATGTGGCACATCCACAAGAAGCACTCCATACTCAAGCATCTGACTACAGTATATGAGGACAAAGTTCATCTCCAGAGCTGCTCCGACAGTTCGTGGTTTAAACTATTACAACTTGTTTTAGAGGAATATGACAATAAAAACAAAAACAAAAATGATTTCTGAAATTTAATTTAACCATTACAACTGAATGTACATTTAAATAAATAAAATATGAAACAATAAGAATGGAATTTGGAGAAAAAGCATTTGATGGACCCTTAGTATAAACATATTTTTGAAGAAATGTAGAAAGAGTGGCTTATTTTCAACGAGCCTGAGTTGTTGCTTGTTTTCATTGTAGATCACACATGTTCCAGCCTAAAAAATAGACTTTATTAGTACTTGACCCCAGGTGAAGATAGCATATTTAGCTTTGTGCACTCGCTGTGCGTTCATCAATACAACACACAGACACACCTGCAGCATCACTCCAGGCTCCGGCTATGCCCTAATGAACGAGTGGCTCCTCTGAATAAATAACTCAAGTTGAACGGGATCAAGGCATGAGGGCAGATGGGTAATTTGATTCGTCTTGTGTGTGTAAAACAGTCTCTGTGCTAATTGACTGCGGGGCCACAGTGGACACCGAGTGACACACCATCATTAGGGCCATGTCAAGCAGCATTCCTGCTCACCTGAAAATATATTCATGCATTTCCAGCACCCACCCTCAAACTCACACACGCATGCTCATACAAACAATTTTCACTCCCAGTACACTTCTGGAATCACAAGGTCATGCATAAAACACGATCAGAGGGCACACACGAAAACACGCACAATGTGCATAAAGAGATCTCCCCACAGACGGTTGTGGCAGTAATTGGTAGGTGAGGCGATTTGTGTGTTTCTCTGTTCATTAATGCAAATGGCTTCGTCTAACGGGCAGAGCACAGTTGACTTTAGTGGGTTGAGCTCATTAAGGGTATGACAGACCATTCACCTCTCACATATGAGCTCAGATGCCAACGGAGACAGAGAGAAACAATTATGTGCGGCGTCTGAGAGGCGTAGGCACACAGACGCCTCTCCAGTTCCGCGTTCATTAGACTGTGCGAGGGTAGAGAGGAGCAGGAGAGATGGAGGTGAAGAACAACTTCAAGAAACCGTTCAGACAAACTCATATGTTTCGCGGAGCGTAAAAAGTGAAGTTACACAGAATATCGTTGCTGTTCTTTTCAGTGGCCTATAGGGGCTGTCTAAAAGCATCAGAGGAAATTATGATTGTTTTCATTAATTTTGTTGGAAGAACTGAAAGACCTACTTTTATTAATTGGAAATGCTTCAAACTGACTAAAAGTGAATTTGATTATTATTATTTTTATTAATTTTTTACAAATGATTTCTATTTAAAAACAAATGTCGTTCTTTTTGACCTCTCTATTTATAAAAAAAAATAAATAAAAAAAAATCACATCATAATAATGATTTGAATCATACCTTGCCATATCTTGGTTGCCTGGTCAGGTCAATGCACGTAATATATTTTTATAGCAGGAATAATGGAGTTATATTACTATGTATAACATATCATTTGTATTGTTAAATAAAAAAAAATAAAAAAAGTAAATTGGAGTTATCTGGTTGTTATTTTCGAGTCATGCAACGGCTCCGAATATGATTTTGCAGTGTTGAGTTTAGTAGCCAATCACAGGGATTTCTGTTCAAGATAATGACCAATCAGAGGTGTTTTAGTTACCGGTAGTGAGAATCAGATCAGTATCTCTCAAAATGCTAAATGAGTTTATATTTAGCACAATTTATTTAGTTCTGGCATGTGCACAAAACCTCTCATTATAACAAAGAGGAGAAAAAATAAATCATTGTGCAGTTTTGACAGATTCAATTATTAAAACGTCTTTCAATGTTTTCACTGTTTTACGGCAGGAGGCACTATGAAATCTTCTGAAATAGTACACAATCTCCAGATCAAAACACATGCAAAGAAGATGCAGAAACAAGAGATGTGATATGTATGATGTGCATATGTAAAACATTAAATGGCATTTTAATCAAAACTGCCTAATGTTACCGAATGAAATGTCGACCTAGGACGATCTGTAGGAATGTGAAGCTTTGGCTGTGTTTTGATCATCATTTTGGATCTGGATTTATTCTTTAACAAAATTGTAATTTTCTTAGCATTTTGCTCAAAATGTCACTTTTTTATTAGACCTATCCATATTCAAGTGATGATTTAAAAAAGAATGCATTAACAGGGCCAAACATACTGGTGGTGGTTGGCTCATGAATCACTCATTGCCCGCCGTAAGGTTTTTGTAAAACCCAAAAATTGCTTGAAGGCTTGCTCGTATCTCAGAATACTCATATGTCGGGACGCTCGTATCTCAAGGTATTACTGTACAAGTGGTAATTTCCATCAACATCCTGCTAAACTCCATAGAAGGAAAGAACTGGAGTTTGATATGACAAGCGTAAATGATACCAGCTCAAAGGACAATTTTCAGTTGCATTTAGAGTCTCAGATGTTTCTCCAAACAGAGATGACAATCATTGCCACATAGAATACTGTTTTTGACAGAACTATTGACCTTAACAAAACAAATTTGAGCTCATTTTGAAAAGTGGACTTTGATTCAGTCTACAGTTTGAGCACAGTTTGAGACTTGCTCTGATCCATTTTTCTCCATTCATTCCAATCGCTGTCTAAAAGAAACAGCTGAAATATTCACTTTCTTCTCTCCAATGGGGACATTTTCATTTTTGGGTGAACTACTCCACTGAAAGTGGAAGGAAGGAACAGAACGTTCAAGAACATTTGCTGAAGGCTGTGATTTTGCTGTAATGGAGTCTCGTAGTCCGGTGAATTTCATCAACCAATCACTATGGAGAGAAGCGCTATCAGAGAGGCGAGAGGTGAGGGTGATGGAAAATTTCGAGCACACAGAGAGGAGAGGTTAATGGATAACAAACACGACAAAGAGCTGAGAGCATCAGCGGAGAAACCAGCGACCGATAAAGAGGATAAAGAGAAAAGAAGAGATGATGAGGAAAGAGCTTAAAGGGCTGTGTGAAAATGGATCAGCGCTCACAGAGTGGACGCTTTTCTCTACTATTCTCTCAATCTTTTCAGAAAATCAGAATTAAGCAAAGCTAATTACCAGCCCTCCCTCGCTCCCTGAACTCTTCCTTTGTAAAGCTCCTGCTCTTTTGTCATCATCTTGTTTCCCTGCTGGCATCTTTCACACGGCCGTACAAAACGCCTCTGCCTGCGGTGACCTTTTCCATTTAGATATACAGAAAAAATTGCCTTAGAAATGTGTAAAGATAAACTGTGAACTTAAAACTAGACTTTGATCTAGTGGTGTTTGCCCGTGCAAAAGTCACTACTAGAGTGTTGTGGGCGATTTTTGGTGATTTTCTAAGGTGTTCTGGATAGTAGCTAGGTGTTCCCCACTGCGTGGTCCAATTATAAAGAGCCCACCCTCAAGCCTCTATACCTACGTTTACACTGTCAGTCCAAATACCATTATTTGTGTAGCCAATTGGATTCTGATATAAAATTATTAACTGTCCAATCTGATTTGTGTGCCCATGCCGCTCTATTGTTTTCTGGAATATCTGCATTGGTTTCTTTTTGCACTACGGCAAAAATAACAACAACCGCAACATAGAGGGGTTTTCAATACAGATGTTGTCTTATTTACGATATGGTAATGTGAAGCTGCTGCACTGGACGACCACGTCTTCTGAGGCAGAACCATGTGAGGCAGGGTTCAAAACCAGTTTTTCCATTATATCCATATATATTATCAATTATATATATATATATATATATATATATACACACACAATAATACCTTGGTTTACGAGTGACTTTGTATACGAGCAAATCGGTGTATGAGCATTGTATCGGAGTGCAAAAACATTTTCCCTCACCCACACACATTTTTTTTGTAGAGAAGTCCTAACGCTCAGCATCTTCACGTGCATTTTTACTGGAAATATCCTAACGACAGCGTCTCACAAAGCCTCTCACCCCTTCACTCGTTCATTCTCTCAGCGTCGCTCGGTTTGGTTCATCATTCACCACAGTGATACTTTTATAAGTGATTTACTGCGGTTTTACCTCGTGTTGTTAACATTAACTGTGATCGCTATTGTTCACGTAGTGAAATATATACGTACAGTACAGCATATAGACGATGGCCCTCAAGATGAGTACGAAAGAAGGGATGAAATTCTCCCTCTAAGCCGTAAAACCCTCCTTTCGTCTCATTCACGCCAGCAGCAACGCTACTCAAAGATAAAGTGCGTTACAGTAAAATGTCAAGTATTTTTAGAGTTTAATTGTCAATTATTAATTAGTATTTATATGAGATCTTAATGGTTATAATTTTAACTGTAATTAATAGGGTAAAAGCAAAAAAAATATATTTAAAACGGGCATTTATGGTCATGTGGAATGAATCAAGTGATTTTTATTGCATTCTTATGGGGAAAATTGTTTTGGTGTACGAGAATTTTGAGTTACGAGCTCTTGGAACGAATTAAACTCATAAACCGAGGTTATTTCAGCATGTTTTCTATAACAACGCCTGATTTATAATCTCTACGTGGCGTGAGAAAGTCAAACAAAAGATTTAAATAGGATCTCACGCATTTCCTGTGATTTTTTGCTATTTAAATCTGATTGTATTGCAATAGGATATAAATGTAAATCGGATTGGGGTCGATAGTCTGAACGTAACTTTTTTAAGAAGTGAATACTTTTATTCAGCAAGAATGCCTGTAATTGATCAAATGTGACAGTAGATACAATAACAATTATCTATTTATAATAAATACTGTTCGTTTGAACTTTCTGTTCATCAATGAATCCTGTAAAATAAATGTCACACTTTCTTGAGAAACAATATTAGAATGATTTCTGAAGGATCATGTGACACTAAAGACTGGAGTAATGATACTGGAAATACAGCTTTACCATCACAGGAATAAATTACATATTGAACCCAAAAGCGCTTATTTTAAATTGTGATAATGTGTCCTAATATTAATCTTTTCTTACTCAATTTTTAATCAAATAAATGCAGCTTTGGTGTGCCTAAGACACATCAAACATAAACATAATTAAGACCACAAACTTTGGAACGGTAGACTAAGTCTGTGATATTTTTTTGCTCCCCTAGATGAAAATGATTCGGAAAAGCTTAGAAAAGTAGCATCACATCTCTCTTCAAGAAGTCTCGTATCATGTCTTTTGCAGGTAAGCAATACAATCACTAAACTACACAAAGTATGTTCTTGGTGCTAGGTCCTTGACTGGCATGAGTGGACTTGAAATAAAATGCTATGTGACTGCATGACATAAAATGTATTTAAACCACAGATAAGCTGTATTCTACTGAGACTGTGGTAGTAAGCGTTTATAGTTGTGTTAAACAGCGCAATACCAGGCAGGTGGCATTTAAGAGCTCTATAAAAGAGAACAACTACACTGGGCATTTACACGTACAACGCCAAATGGTCTTAACTACCATTTGACGCCATGTCATGCATGGGGAGCAATCAAACACACTCCAGAGGAGCACAAAGCCAGAGCAGTACCAATAACATTGCCAGAGTTTATGGATTTACGAACACGCATACAAAAAGCATTGAAATTCCAATATGCTAATAAAGTTGTTTTAGTCCTACAAAGTCCTACGCAGATTGCACTAATTTTATATAAGAAGGTGGGATAATGTAAGCTTCTGATCCAGTCAAATCAGATTCAGCCATGGCAGTAATCTTCCAGACTTTAAACGGACAGTACGTTCCCATGCTGTTAAAGATTACAGCGTATTTTATCTTCTATAAAATGGAATTAAAAAGTAGTGCGATCCCAAAGGAGATCCAAAGAGTAAAACTCTGTGAATGCTCTCTCAGAGGCCCAGATCATCATCCACAAAACTGTCATTGTATATTAAGCACATGCGATCAATGAGAAGACATCAGAAAATGTAAAAGTCAAATGTACAATAAAGTGATTTTTATATTGAACATTTTTTACAACATTGCTATGCCTTATTATATAATTGCGCATATATATATACACACACAAACACACACACAGTAATACCTTGAGATATGAGCGTCCTGACATACGAGTATTCCGAGATACGAGCAAGCCTTCAAGCTATTTTTCTGCTTTGAAATGCGAGTAAGAACTCATAATTAAAACCACATTTTATTTTATATCACAGGAATCCTTATATACTCGGTCGAAGTTTAATCGAACTTCGATTCCCTGTCGAAGTTTAAAAGACTACTAAAAACGCACCTCTTCCATGAGCACCTAACATGACACACACACACACACTCAAAAAAAATTTAATAAAAAATTATTCCTCTATTCCCCATGCTTGTGCTACGTGTGTTCAGAATGTTTGAAACTTTGTATTGTAAGCGCTCTTATGTGTTTTTGTATCCTTTGGACAAATAGCTTCTACACTCCTCAAATTGTAAGTCGCTTTGGAAAAAAGCGTCTGCTAAATGAGTAAATGTAAATATACTTTTTTATAATATTATTTTTTTGCGTGTGTGTTTGTCTCTATGACAATTAAAAAAATGTTTTTTAAATCATTATTAATACTAATAAGAGAGCTTTTTAGAGGGCCAGAACGGATAAAAAAAAAATTCTGTTATTTCTTATGGGAATTTGTTTTTTGAAATACAAGCAATTTGATTTATGAGCTTATACTCGTATCTCAAGGTACTACTGTATGTATATATATATATATATATATATATATACACTGTATAAATTTAGAAAAAATAATGAACTGCTTTATATGTTAATATAACAAGTAATGCATAATATTTTTAATATATATTAGTACTGTATATTAAAATGAACTGCTTTTTAATTAGAATCTGTTCCATTGATATAATACTTCATATATATAAATTGAGAACCGGTTCTCAACTCTCAACCTTGTTTAGCATTATCTCTCAGAGCTCTTCTAATGCTGTGAGGTCCATTAGAGCTCTGTTAAAATCCCTCGACTATCAATACCGCTCAGTTTAACCTCAAACATTCTGCATATGTAATGGATTCACACAGTCAAGTAAAGCTTTTGGATAAAGTAACGCTGTTTTGATTCTGCTTGATCCATCAGGCTTAGCAATGGGTGAGACGCCTCGTGCAACCATGCAAAGACGCACAACCTTTTTCTTCTGTGGGAAAATGATGCTAATTTATCTCGGCAAGCCTCCGCAGTCACTCAATCCACACAGCAAGAGTCAATGGAGGAACAAAGAGGAGATGAGGAGAGAGCAAACAAACAGACAGCAGAGAAACACGGCTGTCTGCCGGACTTGTCAGCTCCTACTGTCCACGAATGCCTGGACTGGTCTTTAGCATCGATTGATGCAGGCCAACTAGGGCCTGGGTGAAAAACAGGGGAGAGGTGAGGATCAGTTTACCTCTTCAAGCGTCTAATATTCTGTAATGCTGTGTGAAATTGAATAGAGGAGAGACACTAAAAAGGGGCTTTTCAAAAAATGAACTGAGAAAATATCAGTTAACAGTTTTTCCTACTTAGACAGCAAATGAAATGTGAGAGGTGAGGACAAATTGGGCACCTTTAAAATTGAAAATGGATTTGTGACATCAGACAAATTCAGAGGCAGAACTTGTTACATTTCATTTAAAGACATTGTTTATAGTTAGAAAAACCTGCACAATAAAACTGGAAATATAGATTAAAAAGTAAATAGTTCATTTTGATTTCAAGTTGATATAGTGCGACCGATTCATCAGTTCACATTACTTTAAATGTTTTCATAATAAATAAAAAAAATGGAATAACAACTTCGTTCTAATACACATGGCTGACGTAAAACAATATTACTAAACAATAGCACAGCCTATATTTCCCGATCCAATTAAATCTCTAAGGATAAACTCAAGCCCTGTCCTGCATCGTTTCTCAAAGAATATTCCGTTCCACCTGGAAATTTGTCACATTATGGAAGTCAAATGCTTTTTATATGCAGTTTGTTGTTGTCTTTAAGCGGTAGAGTGTAGAAAGTATGAGGGTAGCTCAACAAAACATTAAAATAATCTGACAAGACCAATGAGCCCAAGCTTAAGTGTGTCCCATTTACCTCTAAACTCTCTTTTCCCTCTGACTTATTTTTATTTCCTTCCCTACATGTGGTGTTCATCTTTATATGTCTTTCTCTTTCAGTTTTCTTCAAATCTCCCCTTTCTCAGGCCTGCTCTTCAGGTCTTGCAATTTGTCATTTTCTCCCTCCAGCACCTTTTCTCCTCTGTGATGTGCCCTGAAACATCTCCTGGTTTTCGCAGCTGTTGTGCAGGGAACTCAACTCAGCAGAAACGGAGGTCCAGAGGAGAGCAGTGGAGCACGACTCAGCGCTTCCTCAATCACCCCTCCATAGACCCTCTAACTACACACACACACACACACACACACACACACACACACACAGACACTGACACACATATAGATATATCACACCTGCCAACTAGGACTGCATGAAATAAGAGAAATTATTATTCCATTTTGAAAGAATTTAAATTATTCCATTTTGAAATAAATCCACAAAAAGTCTATTTTCAAATTATAAATTATATATTTTAGCAGGCTATAAAAACCCCAATTAATTTGTTGTAAATTGGCTTATGTAGCCAATTAGACTAAAAATGTTCAAAAATACAGTACACATTTCATTAGAAATAATCTGCATAGTTTTTCACAAAATTAACACAAGGAACAATGATATCCTTTTACAAACGTGCCATGACATTAACTAACAATGAAAAGTTTTTACAGTATTTATTAATCTCTGTTAACATTGATTAGAAATTTAGTTAGTTAATAAACATACTGTTCAAGTTAGCTCAAGTCCATTAAATAATACTAATGCCACAGTTGTGTTTATTTTTGTTGTCTTGTTTAGGTTGAATTCTTAGGCTATATTAGGTTTAATTCACTATTCCTGACTCCACTAATATAGTCCACTTGAAGGAGTGAATGAAAGCGAGGTGTATCAGAAGGGATGCCCCTTTTGTGTAGTTTGTGCTTGCTTAATAGTTTTTTGAAACTCAGCAATTTATTTTGAACTCTGCAATGGAAACTATGTATATATATTTACACACACACTGCTCAAAAAAAAGGGGAACACTTAATCATGACAGTATAACAGCAGGTCAGTTAATCTTCAGGGATTTCAATCTGTCCGATTAGGAAGCAGAACTGATTGTGAATCAGTTTCAGCTGATTTGGTGCAAATAAAAGTGACAACGGGTTCACTGGACAGACAACACCAGGATACTGTTGTACATATTTCTTACCAAACTGTCAGAAACAGAGGGTGTTCATGAGGGTGGCATGGGGACCTGACTTGTGTGACCTGTGCTCTCAGCTCAGCACTACCAGCTTGACAATTAGCAAGTCCGCCATTGGCGCCACGTTCTTTTCACAGAAAAAGTTTGGAGATGCCATGGGGAATGTTATGCTGCGTGCAACATCATCCAGCATGACCGGTTTGGTCGTGGTTCAGTAATGGTCTTGGGTGGAATATTCTTAGAGGGTCACACAGACTTCCACGTGCAAGCCAATGGTTCCCTCACTGCTGTTAGGTACTGGGATGAAATCCTCAAGCCACTGTCAGTCCTTGTGCTGGTGCAATGACTCTGGGTTCCTCCTGGTTCATGATAATGCCTGGGCTCATGTGGCTAGAGTGTGTAGGCAGTTTTTAGATGATAAAGGCATTGATGCCATTGACTGGCGCTCACGTTCCTGAATACAATTGAGAACCTCTGGGACATTGTGTATCGGAAGCCGCAAAGTAGCAGAACAGACTGTCCAGGATCTACTGATGCCCTGATCCAGAAATGGGAGGAGATCCCCAGAACACCATTATTGTTATGAGCGCATACAGGCAACGAGGGGGCCATACACATGACTGACTTACATTATGAGTTGCTGTGATGAAATTCAAGCAAGTTGGATCAGCCGCTAACTTCAGTTTTTACAGTGATTTTTGGTATGATTTTGATTGTTATGGTTTCCATTGATTGTTCCATTGATTAATTTTGTCCGTTACAAATTATATAATGTATGTAAATAAGGATTTTCAAATTGAATATTTCATCCATATAAATCCAATGTATGACTTATATGAATTTATTTTACCTTTATATGTATAAATTACATATGGAATAAATAAAAAAAATACATATTTGATAAATCTCCCAGCCCATCCATATGTATGCTATAGAAAGCACACACATGCACATGCATACGCACACACATTTTTCAGTTTTATTGGGACTCTCCATACACATACTGTTTTTTATACCATACAAACTGTGTATTTGATTCCCAAACCTGTATATTCTAACCCCTAACCCACACATAACAGAAAACTATGCATTTTTTACATTTTCAAAATTGCATTATTTTCTCATAGGGACCAAAATTGACACACACAGGAGAAAACACACGTGCACAAAGACAAACTCTCATGCCCACATATACACATATACACAATGTATACCTGGATTGTATACCTGGAATACAATCAATACCTGGAATGGTCCGCTGGGATAGATCTCAGCATCCGCCTTCCTCCATTCGGGTCCCTGGTGTCCAGAGAGGGTCCAGACAGCAGAATCCACAGTGGCAATGCTCTTCACCCTCATCAGAACATTGAGTGTTCCTGCAGATACATACAAAAGACAGCAGAGTTTAGAGGAATGCTGATCTGCACTTTCCCTTGGTTGTGAGAGCACTTATGGTTCTGGACTTACTTTGCAGCCTATTCTAGCTGTAATAGTACAAATATATATATATATATATATATAATGTAACTTCATGTGGGACATTGAACAGCATATTTTCGACACTTCTAGCCTCATCTACAACTGCAGTGTTTGAGGGCGGGTCAAGGTTAATTATGTTAATGGGAAGCCAGTGAAAGTCATAGGCTGGCATTTTAACGATAGAATAAGTGGGTTGAGAAACACTGACGTAGACAGCAAAGAAGAGGGATCCTAAACACACAGAGCACAGTGCCTATGAACATCAGTATTGAAATCTCTGTCACAGACATGGAACACACACACACACACACAATTGAAGGCAGAGAGGCCAAGTGGCATTTTTATAACTTATGTATTGAATTATTACTCTGACTTTGTGCTTAAGGGAAACCAATATATAATTCAGTTGCACTTTGGAAAAGAAAGAGAACCAGAAAGAGAGAACAAACTTTTGCAGTGCCTCAAATGAAGCTCTGGCTCTGAATGTTAAAACACACACACACACACACACACACAAACACACACATTCACTAATGTTTCTAAATTTTCACCAGATAGTCTATATGCTGCTCATGACATGCACACATAGAAGATAAAAGTAGACGGGTCCAGAAGCCCAGCCAAGCTTTGTATTGTTACTTATTCAGGAACAGCAGATATAAATGAATAACACAGAGGAGAAGTGGCACACAGAAACATTAACAAAGCAAACAGATGGTACTGTGACAAAGTAGCCTGCTCAGAGTACAAACCACATACTAATAAACTCATCTAAAGCTGTCTGAACAATATCTGCAGATACTGACCGCAAATACATCAATCCAGACACAGTTACGTAAAATTGTACAGTATAGAAGGCTCTATTCACACAGAACCAGCTATTGTTGTTAAAAATGTAAGACAAGTCCGTCTAAATGAAAGAAGCGTAAGGTCTAGAGATTTATTTTACGTTTGTTTATATTTTTGTACGTTAACAAAGACTAACAAATGCAATAACAAATGTATTGCTCATGGATAATTCACGTCAGTAATTAGATTAACTAACTAATGTTAACAAATAAAACCTCATTGTAAAGTGTGACCGGAAAAAACATGTTCTGCATAAACGGCCGTTTACAAATCTCGATTAAAATTCTCTATTGAAGCTGATTCTGTCCCAGCTAATAATTTTTGGTTTCCAAAATGTTCTGGGAACGTTAGTTTCTGGTTCCCAGAACGTTCTGGGAACCAAACAATAGAACGTTCCCGGTAGGTTCGCCAGGAAAGTTTTCTTTACGTAAATAACAAATGTCAGATTGGGTGAATAATTTTCTGGCAACATTCTCTTTAGGTTTCAAAAAATAACCCCAAAAAATAACCGGCAGGGAACGTTCTGGGAACGTTCTCTATAAGTTTCAAAATTAAGCCAAAAAAATAACCTGCTGGGAACGTTCTTTATATGTTTAAAAATTAAGCCAAAAAATAACCTGCATGGAACGTACTGGGAATGTTCTCTATCGGTTTCAAAATTAAGCCACAAAATAACCTGCAGGGAACGTTCTGGGAACGTTCTCTATAAGTTTCAAAATCAAGCCAAAAAAATAACCTGCAGGGAACGTTCTGGGAACGTTCTCTATAAGTATCAAAATCAAGCCAATAAAATAACCTGCAGGGAACGTTCTGGGAACGTTCTCTATAAGTATCAAAATCAAGCCAATAAAATCACCTGCAGGGAACGTTCTCTATAAGTATCAAAATCAAGCCAATAAAACAACCTGCAGGGAACGTTCTGGGAACGTTCTCTATAAGTATCAAAATCAAGCCAATAAAACAACCTGCAGGGAACGTTCTGGGAACGTTCTCTATAAGTATCAAAATCAAGCTAATAAAATCACCTGCAGGGAACGTTCCCAGAACGTTCTCTATAAGTTTCAAAATCAAGCCAATAAAATCACCTGCAGGGAACGTTCTGGGAACGTTCTCTATAAGTTTCAAAATCAAGCCAATAAAATCACCTGCAGGGAACGTTCTGGGAACGTTCTCTATACGTATCAAAATCAATCCAATAAAATAACCTACAGGGAACGTTCTGGGAAAGTTCCCTGTAGGTTACAAAAAAACCACAGAACATTCCCAGAACATTCTTATTTGGTTCCCCCAAATAATTAACCAAACAGGAATAATTAACCTAATAGGAATGTTAGGGGGACGTTCTGTGTTTACTGGAGAAGTACTATAAGGCATTGGGGAACTTTCAACGTTTGCATGTCCTGATGTGTCAGTCATTTTATGTATTTATTTATTGAAAGGGAAAGTCACTACATAAAGTCGGCATGTGTCATTGCTGTACAGTTATCAAAGCGATTCAAAGAAAATCAGAAAACCTTTAACAGGAGCACTGTGTGGTCTCAGAGCCCCACTACTTCCTCGCAGCCTTGGCTGAAAGCTTCTGCCACGTCTCAGTGACCCCAATCACACTGAAGAGCTGCTCGCTGAGTGATAAACAAACAGATATTGTGTGCTGGTGCATCTTAAAGGTGATTACACACTCTCAACTCATAAACCGTTGTGAACAATGCGACAAGCACTTAAAAAAAATCACCCTTACGCAAAGACCTCTAAAAAAATGGCTATCCAACCCTTTAAAGAAACAATTGGACAGGATCTACAAAAGGCCTAAGGCTCCAAAAGGACCCCTGCCAGACAACGCACAAGATCCATACATCAGTGGCCCTCGGCTAACCTTGACACAGGTCAAATACAGCCAAACACTCATTCATCTTTGTAACGAGCAGAAGATGGAGGTTGAGAAGGAAAGCTGGATTTGGCGTTTTTAGAGCATGTTCAAACCAATGTGCAGTTCAGTGCTTGCTTTTTCCATGATGTTTTGAAAAAAGTAAAATACTTTAAAAAAAACATGTAACAAGTGATCAGTTGACTTTAAAAAGCATAAAAAAGCATAAATTAATGTAATTTTTTCAATTAATCCATTAAGGAAGTTTATTTAATTAATTTTAAGTCAACTGATCACTTTGCACAGTGTTACTGCCTAGTTGCCTTGACAAGACCTGTAACTCATTAGCATTAGTTAAAAACAAAAGTTTTACGTTGACTTTAACTGGAGCAAATTAGTTCAGATAACTTAAAAAGCTAAATGTGAGAGGTTGCCTTTTTTAAGTTAGCTCAATCCTTTTACAGTGTCATTTCCGTACGATTTGTGATGTAGCTGCTATCGGATCCAATACGATTGTATTCTTCATCGTTCAACAAAGGTTCCTTTGTGAACTCTCCATTACACTCGTTTAAAAAACGATCTGCAGTCAAAATCTCTGAACAAACATCTAATCCTCCAATGATATCCTGGACGCCATAAAAAAAACTGATTGTGGTATAGCTGCTCAAACAAGCTGTTTAAGCCTTATGAATCAAGGCTAACATTACTTTATGCTTTTATTTAATAATAATAATAATAATAATAATGTGACATGTGATGCAATAAGTCCCCGAATATCCAAATGAGCCATTTTTGGGGACATTTTTAAATAAATTATTTGTCTACAATGAGGAAGACATTTTAAGCTAAAACTTGCAAGATATTTTAATGATGCAAAGACTTCTTTTAAGTCAAAAGCTCAAGGCAAATTTGATTTATCATGTCATGACTCCTTTATGTGCTGTTAGTAGTAAGGTCTTTAGTAACTATTTAGGACAAAAACAATTTTAGGAATCAAAACACATCCTTTAAATCCTCAGCTGAACTCAAACGCAATGGATGATTTTGTTAGCTGAGGAGGAGAAAGTAAAGATTTGCAATTTTAATGATTGAAAGAAGACTGTTGAAAATATGACATGAAAAGGTGTGTATTATAAAACAATGCATTAAGCTAGTTTTTATTCTTATTTTTAAAGAAGATGCTCTGTTCTTTAGCTCGATACATTGCAAGATATTCATACAACAAACTATTCTGGGGGTCATAAACATTTTGTGAAGATCGACAGTACTGGGGTTGGCTAGCAACTTGGAATGGAAAAAAAAAATGTGTTCTTTCTTCAATCGTCACTTTTTGCATTGCTCTTAAAAGATTCCTTTACCTTTAAGTCAAACCACTTTGACTTAAACTTGAAGTTTCCTTAAGTTTCCTTAAACTTGGAACTTGAAGTTTGATGGACACGTTACTATCGCACGGGGATTTGTGAATGGAAGTGAAGCTCACGCAACAAAAACATTGACATCATGGCAGTTGTAGTACATGAGAATTTCATTCATAACGATCTATGTTATAATTGCGGTTTTTCATGATTGCAATGAAGTAAGTTTCAAACCAAATGTATTGCGTATTATACAGTATGCCATTTCAGATGCAGCAAATTAATATGTGCAACAGTTAGGTTGTTATAACAGCAAGTAGAAAAAGGTCTAGAGACGCTTTTTTTTTTTATTTAAGCATTGCAGTTTTTGAATGCCGTCTTTTGAGACCCTGCAAAAACGCGAATGCAACTATCAAACAGATGCGGCAAAATTATGTTTACATAAAAAAATGTGTAAATGGCTCCAAAGACTGAAAAAACAAGCCATTCATTCAAGTGTGTGCATCACTAAACAACAACAATGACTGACAAAACACCTTGTCAAGCCGCTGCCGTCACCAGCTAACAGGAGTGGGTCACACTGCCATGGTGTAATGAGTGAAGGATCTAATGAACTAACTGGTGCTGTGATTGACTTCTGCTCTAATGGATCCTCTGGCTGCTGAACTCCTTTGTAATGAACTTCAAACCTAATAAACTTGCGGTCTAATAGAACATCTATTGTGTTGCTCGAACAGAGCACTGCAATTGTAAAGAGTGATTGCCTAGTCTTTACAGTGTGGAGAGGAAGGCAAATGATAGAAAAAAACAAAATGTTTTCACATTTTGGCCAACATATTAATTCAATAGGTTGGCCTAATAGCACTGTGTTTACTGTATTCAATCAATCCCGTTAATTCCTTTGCATTTCAAAGAGTAACAAAAATATAGGATAAAAAAGATTAAATAAGATTAGAAAATAAGAAGGAATGCTGCTACTACTGCAAATAGTAATAATAGATACAATGACTAAATATATTAAAACAAAAATGCAACATATAAAGGAAGAGGAAATAAAATAGAAATTAATATTAAATGCATCAACTAAAAAAAAAACTTAGTTAAAAACTGAACCAAAACTTTCATGGGGCCCAGAATATCTTGTATTTAAAAAAGAACAAATCCTCTGCATTAAATATATATATTTTGACTTCATGTATTCTTTCTTAACAATAATTCCACGTGGACAAGTTTCATAAAAAAGCAAGAAAGCTGTGAAAGTTTTTTTTGTCAAATACTACGCCTGAATATGTTTCAGAATGATGATCAAAACATAGATGGAGTAGATCGAATCCATCACCCCACTCCAGGTTCACAGTCCAACAGCTCGTCCTGGGGACAACATTTTATTCGGTAATGTTAGGCAGTTTAGATTTATATGCGGTTTAATGTTTTAGCTCACATGTGCATGTGCAGTGCTTCTATCGTTTGTCTGTGCTTCTTCTTCGGTTGTTTTTAGATCTGGAGATTCTGTATCCTTTCAGAAGACGTGTAATTTGCCGTCTAACAGGAAAATCCCGTCATCCACGGGAAAGAGTTAAGATCATTCAATCAAATCGCTCAATCAATCATATAAGCATAAGAAACTTTTTTGTGAAACATAAAAATAAAAAAGTGGTAGTGTATATGTTGTTTAAAAGCTTGTATAAAGTCTCAATGTGCTGATTTAGCTCTGCTGAATCTAATGATAGTGGGGCATAAACAACACAGAGCTAATCTCTTCAATTGCTAATTGAGATGTAATCAAATCTAATGCTAGCACACTGGCCCAAATAAAAGTCTAAACTCTCATACTGCTAATGAGGTTGTAATTTATGGCCAGCGTAGAGCGGCTAACAAAGTCCTACACGTTAAGATTGCTAACAGGGACGTCTGTCTCTCGGTAGGGCGTCTCATGTAATGAGAGTCGAGCCAGCTGTGCCTCCCTCTCAGTTTAGCATCTGTGCCCACAGTGTCGCCCACATGCCAATGCACAGGCTAATGATTAACAGATTAGTGTACACAGGCAGTAATCAGCAGATATGATGCCAACACCCAGCTTATAGCAGAAAACTGCAGGTCACGTGAAGAACAGAGTTAACCTTGCTGAAAATGGTTTAAACTAGCCTCAGGTGGCCCTGTCTGGTCAAGTTGATTATTCTAGTCTGATGGTTTTACGAGGGTTTTGGATGGGGAGATCAGTGATACAACACCAGCAGTCCACCTTTTTTTAAAGGGCTTCTGATGTAAATGAAAGGAAAATACAAGATTTAAAGATGCAAAAATAACAAACATTACATTTTGTTTTTCGTTAACATGTTTCTTAATGAGTTATGGAAAGACACCCGGCCTTCCCCATGTGGTTCATCTTATAGTTGATTGGTGACATACAGTTAGAATGGCCCTTAAATTCAGAATATCAGGGGGAAAAATTGCCCCTAGATAAGTTTGTCTCATTTTTACATTATAATAGTTAAGCGATACTGATACAATGGTTCAATAAATATGTTAATATTGTGTTATATTTTTAGACACAATATTGTGTGCTTTTGCTCAGTTTTGCCATTGAAAATGTTACCTATAAAGTCAGAGCAGAACTGTTGTGCATCTCCGACATTTTTGAGCGAATCAATCGGATGAAGCAATGATTCAATGGCGTCATCAAATATTGCTGAAGGCCATCTCAATGTTTAAGGATCCTTGGAAGGCAACCTTCTTTCGCGTCCTTCATTCAGCTTGATTTGAAGGATTAATTTGGATGTATCCTTCGCTGACTTAAATCACCCACAATCCTTTGCACTCATTCCAATCAACAAAAATATACTGATGGAAAATGAGTCGGTACTAAGCACATAAGTTTATTATGAAATGTAAAGACAAAAAATGTATTCGGACATGAAAGCATAGATGTTATCTTTCATTTTGTGGTAAATTAATCACTTAGTATTAAACGAATCGAATAAACGAGTGACTTACTCTTTTAGACATTTACCGCCACGTACTGGCAGTTTTAGTTTCTCATTTAGAGTATTTTTTTTTGTGATCATATTTCATCATTTACTCACCCTCATGGGCATTGAAGTCTAAATGTTTGTGTGTAAAAAATCAAATATTTCAGTCTTAAGCATCTTTGTGTAGTCTATTTTATTTTATTTTATTCATTTAACAATAATGATTGCAAATTATCTTTTGGGGGGTAATATCTTAGCGAATTTTGATTTACTTAATTAATTACTCAATTTACTTAATTATTTTTTTTAATTAATCAGCACATTGTGCAATTAATTTGATTAAAAAATCATAATCTATGTATTATATCAGGTTGAGTTTTAGAATACAGTTAATCTCATCTGGTTATAGCTGTGATGACACCCAACTTTATACCGTAGTAGCAAATACCAATTACCTCTAAACTGGCAACTCTCATTTAAAAGCAGACAGAGACAAATATGATGGATTTGAGAGTTTTAGTAGATAGCTTGAGGATGAGGTTATGAGCATGTGCACCCTAGGGTGATTTTGATCATGATTAATGTGATTCGCCTTTCAATTTTAATTTTCATTAAGGACCTGCTGTCCTCTCCGACTCCTAAATAGCAATGGAATTAATAAAACATATCCTTTGAAATATACAGGGCAGGCCTGCAGCAGGGAATCCAAAATGCCTTTGGAAAGTCAAACAGATTGAAGTGTGTTCTGTGTTCACCAAACACATCCCCATCGCGAGCCCAGCCCGTGTCATGAGTGGCAACTGGCAAATAATTAGACGGGCTCATCTCATTAGAACAGGAGACAGACATGGGAGACGCACAGGTAAAGAGAATGAGGTGGAGTGAAAGCAAAGCAAAGCAGACAGTCAGACAGAGAGAGAGAGAGAGAGAAGCACAATTCATGAGCCGTTAATGGGCTGATAAAGTTTGAATTGTGCACAAATAAAAAGTGAGGGGAAACAGGAAATTTGGCAACCAAACAACAACAACAGAACTTTTGGTCTGCTGACAAAACTTTGGTTGAAGGAGTTTCTGTGTCCATATATTAATGAGTAATTAAAGCTTCTGTGTACAAGTGTGTGACAACAGGTGGTTCCCAGATAGTCACAGATCTTTGAACCCCATCAAGAACACCCATTAATCGCTGTTTAAGTTGCAATTTTAAAATTATAATAACATTACTGTTTTATGAGTCATTTAAGCCTTTGAGGTCCTAAAAGAGAAGTTTAGCTGACTTCTAGGGACACATACATATAATATCCTGTGCAAACAAACACTTTTCTGAAAGGTTCTGCTCCAAACGTAGTCTGCTGTCTAATTAAAAAACATTTTAGGTGATTCAAAGGCTAATTGTGGTTAGCTTTTTAACTCTTTTATAACCATTGAAGAAAATCTCCGTCATTTATAAGAAAATGCTTCTTTGTCATGCGGCTTTCCGTGTTTTCACTGTTACACAGTAGAGGGCGTTATGACAAATCTTCTAAAAGAGTACAGAAACTCCTAATCGAAACTTAGACGAAGAAGAAGCAGACACAATATAGCATATGTAAGAAGATGCATATGTAAAGTCAGGCAATCATCAACATTAAACAGCATATAAAAACAATCAAATGAAATGTCGAGCCAGAACTAGCTAGGGCTGTGTTTTTCATTAAACTCACCCGCATTCAAGTGTTCACAAAAAAAAAAAAAAAAAAATGCATGAAGCTAGAATTAAATGTTTTGTTTTGTCGGTTTTTTTTAAGCAGAGACTGCTTTTCTAAACACAGAGGAATGAACCACAAAGTCTCAAAGAACATTCTTAAAAGTTGAACTTAATTCAACCTGACATGATGTCTTAAAAAAGTGGCAACACTCGCAGATGCCCACTTAGCACATGCTGCCATAAAACAACAATGAAAATGCAGTGTAGAAGGAAGATAGAGCGCGTCCTGTGTGAAAGGCCCCTGAGGCGGTGTCACATGTTTCCTTAACGTAGAAGACAACTCCAGAATGCATTGCGACTAGTGAAAAAAGAAGTAGCGTTGCATATATAAAATGTTAATCTAATTACAAATCGACAATTCTACCCAATGTTTGTGCGTGAAGTGTACTCTTGTAGAATTACTACTGTGTGACACTGAATGATGTGCAAGATCAGCTTAAATATGCCAGGATAACACACAAGCGCGCGCGCACGCACGCACACACACACTGACTTGGAGCAAAGAGAATAGACAGATGTCACTTTGAAACTAACCTTAATGTTTTAACAGTTATGATAAATAAGTAATGGATGTGTGGATGACATCACCGCTCTCTCTCTCTAACAGTCTGTGTCCTTCACTGTCTTTGACCTTCTGCTGAACGCAACTCATAAAGCATTGCACTTTTCTTGACAGATTCAGCCCAATACTGCAGTAGAGGTAAACTCCAGTTACAAGCTGAAACATATACATGTGTGTATGGACAAGCATAGATTTTTGCAGGAAATAAACATAATTAAGCTTCCAACCTGTCATATCATGAGCACTTTCCACTATCCAATCAATTCTTCATGAACACAACAGAGAAAGCTCAGGTAACCAAAGTAAAACAGGTTTCAAAGTTGAGAATTCAAATGTTTATGTCTCTCTGAGATGGTGGGAATTCAAACTAGGGTTGCAGGCTCACCAATGTGTTTCCCGTTCATGTTGTAGTAGAAGGAGATGCAGTAGGGGGTTCTGGTGGTTCCCGTTGGTCCTCGCGCTGCCGTCACATTGTACAGTGGAGAGAGCAGACGAGCTCGGTCCCCGGCCTGACGCGGTCGTGACGTCTCAATGTACATGTAGTAACCTTTATTGTACAAGGAAAGTACAAAACACATGTTTTACCACAAGGTTTTTCAAAGAGAGCAGGATAAACAAACCTAAAATGAAATTATAAACGCAGTTGTGGTTTTGCAGATGTTTCAGCAAGTCAAATTATGTAAAGGTGCATATGAACGATGACCACTTTTGGAGTGTGTTGGTGGATGAGGATGTATTTGTGTGCATTTTTACCTTCTTTTGTCCCACTCCTGTCTGTATCAGGCCCTGTATTGACCGACCGCTTGGGATTCTGGGTGAGATGGTTCTGTCTGGTCCAGTCAAACACGTCGCTGCGGTCTTGAGTGAACCCACATATCCTAATATCCTCAAACCCACACACGTGATCTAAACACACAAAAACATGAGACACAATGGAGAGTTTATTGGCACTAACTGCATGTAGTGATTAAAATCGAAATTTACTCAAGCGCATAAATATGCAAGCTCATAAATACAAGAATGTGATACTGAATATTAAAATGTGTTGGAGCTCAATTTACAAGCATTGACACGAGGGCCACTATGAAGCATTACAAATGGAAAATCATGTGGGAATTTTACGACTGCAAAATACATCAGAATGACTGTAGGTGTGTGACATTTACACCATTGCAATGCAAGAATGCAGCTTAATTTGTTAATCATGTGTAAGCATTCATTTACATTTACGCATTTGGTAGATGCTTTTATCCAATGTGACTTACATTGCATTTAAGAGAGACATTCTAATCAGCTCTTGCTTTCCCTGGGAATTGAACCCATGACCTTGGCATTGTAAACACCAATGGTTGAGCTACAGGTGGGAGCATTCCCTTGCATAAAGTGTGTTTCTGGCCTAATGCTGATAAGCAAATCTAAAGAGAAGGACTGTAGTTTTAATATAAGGAGGCTTCTCGACATGTTCCTCTGGAGTACTGAAGTACTCTCAGCATATTGCTGCATTCACAGAGATTATCCTCATTTAACAAACACAGAATAAAGAGTGCTGTAGTTAGTCACCCAGAACGTCTCCATTCACACAAGGCTGATTAACTCATTTTCCATGTGTGAGAGAAGACAGAGCGAATGAATGGAGAAGAATGCAGGATTTCCGTGTTGTGGTTTGAAATCACCATTCTCTCCCCTCCACAGCTCTTTACTTTACTCTACTGATCTCCAGTCTGTTTGAATCTTTTTTTTTCTTTTTCTTTGTACCTCTTTGGCAAAGCTCTGTGCTTATGCTGCCAGGAGAACTGTTGAATTTAATTGGGGAAGAACTGAAAGGCAGGGCAAGCTGAGATGGGAGGACAGTTTAGAGGAAAGAGAGAAAGACAACATGCACAACAACATCATGGAAAGAAAAAGTTAAGAACTGTCTTACCTGAAGGTCTTGGATAAGTGTAGGCTGCAAGAGAAAAGATATACACAGTAGGTTTCACAATATTTATATTTTTGCTCTGAAATAGGACTTCAGCTGTTATTTTAACCAAGCTATTAGTTTACAATTTTTCAGAAATTAGCTAAAAAATGGTTAACGCAAGCAATACAATCAGTACAAAAAAATTACAACACTTAATAAACACAATATATAATTTTCCATCATAGAGACCAATGTAACGTGGTTCTAAATAGCATAATTTACAATATATGCTATTTACATAATTTACCAAATATTTTAATAACAAATTTAATTAATAAAAAATAACAATATTGCTAAAAACATTTTTTTATTTAAAAGTAATACTTGTGTAAAAAGTAATACTAACTAAATACTTGCATATATATCTTACAAAACATTTTAATATAATATAAAATATCCATTAATAAAAATATATTTTTTATTATTTGTTTTTTATTATGAAAACAAATTATGTATGAATAATAAAAGACGTAAAATAGGTATCAGTAACTATCATTTATCTACATATATCTTACCAAACATTTTTAGATTATTTGTATTATAATTTTTTAAACCCAATTTAACGAATCGTAGTAAAAATAATTAAAAAAGTACTTAAATATACAAAATTTAAAAATACATAATTCACAGTGTATGTGTATGTGTGTGTGTGTGTGTGTGTGTGTGTGTGTGTGTGTGTGTGTTTTGTCACCAGACAAAAAAAATGTCCAGCCTCCACTGGTGGGAGCAAGTGCTGAGATTGGGAGTTGAAGATTGAAAGACTATCCAATGGGATTAGATTCTATCAGCCGTTTCTCAGATTCCGGCTCAGATCTCACACTGAAACCGCTGGCCTGTTCCTGCTGTTCTGTAGCCATCAGCAAACTCAACACACAAGGGCTGCAATACTTTTGACATCTCAATTTAACATAATCCCGAAAGCAAAACCTCACATTTGAAATGCATGACCTCCGTTGATGGGAATCATGAGGAATTGAACAATTCTGGCTCGGATTCCCAGCTATGTTTTGCGCTTGCCCACAGAAAAAGATATATCAAAATTTAAAAAAAGATTGTTGTATTTCCAGACTGAATGTAAAATATGAACCTTCATAATATATGAACTTCCAGTGAGCATGAAATATATTGCAGATATATTGCAGATCTCTGTACTTTTAAACATCAATTTAAAAAGAATTAGATAGATCGAATGACATCTTGCATACAATATGATGCAAATACAAAATGACTTACGCTCTGAATACTGGATGGTGCGTGTGACTGTGTTTCCGGTGCCGTAGCTAGTTATGGGAGTGAGGCTGACCTCATACGACAGTGGAATACGCAAGTCCGTCAGTGTGTAGGACATCAGCACACCTTTCACCGGCTCTTTAGTGGTGATCTGCTTGGACAAAACCGTCTGTCGGTTCTGCAAAGAGAGAAAAAGGGCTTAAGAATATTCAATCATTATCTCAATAAGTTACCATTTATACCCTTTTTAGCATAAAATCATACACTATAGTTCAAAAGTTTGGGGTCAGTAAGAATTTTTAATATTGTTCAGCAAGACTGCATATACAAACATTTTGGGAAATCTAACAATTTTAAATACCCATTAATATATTTTCAAACATAATTAATACTAATATTGTTTTTTGCAATTTATTTTACCATCAATGCTCCAGTCTTCAGTGTCAATCATTCTAATATGCAGAGTTTCTGCTCAAAACAACGTGGTGTTTTTTTCTGAATTCTCTGATGAATTCAATAAAAGTTCAACAGCATTTAAAATAGAAATATTTTATAATATTAGAAATGTCTTTGCTGTTACTAAAATACTAATAATTACTAAAATTACTGAGTTCAAACTTATGAATGGCAGAATATATATATATATATATATATATATATATATATATATATATATTCTGCCATTCATAAGTATGTAATATATATATATATATATAGTAATATATATTAGTCCATTATTAAAGATTTTATAATTCCACCTTTTTAAATTATTATTATTATTTATTTTTTATGTCTTTTGTGTTTACATCTGTGGGGTAACTTATGAATAACACATGAATAAATAATTCCTTGTTTGAAACAAGTTGCATTTAAAATCACTTAAAAAATCATTAAACTTAGAAATGTATGGATGATACAACACTGCTAGCTCTCACATTATTCCTCAGCTGCTTTTGAACAGTTTAATGTAAATAGTCATCTTTCTCATAAGCAGAGCTGTGATTATTTTGGATTGGTTACTATTTACTGAAAAAGAAGCAGAGCAATGAAAAGAGGAGCAGAAGAAACTCCAACATGTAAATGACTGTGTGACAAAGACACTTGCTCTTTGACCATACACTCATGAAAAAAGGTGCATTTTCACTTTCAGTGAGAACATAAAATGTACGCTGGAAACTTGTTGCGTCACACACAGTGTTGAATATCTCTAACCTCCACAAAACCACAGAAAGGCCTTCAATGCAATGATTTGCTGAGTGCAAGGTCAGCTGGTATCCAGCCACCCTGCTGTCAGAAGCTTTAGAAGTCTTTCCTAAGGCACAACGGCAAATGTGCTGACTGAGAACTCTGAAACAGATCAACTTGTCATTCTCTACTTTAAGGTAGTTCGGCTTTCCCATGGGACATCTCACAACGCCTCTGAATGCTGCTGGGTTTCAGACATTCCTGAAGATTTTACTGAAACAATAGTTTTTTGGGGTTTTTTCACCTAAGCTTTGTGATTTTCTCTTTTAAGTCTACTGTTGCAGGTTCTCTGTACTACAAGTTCAAACATTAACAGTTTATACAATGCAAACAAATCTAAATAAAGCATTGCATTCTCATTGTTGTCAGAAGGAATGCTAAATATTACCAATATGAGCAAGTTAGCTAGCTAGCTGAATAATAATAGGAGTAGCCCAATATACTCATACTCAGGCTTGTGTAGCAACCCATGCAGCAGAAGAAGAAAAATTGTGGCCAAAATGTATTTCAAATGTAGTATATGCTAAATATACCATATATATAATTTGAGCTTTCTTGCAGCTCAAACAGTAGAGTGTGATGCTTGCAATGCCAAGGTTATGGGTTCGATCCCCAAGGAAAGCAAGAACTGATTAGAATGTCAATGTGTTTCTTGAATGCAATGCAAGTCGCTTTGGATAAAAATGTCTGCCAAATGCATAACTGTAAATATAAAATGTACTTATAAATTCATCTGAAAATGTAATTTTGGCAATATGGACCATACACCGTAAGGCAGGGATACAGTCGGCATATTGTGTTATGATTTCTCCAAGACATACAAACAGATTGCAGTTCCATTTGGTGCTACAAAAACTATTAGCTGCATCTTATTAGAAGAAATGAATGTGCCGTGAGCTGTTCCAGGTCAGCTCTCACTCCCAGAGGATGTGTGGTAATCACAGGGCCGACGGCACCGCGCCAGTCCAGGCACTTTCCATGTGGAATTATGGGAAACGTGGCAGCAGTGCACAATGGAATGAGAAATTATCTTCAGCTCCGCATGGAGACCCAGGCAGCAGGTAAACCCACCGGCATTCCCTCCAAACATTACACACATGAAAAACACATTTCATCCTTTGTTTCATCTTTTGGTAGGAAGTAAAAGCATATCTGTGATGTTAACCTGGCTAGTGAGGTCAAACGCATTTGTTATCTGTCTTATTATGTGCCACCGTAAACCCGTTACTGGGCCATTCACCACGGCAACATGGAGTGGTGTGCTGCCACATCGAACACTAAACCCACTTGAGCCTACACAATGCATGCCAAGATTTAACAGCTGGATATAGCACACACGCACACACGCATACACACAGACGTGTGCCTTGTAAAAGTCACAGATAAATTGTCTCTGCTTGGCTGCTCTTCTCTGTTAACAGGAATTTTCTGTGTATCTCTCTTCATCTAAATTACCACACACACAACGGGAGCGTTTCCTCCAAGGAAGGAAGTGTGATAAATAATGAAAAATTTATGAAAAGATTTTACAAGGTAAAAAGTCACATGACAGGCTGATTATTCTGTTGATTATACAATTTCCTTCAGTCACGTTTACATCGATCCACAAATCTACAAAACAAAAAAAAATTACTTTAAAATTCACTAACTTACAGTGACACTAGCTATGCGCAAATTAAAATAACTTTTTTTTTATCTCAACTAACTTAAATGCTTACAATATTTAACAATAATTTGTTGGAATGATTTAGTGTTATTTTTTCCAAATCGGTTTTATTAATTGACGAAAATGTCAATAGATTTTTGGCATAGATTTTGTCATTCTAAATGGGTTTTATTTAGTCATCGACAAAAAATTATTTGTCAACGAATTTAACACTGGAATGATGAGAGAAATCAGAGAAGAGAAAGAACGAGATTAAGAAGATTGAATGCAGTCAATTGCGGAGATTATACATTTTAAACAATACAAATTTTTTCTTTGTTTTAGTAAATTGTTGTTTACTATTGTCGTTCAATCATTTTACCAAATCGTGCACATTAAATAATAATTTGTACCCTTATTTTACCAAATAGTGAGCACAATATAATTAGTTCCCTGAATTTTGTACATTTCGAACACGTACTAAATACTTTCCCTCATTTTGATTGAACTACAACAAGGTAACAATTATTATATCATCATGTGCACAATTTATTAAAATAAGGGAACTAATTATTTGTATGATATTGTGTGCACAAACAGAGGAACGAATTAGCAAAATTTGCTGATGTATTATTAAGTCATTGGAACAATGATATGAACATGAGTTTCAAAGACCCAAAGAAAGATACTAATGACAAAGACAACTTGATGAAACTTATCCAATAATTAAATAGATAAAACAACAACAAAATGGAAATTAAGAGTTCAACAACAGCTAGTAACAAATACAAAATTAATAAAACATGCATGTTTTCAATTTAAAAAGTATATGCTGGTTATAATATTTTACAATATCAGTGAAGACATTCGGCCCTCACAGGTATAGCCAAACCTGTACACACACACACACACACACACACACACACCTGTGTGTATTCCTCCCACAATCTTTCAGCTCTGTATGTCTTTTTTCATTTAGTTATTTGTTGTTCTCTGTTCGTTCCCATATACCAGGTAATGCATCAGCCTTCCGTACGTGTACTTCCTGCCACCGACATCAGTCACACATCTATTACGAGAGACCAGGGGCTACTGTAACTTTTTCTTTTCCTCATATCTTACAGACTATTACAAATAAGAAACATATAGACAATAGCAGTATCATTACGTTGAGAAAGACCTGATCATTACGAGTCACAGCATGTCATGGGGTGAAAGGTCAGACATAATTTGGTTTGTCACATTTTGACCCATAGCAAGCTGTAGTGGAATGTTCTGTAAATATAAACCTCATCTCGTATCTCATTCTCTCCTATCAAAGACGCCACAGGTGATAGATAAATCTGTCCGAAGAGCAAACATTTGATATTTGAGATGCATTTGAAAGCTAAAGGCAGTTGTGCGTGTGTGTGTGTGTGTGTGTGTGTGTGTGTGTTTGTATTCATTATAATGATCTATGGCCTTTATGAAGGAAACTGGTGTTCTAACTATACAAACAAACCAATTAAACCTATCAGTTGAACCAATTAAATTAAACAGATTCTTGATACGAACTACTCTGTGTATGAATGTATTGTGCACCTGCTAGCTACAAATTTGCTACAAAACTTATTTGCATTCCTTGTACAAATTTGAGTCTGTGTCAAAGGGCAATGTCAGAACATTTCAAGAAGCAGAGCCCATCCTCCTGTCACGATCTGGTGCTGGTGTGTGACGCGGGAACAGGACACAGGCAAGGCTTAAACTCATTTAATAATAAACAAACAAAAGACTTTAAATATAAACCAAAAGAAGCACACGTGCAAAGAACAAACTTAACAAAACACTGACGACCAGGACCATGGACCATCCATACATGACAGCAAAATACTTCATTAACAACCGACAAACACAAGAGAAATGCAAGAGTGATTTATACACAAGGGAATTACAAACACCTGGGAGACTAACGATCAGTGATTACATGACAGGTGCAGGGAGTGAAACCATGACCCGATAGACAGGAAGTGAAACAATGACAAGACTGACAGGAACTGATAGACAAGACCCAGACAGACAGGAACAAGTGTTACACCTCCCGATAGGCAAAGTACGCAAAGGGGACCCCTTGCTCTCAAAGACGATTTAATGACTAGGGATGCAAAAGTTTAAAATTTTTTAGCTTCCAATGTTTGTGAAACCATGATGCCGCATTCCATCCTTTAAAGCGGTGCGCTGTCAGCCTTCCATCTAAAAAAATCTGTCAAATCATGTAATACAGTCAGCTCATATATACAGCATCCTACCGGACATGCTCGATACTAAAAAGAAAATCTTACTGAGCCGAGGACGAACAGCTGAGATGCTGTTCCCCAGTGAGCGATCCGAGATGGAGCGAAATGTACAAGTACAGCGAGGCTACTTTGGGCGTTGGGGGTGCACTTAAACAGACAAACACACACAAAAACAAGTCAAAATGCCAGTCTTGCTGAAGTTTACACTTATAGTCTGTTATGTCTGAAGTGAACATAAACTGTTGAGAAAGTACTAGAATACAGTATATTACATTAATCAGTATGTTAGATCTGTGCATTTGGTCTTAAAGTGACAGTGGTCAATAAACCTGTTGCTGTCTGTGTCATTTATTAATCAAACAACAAACAAGAGAATCATCCACTGCTCTTTACTGAATACATTTAGCAACTTTAATAAGAATCAATGTATGTTTAATTAATACAGTGATTTTTTTTATATTTGATTATTAATTTTCTGTATAGTAGGTCATTATAAGTAGTCAGCTATATTATTTAATTTTTCTACTGTACTTGTCATTTACATTTATGCATTAGGCAGACGCTTTTATCCATCGCCTTCAAGGGACACATTGACATTTTAATCAGTTAAATGTAATTACATTTTCCCCTGGAAAGCAAGAACTGTTTGTCCTATTGTTTGTAATTTTATATTTTATGGTATTACTCACCGTTTCAACTCACTGTTGTTCGTTGACAGTGAAACTGCTCTGAAAGACCAGATTAAGGGGTTGGGGTCATTCTGAGGTTTTTATGAATGTCCCTTAGGGCCTCCAGAAGGCCAGGACTGGCATTGATTGTAAGAGCAACTCGATAAGTCTGTAATGTCTCTTCACCAATACAGAGAACTCAAAATAAATCCATGACTCTGAACAGCTATTTAGCCAGAATCAGTTCTCAGTTCATTAAAATGGTTGTAAGAGGAACACGTCTCGGTCTAGTGGGCCATAACGCTTCTAGGTCTGGGTCTTGATCGCTTGTCTTCAGGAATATGGTACATACTGAATCATTAAAGGTGAAAAGGGTTACATCACATCGCATAGGGCTTTAAGTACTAAACACACACACAGCTGTAAGGTCTCACCCTCTCGTAATATCACAGGTGTGAGAGGTGTGAGCAGAGGCCTCTGAACCGCGCTTCTCTGCCCGCAGGATTCTCCCAGCAGGCACAACTCAATAAAGATGTGTAAATGCATTCAAGCGCTCGCTCTGCACTGATCTAAGGTCTGTCACTGGTGCATGGGTTCGGATGCAGACAGCTGTTTGAGTCCCCGGTGTCTGTGTAACATATGGCACAGAGTGTGTTTAAAAGATGAAACTGGGTATGTCGTTTGTCAGCAAATTTAGAACAATGTTTGAATACGGAGTTTAGCTTTTTAACATCAGTTCGATAGAAAAAAGAACAGCGAAAAATGAGCTCAAAATAATAATCTGTAATGAAAGTTCCTCGTACTCTGTCAGCACAAGTTTATTCTAGAGGGACACTGTTTTCCGCACCGGTAAACAAGCGGCGCGGCTTTAGAAATGAGGCTTGGTGTTTCCTGCGGTCTCTCAAAACACAGCACTCGTTTCAGAGACGAATGAACGTTCTTCCTTTGGAAATTTCAGCGGAAATTAAAGCGCTCTGTGCACCTGTTACATGAAAGTGGTAAAGAAAAAGTAAAGAAAGAAAGAAAGAAAGAGAGAGAGAGTACAAATGTACGTTTAGTAGCGCTATTTTCTCAGAGGAGGCATTAGAATGAAAAAAAGAAAGAAAATCTAAAATATTTTAGATTTTAAAATTAAAATGCATGCTTTTACTATCATTCTAGTCACAATAATCGATTTCAAAGTTATTTTTAAAAATAATAAAACAAATTGTGAATACATGCAGGGGCGTCACTAGGCCCTTTTTAGAGGGGCTTCAGCCCCCCTAAACTTCTGCCCAGCCCCCCTAAAAAATATATTTGATTAATAAATTTTTGATCGCTTCAGTCCCCTTTAAAAAAACTCATTTGAAACGGCGGCAAGCTGCGTCAAGTTTCGGCTCCTCCCCTTATCTGAGTCTGCTTGGTTTTAGTGCATTTTTCAATCTGCAGGGGCGCGGAGCAGAGTGAACATCAAGGTGTGTGTCGTGTGTGCGTGCATTTATTGATAGATTGCTAATGCTATGATATTACACCTGCATCGGTGCAGTTCTTTGTCATAAATGCATTGCAGTTTACATAATGTAATCATGGAATAGTGCAGGGGTGGCCAACCCGCGGCTCGCGAGCCGCATGCGGCTCTTTGACTGCTCTTTTGCGGCTCTCATCCGGCCCGCGGAGACCTTTTTGTCTACGGAAAAAATACCATAAATTTACATGTCCTGCCAAGATCAGCCGCCGCTCACGTGGACATGATGTTTTTACCGAATTCAAATAGAGGCGCGCAGTAGCGCGTTCCCTTTCGAGAGTGGGAACGAGATGTTTAATGAAATGCATTTGGGAACTCCTCCCCTTCACGTCATTTCTGAAACCTTATGGATAACAGCAGTTGACAACTGGCCAATCGTAGCGCGATGCAGATCTGGCTGCCAGACGGTATAAATATCATTTCCTTCATACTTCTCTAAACGGAATATGATAAAATAACAGAGGTTACGATAGTAACCGGAGATGTTTTCCAACCGATCACTACATTACCAAACCACTGCTTACTTTTTATACTTCCGGTCACCGTTAATGAGATGATATACCGTTTTTCCCGCATATATAATTCACAGACGTATTTTCTCTATATGCTCATTTAGCTCGTGGGTGTCATAAGTAAAATGTATAAAGTTTTTGTTTATAAACATATAAAATGTGTGATATATGTGCGAGACCTTTCTAATGTCAAAACCCCATCAGCAAATGCGAATTCAACTTTTTATGCGGCTCTCCGCAGTCATGAGCTTTATTTTGTGGCTCATCATGCTGAACAGGTTGGCCACCCCTGGAATAGTGGATTGCAGTAAGGTTAGTAGCATACCACCCTACCCTAATAGTCAAATAATGTTTTTTAAATCATACCCTTATTGGGGGCTGAGCCCCCCTAAAATCAAAATCCTAGAATCGCCCCTGAATACATGTCCATTATTTTGACATTTCATCAAATTTTGACTGTACTCTGTTAATAATAATAGTAATAATAATACAATTTATTTAAAAATAATTTTAATTTATTTTATTAGTATTTGTTATAATTGTATATGGATAAAGGCATAAAGATAAAAAAAATTTATTTAAATAAAATAAAAAAGCATGTTAACTAAAAAGAAAAGGTTATTAAAATGTCCATTCACTTATTTTTCTCTCTGCAGTAACTTCTTTTAACTTCTCTGCATTCAATATCTTACCTATACTATCTGTCAAATACACTACTCACGATCTAATTACAACTTTGGGATTTGGTTATTAAACTGTTAACTTTCTATTCAAGCATATATCTTGTGATGGTCCAAATGCTAGATGAGAACTAATAGATGTTGCTAAAGTTAAGGATTAAAGTCCTCTGTATTGAATGCTCTCGTTCTCAGTGAGAAACAATGGCACCGCTTTCTCCAGCTCATTACCCTCTCTCTCTCTCTCTTCCCATACTTTTCCACATCTATAAAACATTTATCAACATTACCACTGCAAAGAAGCACACCGCATTTACACCTTGGACAAATTCATACACAGACAAAGACGCAAACGCACAGTCTTGACCACACACACACACACACAGAATGAACTATTTTTCACTATACACACAGACATTCATTGTTATTCTACTATGATCAAATATGCACATATACTCAACTGAGTCTACTGAAAAACTCATCTATAATCTGTCTCCCTCTCCTCCACCACACACACACACACACACACTCATAAAAGTTAATGCACGCTTGCTGCAGTCAGGATGTTAATTCATTGGTCCCCGTAGACTCTTACTTAAGGTAAGGTTTTAAAGAGGGGAAGATTAGCTATTCATGCACACAAAGACAAGTGGCTAATCTCCCCCTCCCCGTTCGCTTTGATTCCTGCCTCATTCCATAATTCATCGGCGCTCTTCCGTTCCTGCTGCCCCCCTCTGGGCTAGGTTTCTATGAATAGATGATTAGGACGTTGGAATCAAAAAATCTGATGAAGCGGATTCCATGGTAAGGGAGCGTCAATGCACGCTCCCACCCGACCCCCGCCACTGGGGTCGTCCCGAGATGTTCAGTGGGTGTTTGTTTGTTGGGCAGAGTGAACCGATTTCAACCGGAACACACATGAAGTGGAGGGAATCCCTGTGAATGCTTGAACGATTTTAATATTATTTAATCGAAATGAGAGACGATGGCAGTGTGAATGCTGCCATCCGAACGCTGGTGTCCACCAAACAAGTGATGGAAACACGTGGGAGGGTCATAGGGGGTAATTTGTCACATGGCGGATGGTGCGGCGTTTGGTTTACGCTATAAACAACATTTGCCCAAACATTTGTAGTTCTGCACATAGAATTGTTTTGGATGTATGGTAAGTTTCTTTGCAAAGCATAATTTATAAAATCTTTTTTGTTTTCTCAATCTTTAGGTTCACTGCTGACAGTGTGAACGCTAAGTGAACAAGGACTAAATGTATATTTTTCTTTTTTTGATTCAGACCAAAGGAAGAGAACCAAGTGTGAACACACTCTAAATGAGGTGCAATTGTTTTCAATAGGTTGGTGTAAGCATGTTGTTAAGATAATAACATACATTTTGTATTGTATTATTTCCAATTCACTTCGTTATTAAATGATCAACTTTTTTCTTTCACTTGGCTTGTCGCATTGCATTATGGCAGTGCTTCTCAATTATTTTCTGTCGCGCCCCCCTAGGAAGAGGAAAAAATTTTGCACGCCCCCCCCCCTCCCCCCATTTTGGAACTGTCGCCTCATTGTTTCCATGGCAACGCGTCATGCTTGTCACGTGACATACCACAGTCACAAAAAGCGCTGTATAATAGATCACATTAACTTTGATTTTTATTTTTTATTCAAAATAGTGACCAACTTGTTGGCTCAACTTGTTGAAACCTAAAATAAACCTTATGTGGTTGAAAACACTGAATTGTTGTGATAAATGACAAGCTCTGAGTGCGTCTTTTTTTTTGGATCAGTGCCAGATATCACGTGAAAACACGTGTGAATTGTGCGGTTGATCACGTGACACATATGAACACCGGTGTGATCGTACACGTCACAGGCTGAGGGGACAGTTATCTAAACTTCATATCTGCTGCTCTTGTTCAGTGCAAGAAAACCTACTCCCTGGCAAAAAAAAGCATGTTCCCCAGGGTCACGTGCGCCCCCCCCCCCCTGGCATTGCTCCGCGCCCCCCCCCCAGGGGGGCGGGCCCCACTATTTGAGAACCACTGCATTATGGGAACATGTTGTATCTAAAAGGCAGCATAACTGCATTGAATTGTTTTCCAGTTAAAATTTGTACAAAATGCTTAAAACAAGATAAATTTACATGAGAAGTAACACTGCATAAGATATTATGGCTTTTTTCACACAAGGTGTCTTGTGTTTTACTGCACTCTCAGATATTTTCATGTGTTAAGAGTATAAAAAATATGCCAGTGCAGATTTTAATATCTTCACAAGAATTTTAGATGTTTTAACTAGAATAGCAAGGAATTTTTGCCGTGTGAACAGCTAAATATGTTTGTCTCGTATCTGTTTAGGCTTGGTTTGGCGCAGTCTACACTTCTGTGGATGGCAAAAACATTTATGAAGAAAGCACTTGCATGTTTCATATGAAACAAATAAAATGAAAAGTAATTTTAAATGAACAAGATACACAAGAAACAGCTTTCCTTCTGCAGCAAAACATACACTACCTTTTCAGTCAGTGAGCCTCACAGTAGAGGCTGGAACACATTTTCACATTTTAGCAAATTATCCAGTTTTTTGGACAATGCTCCACTAAACCACGTACATACAAAGCAGTTATTCATGCAGCCTCACGCTGCTGACTCAGGGATGAAGGTCAAAAGGCAAGAACCATGTGAATTATTGCTGCATGGGTGTGAAATAAAATTAGCCATACTTGAGCATCCAATCCCATCTGGTATCCAATCCCATCTTGAGTCCAATAGACACAATGAGGACAGATTCAGCTCTGCTGAGGAGAACTCAAGCCACTAAACACAATAGGTTCATGAACGCTATAAATATGCAACTTCAGTTCGCAATTTATTTGTGCTAACACCAATATTTTGGTCCTGGAAGGTCAACCCTAAAGGCCAATTTACTACATCAATGACACTGTTAGAGCAGAAATGAAAGCTCAGAATGGCCTCAAATAACACCTTATTTTAATCCAAGCTGGTTGTTTATCACATTGACTACAAGCTGGTGGGACCATGCTTCTTGAGAACTTGACCACCATAGGGTGTATGACCTGTTTTTTTCCAGCAGCGATGAAATACAAACCCAATCAGACTGCGTGTGTGTTCCTGTGCTGGGCCGGTGGGGTTCTAAGAGTCTCTTTAATGCAGTACAAGCAGTGATCGATCCGCTGTCTGCTCCCTACATAGAGCACACTATTCCCCAGACTCCTATTACAAACACACTTATTCCACTCATCCACCTCCCTCCGAGAAAGAAAGAGGGAGAGAAAGAAACAGTAAGTATCAAGTGTTTGTGTGTTTGCTTTACCTGTTGGAGATTGATCCAGTAGCCGATGATTTTGTCCACAGCACCGGGTTCTTTCTGTGTCCACTGTAAGATGTAGGAATAATTGTTCTTCAAGGTACGAATGGGGTTTGGAGTGTCGTAGTAAAACTCTGCAGTATATGGCTGAGCTAAAAGAACAATCAAACCAGAACAGAGCATGACTCATTAGTCAAATATTTTAAAAGAATAAATGACTACCATCTTACGGTCTATTGAAATAGCAGAGGTTTTGCTTCATAACATAGCTTTTAGATTTATTATAATTTGGTGATTTTGTTTGCCATTCAATATATGCATGGTTAATTGCCTATATCATAGAGTGAGGATAGAACAAGCGGATAGCATTAGCACTGCTCAGCTGTCATGATGTGTTGGCGATAAGGCCCTACATTGAAGGAAAAATATTTTAGTCCTACAAGACGGCAGCCAGTTGTGTCAATTAGACATCAATTGACATCAGTTGTGTCAATTAGATAGAACTGAGTCAACAACTAAACTAAACTGACACACACGAAATTACAATAAACTCTTCACAAACCACATGATGATTTCAAGTTAGCTCTGAATTAGTTTTTTGAAAAGGTTCCCTGAAAGCCTTCTGACATAAAACTTCACATTTCTAATCACTTGATCATGGCCAGGAGTTTTAGCACCACTTAACACAAGTAAAACAGCAGTAAATTTGAGATTTTACAAGCAAATCTTTAATCATCCACTAGAGGAGGCAGTTTGACTATTCTCCCAGCTAATCGTTGGCTATAGCTATGACTAACTACATAGAAAATGGACGGATGGCTTGTAAAAATCAAGAATAACACATATAATCAGACGGTTAAACTGAATGAAAACATGCTCAGCGATCGCACAAAATTTGGTAAGCTGTTTTAATTTTTCAGTTTAACTGATCCCGTCTACATGAGCGGCGAGATACAACACATAAAATCCCATCAGTGATGCCTTATTCCATTTCTGACATACTCCAACGTCAACAGCCACTGTAATGTCTGGTGTAGACACGGCTTTGCACACTATATGCAGCATATTAGCAAAGATGTTCGAACGCATCAAGTAATATATACAGTAATCCCTCGCGGTTCACCTATCGCACCCTCGGTACATAGTGGATTTATAAATATATGTAAATCTATATCGCAGACTCCTCTTTATATTGCAGGTTTCTGAGGGCAAAAACGTCTTATATTGATAAGATGATTCGTTCGTTGTAGTTCCGGAATGCAATCGATGGTGCCATGCAGGTGTGTAAGAACCTCCTTACACAAAAGAAAAACCAGTGTCAGCAACTGCCAATCACTATGTTCCTCACCCGCAAAAAAACCCCCCAAAAAAACACTGGTACTCCTACAGTGGAAATGGAAGCTACAATGGTGGACGATGATATTGCACCACCTTATGAAGCGCCTGATGAAACCTGAGTCTTCTTTGCTGTGCAGTACATTTTACCTCATCTTTTACGTAAAGTCATTTTTTGTTTTAAAAATTGTTTAAGAGTGTATAAAGGGTTTATATAAGACTGTTGGGAGGGTTTACTAAAGCTTACATTTATAAAGATACAAAAAAACATTGTCGATTTCTATATCTACTTTGCAGTTTTTTGATAGCCGAGGGATTACTGTAAATGTTGTTCAAGTGTTTAGTCCAGCAGCTTTTGGGACCAAGCTGACCTAGTGAACCATCTTGGTAAACCAAGTTAGAATTTGTAGACTTGCCCAAAACTTGTGGTCTGACCAACTAGCAGTTAACCAAGGAGCCGTCTATACTTTTCAGAATCAAATTAGATCTAACTTTTATGTCAGTAGCCCCTCTCACACAGTAATCCCAGTAAATTACCGTACAATTACCAGAGTTCACACACGCAACGGCGTTCTGGCTTTTTACCGGTAAGAGACCATTCACACATCAACACCAAAATAACGATAAATACTGTGGTTTCAGTCATCAGAAATGATCTTTAAATGCTGTGCCGTTGTCTTCATTCGCCTGTATGAAGAGGAGAGATTTAGTTTCACTATCTGTTCAATTTGACCAAAATTTTTTATGTCTGAGTGAAAGGCATTAGTGATGATCAAACAGAAAGCGTTTTTTATCTTAAAAATAAGAGATGCGCATAATAATATCCAATTGCAGAGTCACGGCACTGATGAAAGGGAAAGAAGGCAGGGTCTCGAGAGCGACACGTTGAAAAAGCTGCAAGACATGACCCAATGGTAAAAGATGATCATCTAATGCATATTTACATAAAAACTATTAAGTAAGCAGAGCTTACTGCAAAAAGCATGAAGTAATCACTTTATCTCGATAAGAACTTTATGATTGTCCCAAAGCAGACTTATTACGCTCTGACTTTGTATGTGCTCATAACGTAAATCACTGATAATATTGCAGAGCCGATTTACTGGTATTTTTTAAAAGGCCCTGTTCACACATGATCTCTTACCAGCAATTTACTGGTAATTGTGAAAGGGTCTAATGACTTGTTTAAGACAAAAATAACTTGTTAACTTGTAAGACTAGTCTAAGCAGTTCATGACATTACTGGTATGACTTGGATTTTTACAGCAGGAATAAAATAAATAAACCAGACTGCTTATGCACACACACGAGAGTAACAAGACAAACAAACATAACTTCTGATTCTTGACAAAGTTTGATAACCTTACTATGTCAAAACTAGTAGACCCAAGGCTATAGGAAAATGAAAGCATGATGATCAATTCTCCCACATAATGTTCATCTATATTTTAATGTAATGTATTTTTCTTAAGCTGCCAGTCCTAAAAGCCTCATAAAGAGATGTACGTACGTTTTTCCCAACTCACCAGACACAATGAAGCTGCAGGTTGAGGTACCGACTCCATTGCTCACTCTGCACTCATAAGTGCCGTTATTAGAGGTGTCTAGTTTGAACCGGAGCTGAGGGACACTTTGAGGGTCCACAGGAGGAGTTCGGATGGGCATCCCATTACGGTACCAGCGGGCACTGGCTATTCGGTTTGGATTGGACTTGAGAACCACACAGCGGAGATTGACTGTCGAGGATGTTTGAGAGCGGACATCCAGCAGGACTGGATCCACAACAGGAGGGTCTGGAAGAGAAAGAAAGAATATTTTATGAATATTTTTCAATACTTATCTACATTTTGTGTATAATTTTGCAGTCATTTCTCATCAATTGTATCCATTTTGGTCTGCTGTGCTGACATTTTGGCTTCTATTACAATTTTAAAGATGTTCACTTTTTCTTTATTAGCAGGATGAAAATCAATTGAAGGAAAATAACAGTAACTGAACTGACCACTCTTGAGATTTTACTGAAAACAAAGCTCCATATGAACAGCTCCTAAGCACTCGTTGCACGTTGCGTGAAGCCATCGCACATGTGGACGAAATGCAGATGACAGACCGCGAGCCAGTACCCGACTCGATGAGAAGGGCTCCGCATTGTCTCAGCTAATTGTACAGAATCAATCTATATAGTGTGCTAGAGCTAGTGACTAATTACAGTCTACCAGGGTCTGGTTAGACACTCTGCATGTATGGAGTGATGTGACTGCAAATTAGCAACACAACACCTCAGGCATACATCAACAGTGCATTACTGTAACTAATAATGTGTGGAGACTGTGACAAAGCATCAGGGTGTAATTAACTCTATGAACTTCAATTCAATGATTTCAATGACAAAATAATTAAAAAACCTTATAAGTTTTCAGACTGATTTAGAAACTCTTTGGTTGTAAAGAATGTTATCTTCAATGGAGAACCCTGTAAAAAGACATCAAACATACACCTTTCCCAAAACGATTATCACACGCATTTCCCATGATCTGACCAAGATCTGTCAGATTACAGAAGTGAACTGGGTTGTGAATGGTGTCTCAAACTGGCTAGGTGACGTCAGTTGAAAAAGGAAAGTCGTGTCGGAGGCAAAGCAAGTTTCACATGCTGATGAAAAATTAAACAATAAACAAGATTAAACAAAGACAAACATTTTTCATTGTTCGTCTCCTGACAAATAGAGTATTGAGGAAGAAGAATGGGTCAAATCTGATTTCACTGACTTGTGTTCGCACTGATTCGACAATGCCAGAATGATCAAAATGTATCCCATTTAAAATTCCCACAAGGTTCTGTGATTTGAGCTTTGGATTTGAGACAAAGAAAACAAAACAGTGTGGGAAAGAGAACTGGTACTTCTGCCAAACAACTCCAGAAGTGTACTGCATATATATATATACTTTATTTTTACCCATTAAGGCATTTTCATTGTCAACAACAAAAACATAATATTATAATATATGCAAAATGATTGGGTGCAGCCAAATACTGTTTATTTATCATTCATTTCTAGAAATGTTCTAAGGATGTCTCAAATTTTACTAAGAAGTTATGCAAACTTCATACAAAATGAATAAAAGGTAAAGCAGAGCAGTGGCGATAGTAACTCCAGGGTCATGGGTTCAATTCCCATGGAATGCATAAATGTATACAATATGCATATTGATTATGCATAATAAAATGAAAAAGAAAAACCCATGGGATATTTTGTTGGACCTTCTTTTCTCAATTTTCTGAGTTTATTTCCTTTTACTGATTATTTTTAATGATATTTCTACATATAAAACACATAAACGTGGTGAGGAAAGAAAGCAAGAAAAACGGACACAGACAAGACAGAAGGAAAGAAAAGCGAAGTTGTGAGATGCGTTACTTAAGGTGCCAAGAATAATACTGTATATAGCATTATACATTTCTGTGATGTGACGGGGCGATCATCAGTGTTTCATTTCAAAGCAGATTGAGACAAACCATTCCAAGTTTACATCAGACTCTTTTAATTTTACAATACAGCAGCTCCCACAATCAAACTATAATCACCCGTCTCATGTGAGAACGGATGTCTGTAGCCAAAACATCATGAGTTTCAGCCATCCAACAACACTCATAATGCAAGCATGAATATTAAATAGAAAATGTATAAAAATTCAATAGAAAAATAAAGATAAAATGTTCTCTCCCATTAACAACTGAAAGATAGTATACGCTGGATACTCTATTGATATTTCATAAACCAAACATATTCAGTCAAACCTTCCGCAATCATGCATAGTAATGTTTTCATATTTTATTTAAATCAATATGCAGCAAATACTTCCACGATGTGCAAGTGCCTTACGATTTAAGTGATGCATAATTGTGTTTTTCCTCCCATTACAACAATTAAAATGAGATTGTTCCTGACAGGTTTCGTGAGATTCACCCAGCTAGCCTCTCAAAGCGGTTCCGTTCCAGGCAGAAGCCGTCTGTCTCTCCTGCCACAGAGAGACAGGATGGGGTGTTAGACAGCATCCCCCCGTCTTCAGCTCCGAAGAGACAGGCAGAGCCACCTGGCTCATAAATCAGACCTGCCGTGGGATGAAGCACAGCGGTGGGCTCTAAACTGCCTCCATCCTGCAATACTCCGCATTAGCCGGGCCCGTTCCAGCAGCGATATTGACGGAAGATAGAAACAAAGGGACTGAGGATGTGAGGATAGACTAGATGCGTGGAGAAGAGGGTGATTCATACAAGCTCTTAATGAAGCTATCACTCATTTAAGCTGCAACACAGCATTCTGGGGTTTCTCAAGCCATAAATCCTTCCTAAGAACTCTTCAATTTGTTCACAGCATGCTCTGTGTAACGTATGTTGGGTATATATTGTGTTTAAGTCACATGCACAACATTTATACTTTGTCTCTGATTTGTAAGGGCTGTGCAGATCCACTGACTGCGCTGTTTAATAACAGTATAAATCAAGTAGCTGTTGTCATCGTTTATTGTAATTGATCACAGGCCCAGCAATGACATGCTCCACTCACCTGAGACAAACTCATTTAACTAAGCCCTTGTCTGCCAGATGGAAAAAGACATACTGAAACAATCCCTGTTAAACAGAATATGATAGCAAAACAGCACATGATCAATACAAATAATCTAGCGAGATATTGAAATGAGCTTGCTAGCATAGCACACACATTTACACAAGTTAGCACTAGCTATGACTAGTTAGCTATGTCAGCTTGTGAAAGTCTCTCATCAAAATGATTTGGTATAATAACCTCCCTGAACGTTTTACAATATTGCATTCCCAAAGACCAGAATACGATACGATACATTTATTGCATACTTACAACTTACAATGAACCAAAACAAGGAACCAGCTATTGCTATTTTGTGAAATGTTGTGCTAGTTTCCCAGGAAGTGATGATTTTGCTCTTTTGAACACATGGGATGGAAACTGTGCTTAGTTACAATTTTGAGCACACTGTAAAAAATTATATTTTACTGTGCATTTACTGTGTAAATATGTTGTAAGTTGTAATAAGTTGCAATTTAGATAACTATTAGTAAAATTAAAGACAATTTGAGCCTTTCTATAAAAAAAAAAATCTTAATTTGATGTGTTACTTGTTACTTTGTAATTATTTGCAACATTTATTAGCATTTTGTAAGTGGAAATTGTGCTACACCATTTTTTTCAGTGCACAACAATTCACAAAACCCAGACATTATGCATGCTGAGTTCTCCTGGAATAATGTCAGGCTCAATGCTTTGAGTTTGAATTATTTCAATCAAATCAAGTCACCTTTAATAATATAGCGCTAACACAATCCACAATCTGACACAGGAAGCAGCCTGTATTCATAAATCACACCATGTTCGTCCATTTGACCAAGCCTGGTTTCTCCCAAAGTTTTGATTTTGGGTTCGTTGTCAGTGTTGCCTTCTGTTTGCTCAGTTAGAGTCATTGATTGCTCATTTAATATTAAGTAATATTAGCAATTTAACTGCAATCAGATGAGAACAAAACTTGAAGAGTTTGATTCCTTAATCCACTGCCGCTTCAATATATATTCAAACTATTCAATATATAATTTTGAGTGACTTGTGATGAGTAATTTATAATCACGTTATTGATTTATATTTTAAGTTTTTTATTAACCAATTATTTATAACCAATTATTAGTTAAAGCGTTTACTTTCTACATTCAAACACCAAAGAATAAATATTAATATTTTCTGTACTTCTCACCAGAACTATATCACGCTATCACTGTTTAGAGAGACTTTCCTGTTGATAGTTAAAGCTTGGGCTGACTGTATCTTGTGTATCAGTGTATGTGCATGTGCATTAGTGTTTGATGCCTTGTCATGGCCTAGATTGACATCCTGTGCCTGAATTCAGGGTCCAAATGTCAGCATCTAGATGGATGGAGATATGCTTCTGAATATCTACCCTTGTGTAGAAGATTACTAATTTTGTCTATTGTTCCTAGCCAATCAGAATCATTTAACCTTCAGTAATGATGTAGTTAGTAGCTTCTGTTGGAGTATAATTACTGTGGAAATGTGAATGTGAGCAGAGCGGCCTACGAACTCCTTGTGAGACTTGAAGCTGGCTTCTGCTGATGAAACTGCAAACTAGTTTCAGTAAAAATTTCTTAAATTGACTGCACTTCTGACTCCTGGTCTTCATTCATTATATCGGATATCGTGTCTTAACTGTAAATTCCCCTACAGTCTTCTGTAGAGCTGCTTTATTGCTGAATCAAATTAGTTTCGTATTTAACAGATCTAAACTAAATCAAATCAACATTGAACTGACTTAAGCTGAATAACTACACTATTGTCTTCTGTAGAGCTGCTTACTGCTGAATTGAACTCATGTCACGATTGATGAACTTTACAGATTTATTGAACAGAAGTGAACCAGAAGAGAGCTGCTTCATAGCAGAATTTGAGTTTGATTAAGTTTGCATCGTTGATTCAGTTATATTCCTGTGTATTACTGTGAATCTGCTTGAAACAATATGTATCGTATAAAGTACTATATAAGTTAACGTGACATGAGTTGAAAATGGTTCATGTCCTGAATCAGCAACTGGTTTTCATGGCCACTGTGCCACAGCTCCAAAAAGCTCTTTGCATTATGTGATGGTGACAGCCAGATGAACAGACGCACACTCAAACTCAGCATCGTCCTGTAATCACATGGTGCATTTTGAAACAACACAAACACAGGATCCATTATGAGAGCACAGAGAGCTTTGCTCCGCTAATGGCTCGTGTGAAAAGGGCCGATGCACGATGAGTGGTTCAGGGTTTAGCTCGTCTGTCTTTTGTGTGCTTTTGTGCAGCTAGGGCGCTAATGAATTCAAGGCTTTTTGGTCTGGCACTTACAAAACGCGCACCAAGCAGGCATCATAATGCATTATGAAAACTCTAAACGCATTAACACTCCCGATGGCTCGAAAAGCTGCATCTAAAAATAGCAGGATCAAAATCATTGATAATGGCTCATTGGGTCTTAATGGAAAACTCTTGTCACTTTGGCTCGTTCTGTTATGCGTTCGGAGACTCAATCTATTCTCAGTCAGTGGATCGCATTACAATCAAGATTAAAATCACATTAGAATGTGCGGCACCAAATCAAATCTAATCACCGCCATCGATTGAGACAATTTCACGATAGACTTCATTACTGCCGATGTCCTTTTTTCAGGCAGATACACTGGGGAATTGCCCAAACTGTCAACTGAGAAATAACGTGTGATGTGTCCAATGACCCGGTCGACTGACAAATAACATCCTTCTGTGATCTAATAGAAAAGCTACAGAGGGACTTCCTATGAACACATTACGACTCTAAATACCTGTGTTTACTGTTAAACCCACTATACAGTTTGGCTATGTAGCATTTATTATAGTATTAATCCTGTACAATGCAGGGGTAAACCAAAAAAACAACACATAAACATACGACATTGTTCACAACCCACTTTGCTTTTGCAATCAGGCATATATATATATATATATATATATATATATATATATATATATATACACTGTACAGTACACATACTGTAAATATATATGTACAGGAAAATACTTGATTGTATTCAACTAAATAGTAAATGTTGGCCATTTTATAGTACTGTTCAAAAGTTTGGGGTCAGGTTTTATTTTTATTTTATTTTTAAGAAACATACTTTTAGTAAGTAAGGATTAGGGACCAACCAAAATCACGGGTAAAAATTCGCAATTTCACGGAAGGTTTTTTTAAAAACATTCGATTTCACGGAAAATTCACAGGTACAATTTTTACTAGGCACCCATCACTGCAATCATGCGAACGCCAGAATGCTGTTATACTCGTATCCGGCGGAACTTCTTTTGCTGCTGTTTTGTAGGCTGCAAACTCGGCTAAGACGCTACAATCATCTGCTCCTGGTATACTCTTTATCAGTAAAAACATTTATCTTCAATAAAAATTTCACTATTTCACGCTTGTTGGGTGTTTTCACGGAAAGTGGCCGATTTCATGGAAAATGTCACGGCCGTGAAATCGTGAATTTGGTTGGTCCCTAGTAAGGATGTACTAAATTGATCAAATGTGACATCAAAGTAATTTTTAATATTACAAAAGTATTCAATTTCAAATAAATGCTTATCTTTTGAACTTTCTGTTCATCAAAGAATCCTTAAAAATATATCACAATGGAAATGCTGCTTTGTCACCACAGAAATGAATTAGATTTTAAATTGTGATACTATTTCACAATTTGCTGTTTTTACTATATGTTTGATCGGCATACAAGGCTTTTTTCAAAAACAAAATGTTTTTACTGACCGCAGTAAAATTATATTTACTCACTACTTACAGCTTTAGCAGTGTGTCACTTGAATCATCTGAAACACTTACACTCCACGTTGAGCTGCACCTGCGCCTGTCTGCGTTTGATGTTTAGGCCGTTGTAAGGTGCGGTTTGACAGCGGTATGCTCCCATCATGTCCCGCGTCACGTTGGTCAGGCGCAAGCGTCCATCGCGTGTTTCCACCACCCAATCCCCTGATGGCATGGGCAGATCCTTGTTGGCTCTAGACCAAAGAACTGGTGGGCGGGGCTTACCATCGACCAGACACACAAGCTCTGCTGTGCCACCCTCACTGACATTGACCACACTCCCTCCGACTGGCACGCTCAGAACAGGGGGAACCACTGGAAAAGGAGAAGAGATAGTTGTATCATTATATGAAATAATAGCTATTATATATACAAGAAAAAAAATCAGTGGACAACTAATAAATGGGGGGGGGATTCAAACATGGAGTTTTAACTTTAACTCTCTCTCTCATTTTGCATTTTGTGATTTTCAAGTAATTTTAATATTTAAATATATGCAGTGTATTTGTATAAAACATAAAAATGAGCATCATAATCTAGCTATTTAGAGTATAATAAAAAATAAAAAAAACGGATGGTAATGACAAATCATGTGACGCAATAAAAATATTTATTACAAATATAGGCAATCAACTCCTTTTTTAGGTAGCTACTGTGTTAAATCTACTGGACCGACACCAAAACATATAAAGGAAAAAATATACCAAAAATAATGACCCTATAGGACGGACAGACTTCAAACAAAAGGAGAGAAAGTTCATAAACGCGAGAGATAAAGAGAGTGTCAGATGATATGAGTGATCATGTCAGGTACTGCAGTCAGAAACAGAGAGAAACTCCGGAGAGGGTTGAAACTTCAAGAACAAAAAAATAAGAGGAACTCAAAAAAAACTGCTTCATGCTGAGATGAGAGAGAGCAGATCAGAGAGGTCTCAAATGCACGAGGGCGTTTGAATTTCCCAGAATTCAACAGTTTACTACCATCAACCCAGCAGAATGACCATTCCTACATTATCATGGTTTAGCCATAAGGCAAACAGACCCGTTTAACTTAAATAAACACCATGTTTTACAGAAAAGCTATACAGTATATGTGAGAAAACATTTTTGCTATTGTGGTTGTTTCTTGATGTCTTTGTTGTTTGTGGCAAACATAAATCAATAAATAAATTACCAGCAGTGCTTTATCTGCTTCCATAAAACTAAAAAGACCAAACAACTCCCATAAGACCAAACAAGTGTTGGACAGGTAATAAGAACACATATTCACATAGTAAACAATCACACCTGGTACATACGGGCAATCAGCAAATTAACTAATTATAGGTCAAAATATTGCAATATATTAACATTTTATGGAAGACGGCTAAGCATTGTGCCATTTTTTTATATATTTAGTCACAATTATTTGCTATCTGATCATAATGCTCAGAATCCAGCACAACTCAACGGTAGATATTAAAAAGTAATCTGACAACTGGAAAATAAACACTAGATAAGATTTTGACAGACAGACAGACAGACAGACAGACAGATAGACAGACAGATAGACAGAACGACAGAACAATAGATAGATAGACAGAATGACAGAACAATAGAAAAATAGAACGACAGAACTATAGATAGATAGACTGAACGACAGACAGACAGACAGATAGATAGATAGAACAATAGAATGATAGAACAATAGATAGACAGACAGACAGACAGACAGATAGAAAAATAGAACGACAGAACAATAGATAGACAGACAGAATGACAGACAGATAGATAGATAGATAGATGGACTGAACGACAGACAGACAGATAGATAGATAGATAGATAGATAGATAGATAGATAGATAGATAGATAGATAGATAGATAGATAGATAGATAGATAGATAGATAGAACGACAGAACGACAGAACAATAGATAGACAGAATGACAGACAGACAGACAAATAGATATATAGATATATAGATAGATAGATAGATAGATAGATAGATAGATAGATAGATAGATAGATAGATAGATAGATAGAACGACAGAACAATAGATAGACAGAAAGACAGACAGACAGACAGACAAATAGATAGATAGATAGATAGATAGATAGATAGATAGATAGATAGATAGATAGATAGATAGATAGATAGATAGATAGATAGAACGACAGAACAATAGATAGACAGAAAGACAGACAGACAGACAGACAAATAGATAGATAGATAGATAGATAGATAGATAGATAGATAGATAGATTGATAGAACGACAGAACAATAGATGGATAGACAGAATGACAGACAGACAGACAGACAGACAGACAGACAGATATATAGATAGATAGATAGATAGATAGATAGATAGAACGACAGAACAATAGATAGACAGAAAGACAGACAGACAGACAGATAGATAGATAGATAGATAGATAGATAGATAGATAGATAGATAGATAGATAGATAGATAGATAGATAGATAGATAGATAGAACGACAGAACAATAGATGGATAGACAGAATGACAGACAGACAGACAGGCAGACAGAAAGACAGACAGACAAATAGATAGATAGATAGATAGATAGATAGATAGATAGATAGATAGATAGATAGATAGATAGATAGATAGATAGATAGATAGATAGATAGAACGACAGAACAATAGATGGATAGACAGAATGACAGACAGGCAGACAGACAGACAGACAGACAGACAGACAGACAGACAAATAGATATATAGATAGATAGATAGAACGACAGAACAATAGATGGATAGACAGAATGACAGACAGACAGACAGGCAGGCAGACAGACAGACAGACAGACAGACAGACAGACATACAGACAGACAGACAGACAGACAGACAGACAGACAGATAGATAGATAGATAGATAGATAGATAGATAGATAGATAGATAGATAGATAGATAGATAGATAGATAGATAGAACGATAGAACGATAGACAGACAGACAGACAGACAGACAGATAGATAGATAGATAGATAGATAGATAGATAGATAGATAGATAGATAGACGGATAGAC